>OW964827.1:46404775-46727275 GCA_943142095.1 Ophonus ardosiacus | reverse complement strand
TGGTCGTAATAAGAATAGACACCATTTGTGATGTGTTTTGGAGGTATCTCCTGTACTGCAATACTATTTATAATGTTGCATTTTAAAATGGACAAATATTACATTGCTGTCATTTTTTGACAATAGTGAGTAACCATGGGAGTGATGAACCATAATGTTGCATTTTAAAATAAATTCTCTGTATATACCATGAGTATTTTTTAACGTGAAACATTGGGTTTGCCATATCCATGGTTACGACTTGATATTTGATTGAGAGCAATGTATTTGCCCGTTCCATTTAAAATGAAACATAGGGAACGAATCTGACAGAAGTATTATATTTAAATATTGTAAGAAATTTAGCGGAGTCAGAAAACCACTCGAGAGCACTAAACATATTTCGGGCACAAGGTGCAACAGTATTTTTTCTACATCTAAATTTAATTTTTAGAAAACAGGTATAATTATTTAAACAAAATTAACATCTAATGACATTTTGTCAATATGAAAGATAACCGTTGAATTTTCCTGATTTGATATTTGATTGACAGCAATGTATTCGTCTGTCTCATTTAAAATGACACATGGAGAATGAATTTGACAGAAGATTTATATTTAAATATTGTAAGAAATTTAGCCGAGTCAGAAAACCACTCGGGCACAAGGTACACTATATTTTTTCTACAACTAATTAATTATAGAATTTAATTTAGAATGCAGGTATAATTATTTAAACGAAATAAGTTCAGAAGTATAGAATAATTGCAAGTAATATATTAATTACGAAGAAAATTCATATTTCATACATAAAAAATACGCAAGTTCGTTTATTCATCAACAAATTCATCGGTGAAATTCATTGCAATTTGATAATTACGTCACCAATGGATATGCGATGAAACAGATAGATGGTGAAAATAGGAACTACTTGATGAAAGGGTGCTGGAAGTTATACATATTGTAGGTTAGAGTTAGAATTGTCTCTGTCACTAAAGAAGTTGAGTTTTTTTATTGGGAAAATTACTAAATTGTTCCGATTTGGATTCATTTTCCACTGAAGAAAATTCTACTGATTCGAGTAGTGACAATTTAGAAACTATTAATAATTTAAAAAAATAAAAAAATAACATTATGAGATAATGACAAAGAAACAATTTCTACAACATGCATAATTCACAACTTTTCTTCACTAACTACTGGCTAAAACGTCAACAAACTTGTGAACATAACCTGAAAACTATACCCCCACTTCTAATTCATCAGAAATTATTAAATCCATCGACACTCAAACCTAATGGATCCGATAGATTTCTGTTTAACTAATCAGTGAAAATAGGAATGCTATATTGAAATGCATTCCTCATAAAGCACTGAATAAAAACACCCTTGAGTGAATTCCTGCTACACGCGCGTGACCCATCGGTGAATAAAAGAACTCGTCTATAATTTTACTGTACCTGATCAATAAACTAAGAAAGAAAAAAAACCATGGTAAAAAGACGCCTAATATTTTCTGTGCCAGTTTTGAATATTTCTATTTTATTCTACATTTTCTCTCCCCAGGTGTGAATCGGCCTTCATTGACAGTATTTGTTTCGGGGTATGCTGCTGGCGAGTGGCGAGTCTTCCTCCATTTGTTTTCCTGCCGGTAGAGTTGGAG
Source organism: Ophonus ardosiacus (assembly GCA_943142095.1). Classification (NCBI taxonomy): domain Eukaryota; kingdom Metazoa; phylum Arthropoda; class Insecta; order Coleoptera; family Carabidae; genus Ophonus; species Ophonus ardosiacus. The sequence continues at coordinate 46,725,633 of OW964827.1, read as the reverse complement.
TTCCTCCCTGCTCGCCGTGTTACTTGACTGAGTTTCTTACACACTTGTGCGCTACTTTGTTGTGTGCTACTTTTTCTCTTCTTCTTGCATGCCACTTCAAGCTCCAGCCAAATAGACTCCGGCCAAGCACGTGTGAAGAAGGTGTATTGATGGATTCTTTATTTTCAACAGTTTCAATTCGGGATTTCTGCAGAACGTAGGGATTTTATATTCTCAGAGAACATAGAAGTTTTACTTTTTATATAAAAAAATAGTTTATTAAAACATGTGTTACAGAATGCAACCTATTTAAGCAGTAATAGAAGCTGGAAGTGTAACATGAGGGGCCGGAGGGCGTGTTGGTTTTATCTGAGGATGCTACACTAAAAATGATTAGGCAAAAAACGCACGCCAACAACTGAAAAAAGGAAAATACTGGTATTGAGAAACTTATATATTAATTATATTTACAATTATTCCTAGGCCAATCCCTATTCCTTTTACAAAATATAAAATTATTTGAAATAATTGTAGTTGATTTTCATATTATACGTTGGCATGGCCATGTTTATATTGAATATTATATCGATGGAATATCACTATTCTATCACTTGATTGTCAGTTTTCTCTTCTCTACCTCTTATCAAACCACGAGTTATGATATTTCTCAGCTTTTCCCATTAATCTTAGATTAAGGAATACGTAGTTAAATTTGTCTTTAGTCTTATAGAATTTGAGAAACCGTGGCTACAACGACCACACATACAAACACATATCCACATACACACACACTCACACATACACACACACACACATACACACACATGCACACACATACACACACACACACAGGCATCATTGTGAAATTGTTAAAATCGGATTAGTGACCTTAAAACGTGCATATTCACTAAAATCTGGATATGCGATTTATAGCATGATTCCAATATCTCTTCTAGCGAGAGATAAAAAGAACGAATTATATTTTTTAGAATGGGGTATTCCGGTGATATGGAATTAATGCAAAATAATAACTTTTTTCTATAGTTTCCATCTTCATATAGTAGAAAAATATAATAAAACATGTTTAATAAAAAGTTTTAATTCATAATTTAATGTTACAAAATTGGAATTTTTACAGCTCTAAAAACGTCCTTGAAATTTGTGACGTCAAGTTGATAATCTGTTGCTCATTTCAAAGTAAATATTTTCGTTTTAAAACACAGATGGTGCCAGTAGTAAACACGCGCGGGTATATTTCTTGTTTGACATTTCGTCCACTTTATAATTATTACTCCTATTTTTACCATAAACAAACACAGGACAAACACCGAAATACACGCTGCTACTAAAATCATTGTAAACAAGCAAATGGCTGTCATGAACATGTGGATTTAGGCGCTGAAGTTTCGTTGCAGATGTCACCATCGAGTTGACGTCATAAGCGCGCCATGATAAGAAAATTTGAATTGCAATGAAATTTTTTAAAATTCATAGATCATGTGATGCATACATTTTCTTACTCAAAGTTGGATATTCAGAGTCCTACTGTTCTGTACTAATGTAAAAAAATATTTTTAAAAAATGTCGGAATACCCCATTGTAGTTTTATAGTTATTGTTGGAGAAATTTTTGTCACACACACACACACACACACACACACACACACACAGAGACACACACACACACACACATACAGAAATCTTCGTAAATCTAGTATAATTGTATTTCAGAGACCCTAAAGCGTGCTTATTCACAATACCTTCCTTATCTAAAAGGTGACGGAAGGTAAAAAGCGGAATAAGAAGATGGAAAAGTATAGAAAGAACTAGAAGAAATGGATTAAGAATTAACCTTGCGGAAAAGAAATACCACATCCGATTATAGGAATCAGGGATAGGGAAAAGAAGAAGACTGATGACTATAGTTTAATAAATATAATATGTACTTTTTATGCTGAACTTAACTGTGACAAAATTGTCTATCTAACCATAACGCTAACACTATTCCACTCAACCCTTCTACCTTCTATGACGTAGTAAGTGTCCCTTGGGGCATTTTTCGGGGCGTTAGTCAACAACTACATAGTGTGAGGGTGCGAGGTTATAATAGGCGCGAGTTAGTGCAACCCTGAGCCTTCAACTGTCCTGCGCCATAGCTAACTTAATATTCATTACACGGCTAATGCATGCATATTCACCATGATACACCGCGCGGTAATTATGTTAAGCACAATTTGGGGAATACAGGGTAACGGGTAAGTGAGGGAGATAACCGACATGCTAATCTACACCAGATCATTTGTACTGGCGACGTGTTTTCAAATTTATCTCGTCATGCGGACGCTGGGGGAACAACAGCAAAATATATGGAAAGCATTATTGAAACAATATACAGGGTGTCTCTTAAATAGAGGGACATGGCTTAACCACAGATTGCTGAGACTAAAATAAGACGATTTAACCAAACTTGCTTCTACCGGAAAGTGTACCATTTAGCCAGAATCCTGCTTCAAAGTTCTTCGAAAAAAAATTAATTTTGCTTATAATAACCGGACGTTTTATTCGATTTGGATGAAATTTGGTATGGAAGATTATATAATTATAAGTCATCTTTTAAGGTGATACTTGTTATTATTAGTGAACCACTAGTATAAAAAACTTAGGTGTCCTAATATTAATTAGACCGTAACTTTTTAATGGCAATGCCGAAAATGTGAAATTATTTTTCTTCAGAAAGATACATTCAATAGTAAACTTTTCTCTCTCTATGTAATTTGTGATATCTGTTACGGTTCACACAGCAAAAAATAAAATCTGAGTGTCTGCACTGCTAAATTTTTAAAATAAATTTAATCTAGCAGTCTATCCAAATGTCAAACAAGTAATTTTTAATGACAGTAACGAGTTGTCAATCTTCACAACTTAGGAGTAAGCTGAGATATGTAATCGTCTTATTTATAATAATGGGAGTAAAATACTATTAGGCCGAACAAACGGATGTTACTAATTTTAGAATATTGCGAAGAAAATTTTTGACAACCCGTAAAACAATTGTTACTGTCATTAAAAATTAGTTGTTTGACATTTGGATAGACAGCTAGATTAAATTTATTTTAAAAAATTAGCAGTGCAGACACTCAGATTTTATTTTTTTCTGTGTGAACCGTAACAGATATCACAAATTACACAGAGAGAGAAAAGTTTACTATTGAATGTATCTTTCTGAAGAAAAATAATTTCACGTTTTCGGCATGGCCATGAAAAAGTTACGGTCTAATTAATGTTGGGACACCTAAGTTTCATACACTAGTCGTTCACTAATAATAACAAGTATCACCTTAAAAGATGACTTATAACCATATAAACTGCCATACCAAATTTCATCCAAATCGAATAAAGCGTCCGATTATTATAAGCAAATATTTTTTTTTTTTTTTTTAGAACTTTGAAGCAGAATTCTGGCCAAATGGTACACTTTCCGGTAGAAGCAAGTTTGGTTAAATCGTCTTATTTTCTACAGGAATCTGTGGTTAAGCCATGTCCCCCTATTTAAGAAACATCCTGTATATTTAGTTTAATAAATACACAATGAAAACGTTTTAGGGGCCGTGCTAAAAATCGCATGTCGAAATTCTGGTAAATAACAACTTTTTAAGGTCCCTAGAATTCGATTTTTAACATCTCTCTTAAATAGGGGGACATGGTTTAACCACAGGTTCCTGAGGCTAAAATAAGACGATTTAACTAAACTTGTTTCTACCGGAAAGTGTACCATTTAGCAAGAATTCTGCTTCAAAGTTCTTCGAAAAAAAATTAATTTTGCTCGTAATAACCGGACGCTTTATTCGATTTGGATGAAATTTGGTATGCCAGTTCATATGGTTATAAGTCATCTTTTAAGGTGATACTTGTTATTATTAGTGAACTACTAGTGTATGAAACTTAGGTATCTCAACATTGATTAGACCGTAACTTTTTAATGGCCATGCCGATAACATAAAATTTTTTTTTCTCTGAATGATACATTCAATAGTAAAGTTTTCTTTGTGATATATGTTACGGTTCAGACGGAAAAAAATAAAACCTGAGTAACTGCATCGTGAATTTTTTTTAAATAAATTTAATCCTTTAATTTAACACCTTTTTATCGCTCATATGGTTTATTTTCCTCGACCTTGAGGGCCTTGGCAAATAAATTCCACATTCGTAGTAAAAAATAGAAGTTATTCTTAATTATTTTATCATATAAAATATCATAAGTGGTAAATTTTTGCCGGAAAAATTTTCAGATTGTTTCGAGAGCCGGTTGCCTAGCAATTTATTGAGTGATATTGACAGCTCGTGATTTTTCATCAAAGTCACGAGATAAATTAGCAAAAGGCTCGATTAACAATCTGAAAATTTTGCCAGGATAAAATTTAAGCACGAATGGTATTCGGATGACTATTTCAAAAATAAAAATAAGCGGACAGGACTTTGACAGGTTTATAAACAATATTTCCTAGGTACTCTTAAAATGCTTAAAACGTCAAAAAATTTTCACTTATCAAAACTCACTTACTTGTAAAAATACAGTATCTTATTGGCTTAAAGGGAGCGAAATTTTTTTTGCGAGATTGTTTTGTCAAACGAAACTTGGTAACTAGGTAGAATCATGAATTTGGATTGGTTTATAAATGTATGAGTGAAATAGTCGATAATATACTATTACATAGAATCATGCACACATAAATACACATGTTCTTGTCCATGATTGTGTGTAAAAATATGTAACATCTTACTTACGTTGATGAAGGTAGAAGTAAGTTTCTTTTGAAAGGTCGGTTTTTAAGAATAAATGTTGATGACTGAAATTAGATTATTTGTCAACACCTATTCTACACTACAGTCGAGAAATTTTCCCATATAAAATATTACATTGAAGTAAACTGTATTAAATACAATTAATTTTAATATAAAATTCTCCGTACTCACAAAAATTAATTAAACAAAACAGAGAAAACTCTTTTATAAATGAATAAATTAACAAGAAACTTGCAAGTTTTTCTCCTATCCACTCAATTATAAAATAAGACTGCAATAAAAATCTCTACAAAGTTTCTAGCTGTGAGAGATATTACAGATTACAGTCATTCAAATCAAGTCTGGCGTTGTATGTCCATCTTGAAATAAGAAACCGAGTGCTTTCTTTCGTTCTATTCTTTAGAGAAGCGACGTGAGGGGATTACGGCAGAGCTGTCACAATGATGAAAAGTAAAAGAGGAACTTACACTATAACCGTTTAAGCCATTCAAACTTCTTGTGAACTAGTCCGAGTTATTATGAACAGTATCGTAAAAAGCAAGTGCATGTCTTACTGGGATGGGAAGTGAAAAGTGGATGAGGAGTTAGAAGATAGTAAAAGAGTTTAGGATAATGGAGGGTATTTCAAGGAAATAATAAAGTTTTAGAAAATATTAAGAGAAGTATTTGGACGCTCAACGTTATTTATTTTCTCTTCTAAAGACGGTTACTCTTTTGTAACTACGTTGTTTCGAAAATTAGGTTTACATCTTATCTGACACATAAAGTTATGTAAGATGAATTGACACAAATTTTAAAATATTCTATAATCGTTATTTAAGTATTAAGGGCAGTAAGTGCTTGTTACCAGTTGAGGCTGAGATTTCCAATATATTCAATACTGAATTACTGACTGTAATCTTATTGCGTTTTTTGTAAGATCGGCGCACAAGATTAAAAAAAAAATAAGATTTGACAATTATTTTGACATTAAAAAATTTTGTTTACATCGAATTAGAGTGCCCTGATAGAAAGAAGTGAATACTTTGTTCTTTTCACTGATCATCAGGCCTATTCTGCAACTCGGTGGTTAATTTTTAACAACTGATTAAAAAAATTAGCCAATAGCTAATGGTTTGAGAACAAAAAATTCAAATTTTTGTTATATATCAACATACTTGACTGGTTAAATTTGTGTTAAAAATGAACCACTGAGTTGCAGAATAGACCCGCATAAATGTCAACGAAAACAAAATATTAACATATTTCTTTCATGGCACTCTAATTCCATGTGAAATTACATAACACGTACGTATTTTTCCGTTCATGGGAATCTTATTATAGCCATATTTTAATGAAATTATATAAAACTTTACATACATTTTTCTCAAAAAAAAAAAATCGTTATGTAAGGGTGGAAGTATTATATCACTGAATTCAGAATTAAATTCTCCCACGAGGAAATAAAAAATATATTTATAAATAAGGGTTTATTACATTTAATACCTAGAATAACTTTATGATGATTTTTATTAGGTTCCGAAAAAAAATATTTTCTCTTTTCTCTAAATTTGTCTTGTGAAATAGAAATTGTTTGCCTATTCAGTGTTGCCAACCTTCCTCTTTAAAAAATCCCGCAAAATCTACAAAAAAAATCCCTGTTTCAATTACAACAAATGTAATAGTCAGTGATCGAAGGGTTCAATTAAACAAAAATCATACCACTAACTAATGAACAAAAAAATGGAAAAAAGAGAAGTTTTACGTAAAGCGTTAATGATGGACAATAAAATTATCTGAACTGTAAGAATTGCCGTTTAGGTCGGTGCAGCCGGATGTGCCGGATTTTAATAATAATAAGTTTGGAACATTGCAAATTAAAATTTCTACATATGAATTAGAATCTAGAATATTATATTTATATAATCAGTCTCATAATTAAAATATACAGGGTTATTTTAAATAGAAAATATAGAAAAACATGGCGATGGCGAACGATGAAGGCGAATGAATAAATAACGATGGACGATGACGTGCTCGTGCTTAAAACATATCCTAACTAAATGTTATTGGATTAAAAATTAAATGAATTAGAATTAATAATATAAATATAATATATGATAAATATACATATTTAGTGTTGTTTTCAAACTGCAGGAAAAATCCCTGAATTTTTCTATTTTAAGTGAAAAAATCCGTTTTTCCCTCTTCATGTTAAAAAATCCCGCAAAAAGGGATAAATCCCTCAATTTGGCAATACTGTGCCTATTTAATCGTCTTTGTAGCTTTTATAATTCTCGAGATAGCAATGGCGAATGGTGTCCCATTTAAAATGAACACCTTTATAGTATACCTACCAATAAATTCTAAGAAATGATTCAAAAACATGAGACTTAATTTTTTGCTGTTTGTTAATTATTAAACAAGATTAAAATAAAGTTCTAATATTGTGAAAAATAATTTCTTGTATATATATAAAATAAAACGGATTTTGGCCCTTATAGTTGCAAGGTAGAGACAGATATTATTATTATTATTATTATTATTATTATTATTATTATTATTGTTGTTATTATTTAATACCTATTTCAACAGACAATAGCCCAATTACTGGGTAGGGAAAATCCTGTACCTAAAAGTGCCCTGCAAATAATTAATCTAAACTTTGACCACCCTCTCAAAAACCAACCTAAAACAACCCTACGCTTCACTGTCAAGCAAGAAGCAACAGTCTGCACGAGACACCAACTGTCAAAATCCAAATCCATTTCACATTACATCATTCCGCGTCCCTTGTATCTCGTGGCCGTGGCCGACTCGGCGTCCGCAGTCGAGTTGTTGTGTTCGCAGCTCGTTGTGTTTGCGATGTGTCGTATTTGCTAAGATGTCTCCAGGGCAGTACAGAGGGGCGGACGGTGAGGGCAAGGACGAAGAGGTTTATTGTCCCTCTGGGGACTATAAGGAAATGGCTGCTGCACTGCACCAAGTGGTAGCAGCAAGCACTTACTGTCACTTTAGGTGACTCGCCGGCGGCGGGAGGGTATTAATAATACAAGGTATGGAGGGAGGGAAGTTTGACAAGGTACAATTTGACAATAAACTACCAGAAAAATGAGGGAGGGAAGTATACGAGCCCTGCGCCAAAAGAATTGGCACAAATTTATTTATTATAATGTTTCGTATAAAAGTTTACACTTATTCAATTATTATTCCTAAACTTCTGTGTTATTAGAGTTAATTTATTGGTTATACAGGGTGTTAAAAAATAAGTCTCACAAATTATGCATATAGTACTGACCAAAATGTGTAAAAAAAGATTAATCAACATGGATACGATCTGCAATAGTTTCCGAGATATAAGGCAGTGAAAAATGAGTTTTTTCGGTGTTTATCTCTGCAATCTCGAAAAGTATACGAGTTACGACTTTGATTAAATGAGACTTTTTGTTTACCTTTTAGAGGTCATTTTAGATGTGTTTTTATTGTAAAAATTGTAAAAAAGTCGAATAATTATACTAAAGTAAATATGCCGACCTTGGCCAATATTTAGTTTTCAAATAACTTCGTACTTAACTATTAGAAAGTGAAAAAAATGTGTTATATAAAATGTTATTGTTTTTTATAGTCTATTTACTGACATAGACAACATTTTGTTCGACCACTATCTTTGTCAGCTTTTGTTTGATTTTTATACAAAATGGCCTCTTTCTCAAAAACAGTTGAAGATCGGACCAATGTTTTTTTACTCATTTTGATCAGTACCATATGCCTTCATAATTTGTAACACTGTATAAAATGTGTTATCATAATTAAAAAATGTGTAGTTACCTTGTAAAGAGAAGGGATGTAGGCTAATTCTTTTGGTGCAGGGGACGAAAAAATAAAGATTAATACGGGTATAATTTTTTTCTTTTCTTAATGTAAGAACAACCAATGCCACTAAGGTGTGATAAAACTTCCGGAAACGAGTTCCTGAGATGTTTAGGTATTTTCGGTTTCAATTCATATTCAATAGATATAGAGTTAATAGTTAATGAATTATAAAGAGATTAACTTTCATAAATCAACCAGCTTTTCTATAATCATGGAAACAGCTGATATATTCAAATAATTCTAATTTATAGATGTCAGTATCAAGGCAATTTACATAGTGTATGTTCGTTATAATTTTATTGGATATATAGAATCTTTTCCAAGGAACTTTTGACATGGGATTTGTACAAAATACATAGAATTGACGAAAGGTAATGTGCTGGCCAAATCAGATTTATTTATTTATAATGTAATTAATATAAATGAGTTACTATTGATAGTCATACAAAAATTTTAGTTCTCTAAAAAGTGCAAAATCACTAATTATGTGATTTTAGTGTTCGTCCTAATATCCTATTAAAAGTTTTATACCTATTTAAATGCTATATTTCTTATTACTTTTTAAAACACACGCTTGCAATTAATTTTATGTACAATAAAATAATTTATATTTTGATTGAACAGTTGTTGTCAGATATTACTCGTACTAGTGACAGCGAACTCTTTGATGATGATGACATTCATCGCGATTATTTATCATCAAAACCTCCAATTCATCCACCAACAGATCCTCTTTCATACACACAATTTTTCCCCTCGCAGCACTTATATGGAACAATTAACCGTTGTGGGCGGTGTATTCCCACAGCAATCCATCGGGCTGGTTATATCTACTCGTACGCTTGGTGTGGCTGCTATCGGAACCGGCGGCCCGTGACGTAGCTCTCGGTTCTGCTCTCGTCCGCTCTAATGTGATTATCTGGCGTCGCGGCGACGTGCGTCCCTGTCACATGCAGCAGGCCAACAGCAGCCCTATGCAACAGGGGGGTTGTTGTTTGCACCTAATCTAATTTTACGGGTTTTTCAGAAGTGTTTACAAGGAGTTTTATTATTGTCGTTGTACATAAACCTATTTAAATATAAATAAAAATAAATATTGTCGTCATGGCTTGTTACCCATTTTGAGGTATGCCAATCTACTATTTTAATTTGCATATTTTGATAATGATAATAAATCTGAATCTTCGAAGACACCAGGCAAGACGAAGTGATCTGACAAGCTCTCCATAATTATTTTTTGTTTGAATTCAATTTAAGAACTATAGCAACACCATTGTCCTTCTAATGAGATTCTTAAAATATTTCATGAAATAGACAGAAATTGTTATTTATGTATCGAGGAATTTAGTTGCCAAGGCCCTCAGGATGAGGAAATTAATTTATAAGTTAGGTTAAAAATAAGATGTCAGTCTGACAGTCAATGTTGCTAACCTTGGACATTGAAGTTATCGCAAAGAACCCTCAAAATGATGTGTTTTATCGCAATTTTATTTATCGGAATTGTTTAGTTCGTTCTTTTTGAATATATTTTTGTCATTTTACGTACAAATTTACTATTGTACATCGTACACCTGCCCAAATTATCTTATATGTACAACATTAATCATAAGGTTGGCAACAGTGTTATTGCATGAAATCGGCGTATGTTATAGTCTGCACAATACCTCTCACCGTTTCCATTCTGTTATATAAGTATTGTATTGCACTTCGCTGTCAAAACGTCGTTTTATAATAAAGAAATTTACAAAACTTTACCCAAATATTGTTTCTTTTTTAATTGTATTTAACATGTTCTGTGTATACATAAAATGTCGGAGATCTTTCAATTCATTAACAAGATCTCATGAATAAATGCATGTTATCTGTAATATTAAATTAACAAAACAATAAGAAAAATTAAATATACGTCTCAGAAAAAGCTTTCAGAATGTCACTAAAAATGTTTTATTTTTGACACTGGCATTTATCTGTTATTATAAATTATATTACAAATATTTGAATTGTCAACTGGTTTTCTTGGTGTAGTTTAGCCTATGCGATTTATAACGTCCGATTATTCTATATATTACTATGGGTGGAATTCAGTGGGTTGTATTAAGGTCTGTATTAAAGCTTGTATTAAGTATATGGCAACATTGTAATATTTTCCACATGGATCAATGAGATTCAATTGTGATTCAGAAATTTTACCACAGGGAAAAGTAATTCAGATATCCTTTAGTCAAATGAGGAAGTATTATTGTAAATGGAAGGTATAAATGGAAACTCATTATTGCAAAATTAGGTTAAAAATATGTCAAATTTTATGTGTCAAATATTTCATACCTGAATGTTAATGAATTTTAAAATATCTCAAACCCCGTTTTGAGCAGTTTTGACATTTGTCCTTTTTTTCTTACTTCTGTTAAATATTTTTTTCTTTATTTGATCCTTTGGTCTCTCACTTTTTTCTGACAGGTATTACAAAGTTGCCAAAATATTTTTGACAAAGGACTGTTTTAGCTTAAAACACGCTAATACAACCCACTGAATCGCACCCTATGTGTTTAACTCTAAATCAGTAGAAGATATAAAAAAAATAAATGTTTCAGATGTAGAAATTTTATGTTTTTCAATATTAGTAATAAAACAAATTTTCAAAAATTAATATTTAGAAGATTTTTTAAATAAACTACTACTTCTGATTGTCCAATTGTTACCAAAACCTTTTCAGTTCTTCCCATAAATGTTAGATTAAGGAATTCATAGTTAAACTGGTTTAAGTCTTATAGTTTTTAAGGTAGCGTCCTTCCAACATCCACACATACATCGTAAAAATATTAAAATCGGATTTCAGGAATTTTAGTCACTAAAATCCCGATATGCGATTTTTAGTAAGAATCCAACACCTCTCTTAGTGAGAGGTAAAAAAGCACATCATTCAATTCGTTCATTAGTATTTCCCCATCTTGCAATATTACATAATTAATCTTCATAAAATATCTTTGTCAACATTTGTCTAAATGTCAAAAAAGAGAAAAGATCTCCGTTACCAGGTAAATGAAAACAAAATTTAATCAAATGAAACAAAGCAATTCAACAAGTTAAAGAAAATACCACGACTCATTTACTTTAAATTAAAACCTCACAAATTCCATATCAGTCATTAAAACATTCATCAAACAAAAACTCGACCTAGTTATTTCCTTTAATTATCATTTGAATCTGTGTTCACTTAACAATCCACCACAGAACGAAATCCCTGTTCCCGGCCGACGCTCGAGACAATTGCACTGCAACAAACAAACATCAGAAACAAACACGGGCACAGCCCACTCCGACTCCGATGCCGAAACAATTAACAGAAACAAAAGAGCTTTTGATCGCTCGCCGAAACATCCTGAATTTGGCAGCGGTGGCAGCCAGACGCCCAGGAACTTTTGTTCGATTGACGGCGCTGCAGAGAAATGTTGTTGTTTGTGCCCTGACGATTCTGGACACCAAAACATTACGAATTAAAGGATGATTGCTGTCGTAAATAATTGCGATTGTATTGGTGTTAAGAATATCGGAAAGTGATACTAAATTGGTTGTATAAGTTGTAAGTTTTAGTTTATGACAAATTTTAACTATCTTTAAAAGAAAATGCAGATGCAACAGTATTCGTTAAATAATTAGAAAATTTGCAACTCTATTTTATTTAAGACGTTCAAGAAAATCCTATTGATTGACAAAAAAAAAAAATTAGTAAACTGTACTTCTGTATAAAAGTCTTGACTTTTAGGTTGGTGAATTGTCGTGGAGTAATAGGACACCTTGCTTGATAACCACGATTTAAAATATACTGGTTGTGCCACTCTGCACAAAATGAGGGTCCAAAGCGATACGTGTTTCCTCGTTCTTTCCGCTAGAGGCGCAACGTGAGAACGATCCAACTGACACCTGTCATTTGCATGTCATTTTGAAAATATTACATGTTATATCTTATACGAGTAGAAAGGTAAATGAAACAGGTTTTGAAGTACATATTCGTATTATATGTAATCTAATATAAATATTTTGTTGAAAGATATTGCAATTAATGCAAAATGAAAAGAAAATTAAATAGAAAATGTTTCATTCCTGGATGTGAAACCGGTTACAAGAAATCCACTGAAAAAGAATCTCTGTTTGCTGTTCCACTCGATATATCACTTTTTAAAAAATGGCAATGTGCAATTAGTAGAGATGATCGCGAATTAAGATTGAATGATGTTTGTCGAAAACATTTTCGGAAAGAAGATATCATTACCTAATGGAAATCTGGAAGTGTACGGTTCTATCAATTTATTTAGTTTTTCGAATTTTAAATTTTAACAATGTATTGATTCAGGTTTCCATTAAATATATAAATTTATATTAAAAATAAATTCATTATGCATTTCATTTTTTATATTTTATGTAAAAATAGTTTGCTGTGTTAGGGTCGTTCTCACGTAGCACATCTAGCGGATTATTCAAGGAAACACGTATCAAGCGGACCATCAGAAACAATGAAAAACATGACAAGTGGCATAACCAGTATATTTTAAATCGTGGTGATAACACAAACTGACAGATATTAGAACTATTATTGCTGCAATTGTTTTGTAAATTGTCACACACGTTATCAAGGCATACATGATTAACAAACAATGTAATGAAAATACATTAAATTTAAGTTTTGTAAAAAAAGTAAAATTTATTTAAGCTCTTCTAAAAAATAATGTTCATAACTTGTATGAAATACAAATACCTTAGCTCCTGTGTATTGACGCACTCCGCTACTCGTCGTGCGTCAATTTACACTCGCATGATATTTGATATTTTTCATAACTTGTTACGAAAATAACTATATAATTAAAAACTGCCTAGTCCGGGAATGTAGAAACGACTCCTCGTATGTACCATTACCCACTTCATGTTTGTTTAAATTCAGAGTAATGATTTTAGGACGGGCACATAAATTAAATTCTACAATACTATGACAGTTTCTATGGTAGTTTCAACTCTGACCTATAGCAATTTCAACTATGGCGGTGAAGTATGGGTAATGAAAACAGGAGATAAAAGTATAATACGAGCAGCAGAAATGCAGTTCATTTTAGAAAAGTAAAGGGCTGTACAAATATGGATTTACTAATCACTCAATATGAAGGCGATTATTTATATTTACTTTGCCCTGTCAATGATATGTTCTAGTTGCCAAATGCACCATGTAAATGAATGAATCTAGTTAATTACGATAGTAGATGGCGACACAATAGCAAGATAGTGGCTTCATGTTGATTGAAAGAAATTTGTAGAACAAAAAATAATTTAATGAAATATAATTCAAGAGTTAGAAAATAATTCACCAGTTTCTTTCTCAAACTTGTTGCCATTTGGAAATGGCCACTCAAGCCCTACTATTATTTTTTCGTATTTTGTAGAGTAAGTGAAAAGTATGGCGGCAGGCAGTGAACATATGACAAATGGTGTCCTAAACGAAAATGGCAAAATTACATGTAAGCTTTGCAACCGAAGTGCATTAAATAAATTAGTGAAATGCGAAAACTGTGATACGTTATTTCATAAATCATGTTGTGAAAAAAGGCAGTTACCTGTGACAGACACATCGACAAGATGTTGTGAAAAACTCTCCGATGCAAGAGAGACTTCAGACGACGTAATACAATTACGGTATGAAATTTATTATCTAAAAGAAATAATACGTGCTAAAGACGTCATCATAAATGATAAAAATGTAATAATAAGTGACAAAAATCATTTAATTGATTTGTTAACCGAAAAAATCAATAAATCTAAGGAACAAATACCATGTGCGCCATCTTACAGTGAAGCGGTGAAACATGACAAAATTGAAAGTCATGACATTACAAAAAACATAAAACCTCAGTTGATAAATACGATACCGTTAGAGAAGATTGATAATGAGGAAAATACTAAGCTGTCAATGACAGATGATAATAACAAGAAGAAAGATGCAAACAAAATGTCTGACCAAACCAAAACAAAGGAAAAAAAGAAAAAAACCGAAAGTTTTCGATCTAAGAATAATAATAAATCTAAATTCTCACTAATCGGTTCTGCTATGAACTTCGGAAGTGTCAAAACAGCACCTAAAAAGGCGTTTTTATATGTTTCACGAATCGAATCAGGTACAAAGGCTGCAGATATCGAGACGTGTTTGAAATTACATTTTCCTGAAGTTAATTGTACAGATCTTCCATCAAAACATCCCGAATACTACTCTTCCTTCAAAGTAGTTATCGATCTACAAAATCTCAACTCAGCCATGGATCCAAATAAATGGCCTGCAGGAGCATACATCACGAGATTTTTTCACCCACGCAAGAAAGAACTCAAGGACGGTTAGCAGGAGAAGTGCATGATGCAGCAAACAGTGTGAGTCGGCAGATTCTTAATAATGAGATAAACTGTGCTAGTGACATAACTGACCACCCGCAATCAAACTATAACATAACATCTACAGAGTGTTCAGATTTTGATATTTTATCACTTAACTGCCAATCATTGACGTCAGCTAAAGTAGACGTACTTATCTCTGAATACTTGACACAAAACTGTGGTATAAAATTTCTTTGCTTTACAGAACTCTGGCGCAATGATATTTCAATCCAAAATATACATTTTCCAGATTTTACTTTAGGTGCTTTTCGCAACAGAAATGAATATGCAGGTGGGGGTGTTGGTATTTGGCATCACGAAAGCCTCTCTTGTTCCGCTTTAGACTTAAGTACCTTTTGTTGTGATAAATTAATAGAAATATGTGGTGTTTTCCATGAACCAAATACAAACACTTCATCAGGCAAACAATGTATAATTCTTTCATGTTATAGATCTCCAAAAGGAGATTTTAATATATTTTATAATAATTTAATGTCTGTTTTAGAACATCTATTCAAACCAGGTATCAATTTTATTTTGACTGGTGACTTCAATCTTGATCCTACCAGAGATGAGAGAAATTTTGAAATGCTGAGAACGACACTACTGAGTTTTAATTTAAGAAGCTTAATTAATACACCCACAAGAGGTAAAAATACCTTAGACCACATCTTCACTAATCTTTCATCAAATTATGTTAAAACTGATACTAACATCTTATCGGATCATAAAACTACCCTATATCAGTCGAAACTAGACTTTAATTTACCATCCAGTACATCCGGTACAAATCGTAGATCGTTTAGCCCAAATAATATTAATAATTTTGCAAACTTACTCGAAACTACTGACTGGAATCTAGTTTTTAATGAATCGGACAGTAATGCAGCATTTAATATTTTCTATGAAAAATTTTTATCTCTATTTAACAATTGTTTCCCTTACAAATTCTTTAATAGTACCTCTCGAACAAAAAATTGGGTGACAAAGGACATAATTCAATCAAGTGCAAGCTTAAAATCATTTTATATTCTACAAAAACAATATCCATTATTAAAAACCCACTATGAATATGCAAAAAATACACATAAAAAACTTGTCAAAAACACAAAAAGAAATTTTATTCAAAAAAATATTACTGACTCGGACAATACAACGAGGAGCCTGTGGTCTTTCATAAATCAGTCCCATTTGAACAACAAGGACAATAACATAAAACTAAAAATAGATAACGAATATATCGAAAATCCAAAATTGATAGTCAATTCATTTAACAATCATTTTGAACAAGCACCACTTAACACTTTAGCTATGATACCTAAAGAAAAAAAACCGTCAGATAATACTATTAAAAGCGTTACTAACAGCTTATTTTTAACACCTCTCAATGAATTAGAAGCCTTGGCTTTATTAAACTCTAAACTAAAAAATAAAAGGTCTTCGGGACCAGATGATGTACCTAGTTTCTTAGTTAAAAAAATCCTTAGTGTGATCATAGTCCCACTAACGTTTTTAATAAATCTGTCTTTTAGTTGCGGAGCCTTCCCCGAAAGCCTCAAACAAAGTAAAATCACTCCAATACATAAAAAGGGAGGAAAAGACAACATTAATAATTTCAGACCGGTAGCCCAAACTTCTATCTTTTCAAAAATTTATGAGTATTGTTTCATAAATCGACTGGAACAATTCATCAATAAATATAAAATTCTTAATAAAAATCAATATGGATTCAGGTCCAAAACGTCAACAACAAATGCCGTTCAAGCTTTACATGATAGAATTGTCTCTGATATTGAAGATAAAAAAATTGTCGCAGGAATTTTCTGTGACATATCTAAAGCTTTTGATTGCTTAGATCATAAAAAGCTCTTAGATAAATTAAATATCTGCGGCATCCGCGGTTTAACTCACAACTGGATTAACAGTTTTTTGAGTAATCGTACACAATATGTATCTTTAAAATTTAAAAATGAGAATAATTCTTTTACTTATGTAAATTCTGACAAAGTACAAATCAATATTGGTACGCCACAGGGTACAGTCCTAGCTCCGATATTATTCCTGTTTTATATAAATGATTTACCGGAGGCTGTCGGGGAGGGAACCACAGTCATTCAGTATGCTGATGATACGTCCCTAATAGTTTCAGGCTCTAATGAAAATGAAGTGCAACGCCTATGTGAAACCAACATAAAATCACTTTCTCAATGGTTTAACACTAACGATCTCCTTTTAAACGGATCTAAAACCATATTTATGCAATTCAGGAATTGGCAAACTAGACAGATTATTGATTTTGATATTCAAGTGAACGGTCAAATCGTGAAAAAATCTCTAACAACCACCTTCCTGGGAACAACCCTTGATGACTTAGGCACATGGAGACCCCACTGCGAGGTAATTATAACATCTGTAAATAGGTCATGTTATCTGCTTAGATATCTGAAAAACTATCTCAATATCACCCAGCTTAGGATGGCCTACTTTGCCTTAATTGAATCTCGGTTAAGATACGCAGTTATACTATGGGGTGCGTCCTCTTGGGCGTCTCATGTCTTTATTGCCCAAAAACAGGCTGTCCGTTGTATTGTAGGAGTCAGTAGATCATCTACATGTAGGCAACTATTTTCTTTATATAACATTCTAACACTGCCGAGTATATACATACTTGAAATCTGTCTCTTTATTTTTAAAAACAAAACTAACTACGTGCTCAACCAAAATATTCATCTTCACGATACTCGTAAAAAAGATAAATTCAGAATTCCATACTCCAGAATACACTTAACAAATAACACTCCTAATATTATTGGGCTAAGAATATTTAATTCCTTACCGGTTAATATATCTAAAATTCAGCAATACAATAAATTTAAAAACACTTTAAAAAAGTATTTAATAGACAAAAGCTTCTATTCCTTACAGGAATACTTTGAAACTAATTTAGACTAACTCTGGTAAGTCAAGACTGAAGTCAACCTTTCTGGTTATTTTTATATTTTTATACTTTGTGTAAATGTACTTTTGACGCTTTCTACATATGTATGTACATGTCTACAGAAATAAAGAGATTATTATTATTATTATTATTAATGTACTATTTTAATATATTCAAAATCGTGCAGTAATGGGTTGCTTTAACAACGGTATCTTTTAAATCGTTTTCCATGTTCATTATTTAGATCCATCGGCTTGGAAATTGATATCCAAAAATTAATTTGTTTGGAGGTTGTAAGGTATAAAAAAACAATAACTGTCAAGTTACTTTGTTATTGAGAATCAGACGTTTTGAATTTAGTGTTTTATGCCACAACAAAATCTAATTTTAGTACTAATATAAAATACGAAAAAGAGTGTACTCTCCGCGTCAGAAAAGTGATTTTACTGTACTTGTCATACTCGCCTGGTAAACTTTCACTTTTCTTAACTTGGAACGTAATATACTATTTTATTCTCACACTCTTTTTATATTACTACTGAAAAATTTGTTAGAATTTAGGTAGCTTGCTCACAAGATTTTGACATCTTATAAAAATATGAATGTAAGCCCAGCACACTTAAACATTTAAGTTTATAAAGCTTTCAGAAGCAGTCGAAGGATGGCATTGCTGTACGATCCAATTGTCAACCATTTAAGTTTTCACTTCGGACATACGGTCTTTTTACCTCCCGCTACCCTTGGTAAGGGAGGTATAGGGATCGTGCTAAAAATCACATATCGAGATTTTAGTAAATGACCATGTTTTAAGGTCCCTAGAATCCAATTTTAAAATTTTCACAATGATGTCTGTATGTGTGTATGTGTGAATGTGTGTGTGTGTGTGTGTGTGTGTGTGTGTGTATGTGTGTATGTGTACAGATTTTGTTGGCACTCTAACTCAAATACTATCATTCAGAAAATTCTGAAACCTTGTATTTCTACCCTATTCTAATATGGAAAGATCCCATTAGATTTTGATGTAAATCGGAGAAACGGAAATGGCACTTTACCCGAAGCTCATAATGGGTTTTCTTCAAAAAAATACCATTAAATGCCATTTTTTTCGCATTTTGTCATTATGAAAATTAAAGATTATTGAATTTTCTATAGGAATACATTAATACTTTTTCTATATAATTTACAGATAAATTTAAAAATCTTTTTTTTTATACATCCCGAAGCCTAAGATAAACACAATTTCTTTGTTACACAGTTCATATTTCAAATGAATGTAACTGACAGGTGAATGTCACTGTCAAAAAACTAATCACTTCAAATTAATAATAGTGACATTTTAAAAAGAAAATAGCAAATAAAGCAATAGTTATATTCAATGGAACAGTTTGCAGCATTACTTAATACTTATGTATGTGTTTAAATTAATAAAAATTAAATAGCGGGAGGTTTTGTGTTGGCCACATCAGATTTTTTTAAATTGGGTTCGGCCTCATACTTTTGTACATTGGCCCGGAGCTATTTAATGGAGTATTTTTTGGGACACACACAACATCCAAGCACCTGGTGGGAATCGAACCCACGACCCCAGAGCTGAGCGGTGAAGGTCGCTTGAACGCTGCCTTAACGCGCTCGGCCATCAACCATTTTATTTTTTAATGTACGATACATTTCTTTCCGGAATTTGTCTACTTCATCTTCAGCAATCCACACATTTCTCTCTTTTGCAACACTTCTCCAAGTTTGCTAAAACCCGCTGGTACAAAATCTTGTAGGTTCTATTCTGTTGGTACCCGTGGGATGTGCTTGGCTCGTTGAGCTTGGGAAGTTTCCCTAACGATCGTTTGCTTTCGTTCCGCGCCTGTGAGGCCGAGGCTGTTCTGTTGTGCACAGCCCGAACCACAGCCGCCTTTCGCCTTTGTTTGGAGGGGTAATTGTGTCAGCTCAACCAGAGTGTGGACTGTGCAGTTTACTTCTTTGCTCACGAAAAAGAACCATTTATTTAATTGGCTTATTTGATGCTGAGAAGGAAGTTTCATTAGAGTTTCGGTTATAGACTTTGCATAAATGTGATGATTACTTGACTAATTTAGGCGCTATTGCTTAAAATAATTTAACAAACTAAGTTTTTTTGAATCTACTGCCTGCTGAGATTTTTATCATATTCTGCTTGAATTTTCTACGGCTGCTTTTAGGTGACGCTTATTATCATTATTAAAATCTACAAATAAAGGAACATTCACAAACCCAGAAACGGGTTATTTGAAAATGGATGACAGACGAAAAAAAAAGTATACGTTCATCCCAAATGCCAATAAATAGGTCTAAGTCGAGCTACTCCATAAGAAGTAATTAATTCCTAATTTATGACTTGTTGCCTTTCAATTATGTTTTTACCTCCCGCTATCCTTGGTAAGGAAGTTATCGGAATTGTGCTAAAAATCGCATATCGAGATTTTGGTAATTGACCACGTTTTAAGGTCCATAAAATTTGTTTTTAACATTTTCACAATGATGTTTGTGTGTGTGCGTGTGTGTGTGTGTGTGTGTGTGTGTGTGTGTGTGTGTGTGTACGGATTTTGTTAACGTTCTAACTCAGATACTACCATTCCGAAAATTTTGAAGCCTTGTATTTCGACTCTATTCTAATAAAAGCCATTAGATTTTGGTGTAAATTGGATAACCGAAAATGGCACTTCACTAAATCAAAATAGTAATTATAAGAATTAAAAATTATTGAATTTTCTACATGTATGCGTTAATACTTTTTCTTTTACAGATAAATGTAGAAATAATATTTTTTATAAATCTCGGATCCTATGTTTTATAAAGATAAACACAATTCCTTAGTTACGCAGTTCATATTTCAAATGTATGTAACTCACAGATCAGTGGCGTAACTAGGATAAACGGGGCCCGTGTGCGAACCATTCTTATGGGTTCTTATCAATAGCGTAGCTGGACCTTATATTCAGGATTCAAGGGGGGTGTTAGGGTTCCTAGTCTTTAGTGGCGATTTAAAATTGGTGAAGCAAGGTATTTAGATAATAAATGCGCCGCAGGCGAAATTTTTTTTCCATTCAAGGTCAAATGCCTTATAATTGAAAGTTACATTTTTTCAAGGGATGTGCAAATACATGTTTTCCCCTTTCGTGTATAAATAAATGCGAGTGCATTTATTTACCATGTAAACAATAGAAAGTAAAAAGAACAATACGTATAAACAAAAAATATTTATTTAAAGAAAAAACTAATAATTCTATATTATAGACAAAGAAAAATTACTGAACTAAAATTGTTTCTTTCGAGCTTTTTGTTCAGTAAAGACATTAATTATATTAGAAATATCTAGACTTTTAGCCCGTGCATTTTCAATAGAAAGATTCATAACAAAGCGGAATGAATGTTTTATTTGAAAAATAAATAAATATATTATTATACAGTACTGGCTGTGGTATATATTAATTTTGAAGTTCAGTAATACATATTTAATTTTTTTAAACATCTCAAGTACTGCGGGGCCCCTAATGTCGCGGGGCCCGTGTGCCTGGCACACCTTGCACACTGGTCGTTACGCCACTGTCACAGATGAATGTCACTGTCAAAAAAAAAATAATAACATTTAATATGCAAATGTATTTAATATAGCTTGCACTATTAGTAAGTATGTACGTTTGTATTTATTTATGTATAAAAATTAAATGGCGAGAGGTATTGTGTTGGGCATATCAGATTTTTTCGTGTAGGATTTGATTGAGTAAAATTGTGAATATTTTGTTTGTGGCAGAAAAATGTAAACAAATTGTCAGAATAGAATGTTCGATATTATTGAATTATTATTATTTATCTTGTTTTATTTCAATTGCACAAAATTGACCCCTGTGATGTTCTGTCTACGTCAACTTTGACCCCGTGAAGTGGCGCCTAATAAACACTTTTAACGTTACATGTATCTCGTCTTTACATAAATCTGAGAATAAAAAAAATTATCATGCTCAAAAATGAGTAATATACCCTGATTATATATTTTTTAAATTTTTTTATCTAGTTTGCTCTGAGAACTTTGTTTTGCGGTTTTCATTATTTTCATACTGATTATATTGACAACTGTCTATTCCATATACGAGTATTGCATTTTACTTATTTTTATATCAAACTTTTAAAAGTTTTGAAGAAAAATAGTAATTTTTAAAAACAGAAATGATTCAACTTTTGGTGGATGTACTTCTTTTACTATTGTCCAAGCTGTTCCAACTCTTCCATTGAGCGGAAAAAGTCGACGAAAATGTAAGGAATACAAATTTAAAAAATTAAGTATTGAATTATTTGTTTTTATGTTTATAGGTTAGGCCGTGTTTTAAATTCAAGAAAGAGGTTTAAAATAAAATGGTCCCAAGTACTTTCAACTGGATTTTTGATACTCGTTATCGTTTTCTAGAAATTTTAAATACATTGTAGTTTAGATTTTAATTTGTAATAAAATTTATTGATGGAGTAGGGTTTATAATACAAAAATTACAAATTTTAATGGAATCTGTTTTTATTTGTCAAATAATTGGTAACATTGACATTAATATGGATGACATTTGGAAAAAACAAAATTTATTGTCAAAATATTTCATCAAAATTTGATTCATTCATCATCAGAATTTAACAAAATTCTTTGTTTTCATCTACCTACAAACTGAAGAAATAATAAAATGTTTAGTGCATTACGTATTGTATCCTTTAAATTGCCTGTCAAACTGTACCAATTTCTCAGCTAAGTGCAAAATTCTACCAGACAAGAAAATTTTAAGAAATACGAAGAAATGTTACCCCATTTCGTTATACATGTACCAATAACACATAATATATCTCTCCATCTGGATATGTTCTTCGTATTTTCGCTTATACTGGCCATAATTCAGAAGTTATTCTCAATTCGACGTAATGATTAATATAATATGAATCAATATTTCTTTATGATAAAAGTTCATTTTCTGCAGAAAGTTGTCAGTCACTTCGTGGATCTAATGTTATGTTCGACAATTCAAGACAAAGTGATTGAGAAATAAATTTCGAAGAGGAAATTATGTAAACACCTTTTGTTATTTGGTTTTTTTATCTTACAACCTATTATTGTAAGGGCTAAAAGTTCCCGTTAATAAATATGTAATATGTAGATTCCAATAAATATTTTGTGGCTACTCTTGTTTTAGAATCACAGTATATACATATAGGACATTGTCCACCAATGAAATTTCAGAACTATGTAGAATAGATGCGAAGTCTATTAATTAGATAAAAGTTACCCCATTTGTATGCTTAAGTCCACTACAGATATAAGTGCAATGGGCGCATTCAGCAGGCTTCTGTGATCATTGAACAAGGAAGACAAACCGGTCACCGAACAAGGAGGTCTCTGCTGAATGCAATTTTCACATTCACGTGGTTCAAACGTCAAATAATTGTAACCTGACTGTAACTTAAATTTTGTAATATCTTTTTTTCGCGATCGCCCAGAAAATGAGCTCTTTCTGATCACTATTTAGACCGGAAAGTCCTTCTTTGCTGAGCTAGCTAGGAAAGTTGTCTATAAGGGATCGGAAAGTACTTTACCAATCCCGGGACGGGTAAAGCTAAATGTTTCCATGGAGATCAGTTGTTTATTTATTTCTTATTTGCTCGCAGTAAAATATAAAATAATTCTTTTTTCAGGATCACAAAAAAATATTGTACCCAACATGACCTGAAAGTGTCTATACTGGGCTCACAAGCTTCCAAAGCTCGCCTACAGCTCGCTCTGGAATATGCTTGCTCACCCAGTAAAGTATCACTTTAAGGTCTTGTTACGTAAATTACTATTATGTTATTTGTTAAACAAATTAAAAAATTGCAATGTACGAAAATTTTAATTTGACAATAAGTTGTAGTTATTTAACTTATCAATTTACTTATTGATATAAGCATAATATATGACAACAAATAATATATTTTCGGTGCTTTACATGTAAATAAATGTTATTTTGTTTTACTGCGCAGATAATGGATGATTTTAGATTATTTCTAATATTCTACTAGCAGAAGAAAATTCAGTAAATTTAAATATTGCGCGCGTAAACAAGTGACCAAATGATCAGAAACATCTGATCGTATTTTTTTTTTTTACAGTTAGCTGATAGGGTAGGTGACCGGTCAGTGAACAGTCTCTAGTGAACAGTGCATTCATCAGAAAATGGTGAACATATTCAACAACCAGAATGCGCCCAATGTAATATTTTGCAATTTTTACCTTTCGTCATCTTTAGGGAAGGAAAGTATTGTCTTTTGTCAAATAATTCAATGATGAGTTTTTAATGAATATGCATGTTTTACCTACAGAGGCCATAAAATACGATTTTTACGATGTATATGATTGTGCGTATGTATACAGGACGATAGTTCTGGATCGCGTAACTCCACGAAAGAAATAGAAGATCATGCTTCCAAACAAACCTCCTCTCGTTGTCTTACGTCCTTCCTCGATTTTACATCCAAATGAAGAGCTGATTAGATTTTGGTTATAATTGGTCCTCCGGAAGTTCTTGTTTTTTGCTCATTCTTTACTATTTCCCCTTCTCCTATTTTTTCTTCTGTTCCTCTGTCACTATCTATGTATTGATTGAGTAGTGGTGACCCGCGCCCGCATTCGCTTTGGCTTCCTGTCTTGGCTTTGAGGTTCCTGCTTGTCGTGGGAAACGCTGAATGCTCCGCTCGACATGTGAACGTACCACCCCCACCCCCACCAACGGTTTATCTGTTGCTCACTTTCCATCCCACACCAATGCTACATCCAATTTCAACTTTAAAAGAACCTCTCAATGACAAAATTGGAATTGGGGGTTGGTTTATGATGAATTTAGTTTACGAATTTACAATTTATAATTTAGATTTTAAAATATAAACTCACTTAAAACGCATACGATGGATTATGAACGATTTACAAATTTAGATTTGAAATATAACTATATTTTATATTTTCAGATGTAAATTTCAAATCACAATCGCATAAAATGTTGAAAAATGATTTCTAACTGCGTTTCATCAAGAAAAGGGAATATCCGGTTGACCAATCATAACCAAATCTATTCAGCTCTTCATATGGATGTAAAGATGAGAAATACGAAAGAATTATAATTTATTTTATTTATTTATTAATAAATGTAGTATTGGAGTTATCGCCGGAAAAGTTTTTGTTCAAAACTCTCTTGCTATCGTAAATGGATATTAGTTATGCTAAAAATATTTATGATTTTTCTCTTCTGTTACAGGTCAACATAGTTGGAGGAGTTGGAAAGTAAGGTAGGATTTCATAAAATTTTAAAATTGAAATCAAATTTAAAATAAATAATATAAAAGAAACATAATATTGTATTAAATATAATTTAATTTATCTATATGTATTTTAAAGGTTATTGTTATGTTACTGTTTCGAAATATTTTGAATACTGTATATGCCCCTGCTCACCACAAAATTTTAGAAACTCGACGCGTTTGATAAGAGACATATAACTGCTTCGTATGTGCAATCATTTGTAACTATTTGGTGTGGTTTTTTGAATATGAAATACCATTTTTTACGTTCCGTCACCTATAGGTAAGGAAGGTATTGTTTTGGAAAAAAAAATCGTTGGTGAGTTTTAAAGAATAAGCACTTTTGATTTATTTCAATACTTTTATTTCTAAATTTTCACACAGTTGTTCAAATACTCTAAAAATGCGTACACTTACGTAACATTCTCTTTACAATCAAATAATATTACTACCAAGTTTACATCTCTACCCATTTTTGAATTATATCCCCAAAAGTCAATATACCCCACATTTAGATAAAAACTTCAAAATTTTCAAAAATTTTATTTTTATGTATCTACATACTTCTTAATGCGCTGATTCCAAATTTTGCAACCGCAGGTCGATATCTCTTTTCGTTCTCGAGATATTTAGATTTAAAGTTTTTCTGAAAACTGCCTATTTTTGGGTAATAACCCAAAAATGGGTCGAGATATGAATTTGGCGGCTTCACCATTCGATTCTACGGACAAAAATACATAAGTGTAGCAATTTTCATAATTTTTGCTCATCCGGTTCATTTTTTATGAATAAAAACTTGAAAACCCCTGAAAATGGCCAAAATCTGAAAAAATCGTAAGGGGTACACCTTAGGTTTTTGCGAATTTTGGCCATTTTCAGTTATTTTGCTTTAGAGATTGTTTGCGGTGTTCAAAAATTCTGAAAATTGGTATACTTATGTAATTTTGCCCGTAGAATCGATTGGTGTTATCACCAAATTCATATCTCGACCCATATTTGGGTTATTACCCAAAAATGGGCAGTTTTGAGCAAAACTTAAAATCTAAATATCTCGAGAACGAAAAGAGATATCGACCTGCGGTTTCAAAATTTGGTATCAGGGCATTGAAAAGTATCTAAATACATTGAAATTATATTTTTGAAAATTTTGAAGTTTTTTTATCTAAATGCGGGGTATGTTGACTTTTGGGACAATAATTCAAAAATGAGTAGAGATGTAAACTTGGTAGTAATATTATTTGATTGTAAAGAGAATGTTACGTACCTAAGTGTACGCATTTTTAGGGTATTTATATATGAATATACATAATGGATATTCATATGATAATTTTATTGGATTTATAGAATGTTTTCCAGTGAACTCTCTGTATGGAATTTATAAAAAATTGTGTTATGTTCGTGTTACAAATTTACTGGATATATAGACACTTTTACAATGAACTTTTGGTATGGGATTTGTACAAAATACATCAAATTAACGGAAGGTCTTGTGCTGGCCACAACAGATTTTTTTACATTACCCTCACCTTTAGGTAAAGAAGGTATTGTCTTTGGTCAAAAATTCGGTGGTGAATAAGCACGTTTTAGGCTCCTTAGGATAGGATTTACCTAGTTTTACAATTTTGTCTGTATATGTGTGTGCCTGTGTGACAAAAATTTCTCCAACGATAACTCCGTAAATATTATAATTCTTTCGTATTCCTCTTCCTTGCATCCATATGAAGAGTTGATCAAACGGAAGTTCCCTTATTTGAAGGTCTTAACAGATTTTCTTGAAAAAAAAAAACGCAATTAAATATCTTTTTTTGACATTTTACGTGATTATCAAAAGGAAAGAATATCTTTTTGTTTATACAAATTGATTATAAATTTTCCTTCATATTCAATATTGTTAAGTACAATTTACATAGTGTTTGTTCGTGATATAGTTTTATTGGATTTATAGAATCTTTTCAAGGAACTCTCGGTGTGAAATTTGTAGAAAATAGTTATGTTCGTGTTGCAATTTTACTGGATAGATTATATATATATATATATATATATATATATATATATATATATATATATATATATATATATATATATATATTATATATAAAATTCTTTTCCAAGGAACTTTTGGTATGGGATTGGTACAGATACATAGAAATGACGGAAGGTGATGGGCTAGCCACATCAGATTTTTAATAGCTCATTTGCTAAAATTGTTAACGAAAATATATATAATTTTTAAATCATTTGTAAATGTTAGTTTCGTTCACGATTAGTAATACTTTAATATTAATATTATGTACAAATAACAGAAAAATATGTTGACAAATTTAACTACGGAAAAAAAGTAGCAAAACTTTAAAGTACGTATTATATTGGACAATGATAAATACGCCTTCCTCCTAGTCTCGTTTTCGAATATCTCTTCCATCCCCTTTTAACCTGTCACCTATCATCTTCTTACCACTATCCTCCCATCCTATCCTTCCTCTCCCGTTTAGTAGCTCATCCTGGCCTCCCTGGAGTCCTGCAGGAGTGACCCGTTGTGTTGCTGATCCCACCTGGCGGGTGTCACTTTAGCGCCTCGCAGGGATTTTGCTGTCGTGAGCTGCTGGGATCGAGAAGAGCGCGGGAACCCGGTAACGGCAACTTTGAGTGGATTGTACGGGGTAAAGCCTCGAGCAAGGAACTGTTGCATGTGCTTGTTGGATTGAGGCTGTTGCTGGAGATTGAGGTGTGCCCCAACGTCGAAATACCACTAGATATCTAAAATATTAATGGCAATATGTAGTTTCTTGTGTCTTAAAGAGATTTACTTATAGTTAACAGTGAAAGTTTTCAACAAGCAGTTCCTGCAAAGGTTGTACAAATTATTGTGAATTAGGAACCGTTTGGATTCGCGATGTTTTATTTCTTAAGACTAATTGAATGTTTGGTAAAAATAGAAATCATTTCTTTTCTCTTATAAAAATAAGCTAATAGATAAAAAGGAAAACAATTTTTTTATAGATTATAATTTTTTTTTATTATGGGATCCCGTGGCCGCAGTGTCGGCTTAAGGCGTGAGCCACTTAGGCACTGGCTTAGGGCGCCTGGCTTTTTGGGGCGCCCAAAAAATATAAAAACTAAAGATAAATATATATAAATAAAAAAAATCAATGTATGGAATATGTACCTCTCCTGTTCCTGTATTATTAAATTTTGGAGCCCCTCAAAGTTAGTTTTGTGTAAATAAATTGTGTAATTTATTGAATATGCCTTTTCGAAATAATCAAGTGAGGAAGAAATGATACATAAATTGGAGATATAATTTAATCATTCTTGGATTCTCGTTAGTTTTAAATTCTGATAGATATTCTTACCTTTCGTCACCTTTAGGTAAGGAAGGTATTGTTGTTGAAATATTCTAAAATGTGTACACTTACGTAACATTCTCTTTACAATCAAATAATATTACTATCAAGTTTATATCTCTACCAATTTTTGTATTATTGCCCCTAAAGTCAATATACCCCATATTTAGATAAAAACTTCAAAATTTTCAAAAATCTAATTTTTATGTAACTAGATACTTCTTAATGCGCTGATTCCAAATTTTGAAACCGCAGGTCGATATCTCGTTTCGTTCTCGAGATATTTAGATTTAAAGTTTTGCTCAAAACAGCCCATTTTTGGGTATTAACCCAAAAATGGGTCGAGATATGAATTTGGCGACAACACCATTCGATTCTACAGACAAAAATACACAAGTATAGCAATTTTCATAATTTTTGTCTGACCAGTTCATTTTTTATTAATAAAAGCTTGAAAACCCCTGAAAATGGCCAAAATTTGAAAAGGGGGTACCCCTTACGAATTTTGCGATTTTTGGCCATTTTCAGTTATTTTGCTTTAGAGATTGTATGCGGTGTTCAAAATTTCTGAAAATTGGTGTACTTATGTAATTTTGCCCGTAGAATCGAATGGTGTTGTCGCCAAATTCACATCTCGACCCATTTTTGGGTTGTTACCCAAATATGAGCAGGTTTGAGCAAAACTTTAAATCTAAATATCTCGAGAACGAAAAGAGATATCGACCTGCGGTTTCAAAATTTGGAATCAGCGCATTGAGAAGTATCTAGATACATAAAAATTAGATTTTTGAAAATTTAGAAAGTTTTTATCTAAATGTGGGGTATATTGACTTATTTAATCTAATCTAATTTGGCTCAGGGCGCCTATATATCTTGAGCCGGCCCTGCGTGGCCGCGTGCCTGAGTGTCTGGTCACGAACCTGGGGGAACCGGGTTCGATCCCGACAGACGCCAAACATTTCCAAGTTTAAATGGCATAAAAGTGACCCCTTTGGTGCACTCTCCATGCCAACTATGAGTGCCCATGAGGTGACGCCTAGTAAGCACCCACACGGTAAAATATATCGTCATCATTACCGATGTCTACATGTGTTGTAGATACTGGCACACCCAGAAATGGGTAATATGCCGTGATAATATATTTATTTTATTGTATTTATTTATAATTTCATTAATGCTTATTTGCACCGCTTATAGTTAAATTTTTAACTACAGATTAACAAACAAAAGTACATATCGAAATTTTGACAGTAATATTCAATTATACATTTGATATTTCGTTTCGATAAAAAAATTAACTATAGTAGGTATTTGGTTTCATAAAAATTTAACTCATTGCTAAATTTAAAAACATGTTAAATTTTGACATATTTATTTATTTTTTTATTAAAAATCAATCCTACAGGATAAAAATCTCAATTACAGGATAATTATAACAAGGTATAAAATGTAATACGTTGACATAAATATATAGTATATTGTAGAACAAGAGTGGATATGATACTCATATCCCATAAGGATGAAGTTTGAGGCACGTAGGCGGAGTGCCTCAATCATCCGAATGGGATATGGGCATTCAACTCGAATTGTACAGTATACTTTTTCTACGACCAAGATATTTAAAATATATAAATGAAAAAACCTTGTACACAAAATTGTATGTACCAGCGAATAGGTTTAATTAATTTATTTTTTTTATTTAAAATTCAGTGCAGTATATAATCTACTGATTTAGTAGCATTAAAATTAATTCAGTTGTTTTTCATATCCACCCTAGAGTGGATATGACTATCATATCCACACTGTTCAACGTGCGAATTTTTCAAATCCACCCTAGAGTGGATATGACTATCATATCCACACTGTTCAACGTGCGAATTTTTCAAATCCACCCTAGAGTGGATATGACTATCATATCCACACTGTTCAGTGTGCGAATATAGCATCATATACAGTAGGGAGTAGGAAAAATACATAGGTACATTGTGTTCAGAAAAAACAACAGTCCCATTATTAATAATAATGGACACCACATCTTGTTTTTCACACTTGATTTTGTCATTACGAACTTAATCTGTCAATTTTTTCTTAAGCCAAAAGTATCAATTTTGAGACATTTTAAAAAACGTTCGTCCTTTCTGCCCAATCCTGTATAATGTAAACCTACTCTTGTAAATAATAAGCAATAAAACAGTCTCTTCATATTTTATTCTCCGTGTATTGGTTTTGGGTAATTCGTCTTCATGACCACTTCGCTCCCCGTAGCCTCCGGCGTGCCAAGTTGCGTGCAAAATTCGCTTTTCTCTCACGCCGAATATTGCATTTTACGCTTTAATAAATAATATATAACTGTGAAATTTGTGTGTCTCACGTCGTTAGGGAAGAAGTTTCCCTGCTTGTCGTGACGCTGAGAACAGAGTTTACCGCTTGGCGAACTCGCAAACGGTAGCAGCGGTTTCAGTTTTATATCGAGTAACTTCCTTTCTGCAGACGCTGTTGTGTTGCACGACTAAATTATTGCCTGGCTCTTTTCTTTGTTGGAATTTTGCATGGCTTGTCAACGAAGTTACTCAAACTTGAGTTAAAAGTTTGGATTCCGTAACGATGAGAACGTACCTACTAATTATTGTTAAGTGTACAAGATGAATGCACTTTATAAATATTAAATCCTATGATAATTTTAAATTACTTGTATTATCTTCATAATTGTACTCTTATAAATTGTGAAATAACTTAGTAGTTAGTGCGCAACAAGAGTTTTTTAAGCTATTAGTACAAAACTAGGATAGATTTAGAAGGTCGAGTATTTTTGATTTTTCGGTATGTTTTTTATTAAAAGGTGTTAATGAAAAATCCACGTTTTAAGGTCCCTACAATCTGATTACAATTATTTAATGATGGTGTGTGTGTGTGTGTGTGTGTGTGTGTGTGTGTGTGTATGTGTGTGTGTGTGTGTGTGTGTGTGTGTCTGTGGATGAATTTGTGTGTCTGAATGTGGAAAGGACAATTCCTCGAAAACTATGATAATTAAGCTCTTTTTAACTACGTATTGCTCAATCTGATATTAATGTTGTTAAATTGTGAATATTTACACCTATGTATGAATGTAGGGTGAAAATAAATGCTGCTAGTCCCGTCAAAAATGCCTTTATTGGGACGCACATATAATGTACTTGTACATATTTATGTTTAGTTTGCGTAAGCAAGAACTGCAGTGAAGTGAACAGTTATAGCAAGCATAAGTTTAGCGGCTGGCAGTGCCGGACTCAGGCAAGCCAAATATGCATTAAAATTACAAAAGATTATAAAACGCAAATACTAAAATATTATTACATTTCAACAATAAAATGAATTGAATTTGAAAGAAAATAAAAAAGTGCCTCAACGTACTTTAAATCAAAATTAGTAATATTTTATATATGAAAGTTATTTACAATAATTTGTTTCAGCAAAATTTATTTTTTTGACATCTAATGATTTTAAGCTCTGTAGCTCACTAACTATTGGCTGTAGATCGAAGTTGTAGGGAATTTTATCTTCTAGAAAACTAATTATAACTATTTTTGCTCTTATACTTACTGGTGAGGAGATATTATTTCAAGACGGCGGTGCTTACGGAATTGCACCTTGGTCGAAAACTTGGATTTCGTATTAGGACCTGAAGATACAAAACATATTCAGAAATCAGTACTGGACTAGTCTATGATTAGTAATAACTTTACAGATATATATATATATATATATATATATATATATATATATATATATATATATATATATACTTATATCGTTATTACCCTTTGAATAAAAGCTGATTGATGCACCCAAAAATAGATAATAAGGCATGATGATATATTTATTTATTTATGATAGTTATAAGTTATAAAATTTCATATTTACGTTCTTAATAAAATTATGTACTAGATTCATTTATATAATTTCTTCTTAATTTGTTATTATAAATGTTAGTATTTAAATCTATAAGTATTTGTTTGATTTATATTCAACATCTTACTATTTGTGTAATTTATTTATTTATGTACATATTTTAATGGATAGCATTCTATGTATTTATGTATTTCTTGAAATTGTCCAATTAGAGCTAATGTCGCAATAACCTCTTCGTACAGATTATTGAAAATTAATTTCAGATTTGATTATATATAAATGAACTTTAATGTCTTTACTAGAAAAATAAAAAGGTACTTAAGATATTCGAGATTAAAATTTTATTGGCTAGCACGACCACATAAACAAATCATTAGTGATATAACAACCGCATTTTGAATAGCTTATATCAAAGTAAAAATACTATCAATACGTGCTATATTAAGAAGTACAGTGCAGAAAATAAGGTATTTCATAATTACCATATTAATTAAATACTGCTTGCTGCAAAACTGCAAGCATTGCTAAGAAAATAACCCAAAGTATATAGAAATAAGTAATAAGCCTATTTTACTAAATGCTAGGGTAAGTATAACATATTTTATTAATTACAAATATAATAGCTACTGTTGTTGAATTATTTTATTAATCTTAATTAATTTTTAAAGAACTGCTATGTGTACCAAACAAATACTTATAATAGCAATTCTGCTGGCCAGTATATTATCAGTTACCAGTTGTAATTGTCCAAGAAGTGGCAAATGTGATTCTGGATCGTGCTCGACAACTTCATCTTCTTGTCCAGATGTACAGTGTACTAAGGGAACAGTTCCCACAACAAACCCAGAAACAGGTTGTTTAATCTGCGTACCAGAAAGTAGCCGTTGTGCACAATTAATTTGTGGTTCACATCAAATTCCTTCAATTGATCCAAAAACTAAATGTCCTATTTGTCTTCCTGATCAGCTGCTATGTCCACAAGTATTATGTGCTCCTGGTTCTATAATCGCAATTGATCCAAAAACTGGTTGTGATACTTGCTTGCCTTGTCCAAAAATATCATCATGCCCAAAAGGATCAAATATTGTAATTGATCCAATATCTGGGTGTGATGTTTGCAGACCACCTTGCAGAGAAGTGCTGTGCCTTCCAGGCACAGTTCCCAAAATTCATCCAGAAACTAGGTGTACTACTTGTGTAGCTTGCCCAGATGTTGTAACATGTATAAATGAAGAAGATTATACAATTGATTCGAATACAGGATGTCATAGTTGTTCATTACAATCTTCAATGTTCAGATATAGTGCGTGGATCTGATCAAATGTATCTATACATGATACAACTTGTATACGTGACATAATCATAGAACCAGTATAATAGGTTCGAAAACAAGATGTCCTAATCTGAAATCTCTAGAGTCAGCAAAAGAATAATGTAGAATAATGTTTTTCAAAATATAATAGGTTCAAATAAAAAATGTATTTTCATAATTATTTGAATTATTGTTTGAATAAAATATACGTCCATCGCATCCTTAATAACTTTTATCGAGTGCTAATTAGGGTTCTAAATAGATCGGAGCAAACCGGAACAATGTTACTGTTTGTGAAATTTTAAATATATTTTTTATGTTAAAATATTTTGTTAATATCTCTTTTACTTTTTCTATGATTATTTTAATATATAGCATGTTTCATAACTTTGGGTTCATATGTTAAAGGTTTATATCATCGTCCTGAAGTCAAAACCTCGTATAATAGGTTTTTAGAAAACACGCAAAACGTTTTTAATTCAGAAATGTTAGTTTGCAATATATACCCATAGCAGAGTTAAATAAGCGGTAGATATGAGATACGAAATTTTCACCCTCGATTTTCAATCATTTTCAGATACTAGTATTTAATATTTACTCGCTATGCTAGTGCATTTTTAAAAGTTTCTTACAGGGTTTTTCATTTGATCCGGAAATACTTACCAGAACGAAATAATAATGTAACTCAGAAATATCAAAAATTAAAAATACTTTCGAGGTCTTGACTTTACAACGATGATGTTATTTAATACGATTACTGATTAAAAATTAAAAAATTTCATGTTTGCAGTAATATATTTTTTAAGTTTTATAAATTTTATAATTAAAAATAGGTAATTTAACTTTATTTATTATGCTACAAGTATTTCGTAATTTAGGTTGTTAATTATATTGTGTACTAAAGTAAGAAATATACTCGTAGTGGTAGGTACCTACTAAAAATTAACGTTGTAGGTAAACTGCAATTTTTTGAAATTGATTATTTGCATCTCGGCATCTATTGAACCGCGTTGATATATGGCATTATTTATCACTTTTATCCAGCTATGATTGCCCGTGAGGTGACGCCTGGTAAGCGCCCACACGGTAAAATATATCATCATCATTACCGATGTCTACATATGTTGTAGATACTGGCACACCCAATAATGGGTAATATATATATATCTATTTATATTTATCATTTTTATGACCAGTTGCACTGCTAATAGTTAAATTTTAACTTTGGGTTAAATTGACAATATCGTAGTATTGAAAGGAAATATCAAATGTAACTGTCAAATTCTGATGTGCTCTTTTTTGTTAAACTATAGTCACAATATAAATCTGATGTAACAAAAATCTTATAGAAATACAACTATTTTTGTTGATTACTATAAAATTGAAGTTTTGTACAAAATATTAATATTTTAAGAATCTGTAGCTCAAAAACAAATATAAATTTGATTAAAACGTTGAGTCCAAAGTCTAGCACATTCTTCCTGACTTATTGTATATTTTTTAAAACATGATAAATTCGTGAGGTATTGAAAAATAATGTTGAAAATACACTCATGAAACTGCATTTCTCACTATTTCGTGACTGTTACACAAAATTTGTTTCTCTTCTTTATAAGGAGTATAAATAATACTGTTATACCAAAACTGCAATTATTTCTAACAAAAACTCAAAGTATTCAAGCAATTTTTAAAAGGATTTCACCACGTACTAGAAAATTGTAAGTAACAAAAAAACTTTTCGAAATAATCGTAAATTAGTGAAAAATATAATTGTTATTGGCGTTGAATTATTTAGTTAATTTTGATTTATTTTTAAATAGTCATAATGATTATCAAGGAAACCATTATTATTACAATTTTGCTAATCAGCACTGCTTCAGTGAAAAGTTTACACTGTCCAAAATTAAAACTACTGTGCACTGTTGGAAGCATTCTTGGAATTAACCGAAGAACAGGATGCCCGGCCTGTATACCAGATAACAGGCCAACCTGCCCAAAAATAAAGTGCACTGGAAATACAACCCAAACAACCGATCCAAAAACCGGATGCTATCTTTGTATACCAAAGGACTGTCCAGAAGTATGGTGTTCAAGCGATTCAAAGTATCTAATTAATTCAAAAACAGGGTGTCCTACTTGTCAACCACCTTGTCCAGATGTGTTCTGTGAACCTGGTACAATTTACTCAACTGATCCAGAAACTGGGTGTGGTACCTGTATACCGTGTCCTAAAGTATCATGTGGAAGTAAATCAAGAATTGTGGTGGATCCGTATACTAAGTGTGAAAATTGTAGACCACTTTGTCCAGAGGTTTTGTGTGCTCGCGGTACAATTTCCGTAGTTGACGAATGGACAGGTTGTGCCACTTGCAGACCACCATGTCCAGAAGTTGTATGTGATATTGGTCAAATGCCCATAAATGATTCATTTACTGGGTGTACTACTTGCGTACCTTGTCCAGATGTGTGGTGTCCATTTGATGAAACTACTACTGATCCAGTAACCAGGTGTCCAATTTGTGTAAAAGATCCTTGTCCCTTTTTATATTGTGCGCCAGATTTTATATCTGTATATGATCCGAAAACTGGATGTAATATTTGTGTTCCTGAGTGTACTTGTGAAACACCATACCCTTGCAAAAAAGTATTTTGTAAAGATGATGAAGAATATGCAATTGATGTAACAACTAACTGTCCTATTTGTTTACCAATACCAATAGGGTGTCCCGAAGTAACATGTGCACCGGATACAAAACCATCGGTTGATCCTGAAACTGGATGTACCACGTGTGTACCAATTCACCCTTGCCCAATAGTAACATGTGGACCCAATACTGAATATGGAACTGATCCATCTACAGGGTGTCCTACCTGTACCCCAATAATGTGTCCGGATGTACTTTGTTCTTCTGGTACAGAATATACCACTGATACAATAACAGGTTGTACTATATGTCGACCTTGTCCAAAACTCAAGTGTCCTGGTGTACTAGTTGCTCAAGATGGCAAATGTTCTCTCTGTGCATCTTTGCCAATGGAACGTTGCTCAAATGTTTTAATGTGTAAAAATGAAGAAGATTATTCAATAGATCCAGATACACGCTGTCCTTGCTGTATACTACCTCCAGTAGATCCTTTTATTTGTACAGAATTGGTATGTGATTCTGATCAAATACCTGTATTTATTCCAGGAACAGGATGCATTTGTTTTTGGAAATAATTCATCCAGTATAATAGATTTGAAAATAAAATACTCTACATGCAAACTTTTGTAGCCATCAAAAGAAGAATTTTTCTTAATGTAAAGGATTTGAAATAAAAAATATATGTACAAATTTTGAATTGTTATTAAATACATTGACCGGCAAAAAAAATCAGCCACATTAATTTTTTTTTTTTTTTTGTAAAAGTCTCCTTAACTTGATATTTTACAACTAGAGAACTGAGTTGATTGTAGATATCATTGCTTTGAGATGCTTATTTCATTCTAAAATATTTTAAGTTTTAATTTTAGTAGACTAGATTCACTACTCAACAGCATTTACAGTGTGTTCAAGAAAAGAACCTAATTCGGAGTAGGCTACACAGAAACGTATGTCTGATCATTATTCAATTCGAAAGTTAAGTTGTCAAAATTGATCGTGAAATGTAATGTTAAGGAGAAAAGGCAGTAAAGAAGCATACAGAATGTTGCCACTCACCATTTTCTAATTTATTTTTATTTCTAAAATAAGGATTGAAGAAGAAAGGCTTCGATTTCTGTAAATAATATTTTTGATAATATCTCGTGTCAAATTGACATTCAATTAAATACTATCAAATTGACATGTTTTTTTTGTTCATAACCTACTCCGAATTAGATTTTTTTTAATACACTGTACATGTTACTGCAAAACTCAATGCCACAAATGTTAAACGACGTAACTCGAAGAAGACATAAGGAATTAACAATTACTAGGAGGTTCTTTAAAATGAAGCAACCTTTATTTTTTACAATTTAATAAAAAATCGAATTGAATTGTTTTTGGTACTTTTATAAATTTATTTTTGAGCTAATTTGTGCATTCCGTATATATTTAAGATTGAAATAAACATCTTAAATCATAAATAACTAAAAAAAAAAACAGCTCAATTCCCTATTTAGTTTAAAATATCCGCCGGGAATTTTACAAAAAAATCAAAACAAACGATTTTTTTGCTATAAAAAAAAATATGTAAATAATAACTATCTAAGTATCGTTCAGTATCTGGACATAATTTTCTACAACATTTTTTGAACTGTTTTTCTAAAACACGATAAATTCGTGATATAATGAAAAATATAATATTTAAAATAAGATCAGGAATTGCATGCTTCATAGTTCTGTGACTATTTCATAATTTCTGTATCTTTTGTTTATATAAATACAGCTTGTAACAGAACTGAAATTATTATTAATAATAACCTCACAGTGCGCAAATAAGTTTCAGAAAGATTTTACCATATGACAGAGCTAGATAATTGTAAGTAATCGTTATTATTATATTTCCAAGGAACTCACGGTATAGAATTTGTAGAAAATAGTATATGTTCGTGTTCCAATTTTTATTGGATATATAGAATCTTTTCCAAAGAATTTTGGTATGTGATTTGTACAAAATACATTGAATTGACGAAAGGTAATGTGCTGGCCACATCAGATTTTTTTTTTTTTTTAGTCAATATAATAAATTTGAATTAATTATTAAATCTCCATTTGAGGATGCTAAAAAAAACTGTTTTAATCAGTGAGTATTTGAGCAAATGTTATGTGCGATGCATCGTAGAGCACACTAGTAATACGGGACTATATGCGATGGTTTTAGACTTTTAGAACTATTGCTGGTGTTAAGATAGGTTCAAGGGTTGGGATGTAGGATCGGTGCGCCATTGTGCCTACGGAACAGAATTTGCACTATCTTTGTAAACAGTTATTTATGTCAGTTGAAATTAAGCTGCTATAGTTAAGTTAGATCTTATATAAACAATTTTGTAATGTGTTGTCAACAAAAATTTGGAATTAACCAGGGAACATTTTCGATTCATGATTTTGTATTTAACGGCTTGAACACTTTTCAAACGTATGAAATTAATTTGACAGTTTTAATTTTGACAGCTTTGGCAGTTTCAGGTTACTAATTATGTTTGATTGCTTTAACAGTTTTTAGTGCCCATTTGCACCGATGAAACTTAAATTTTAAATATAACTTAAACAAAAAATGCAAATCAATATTTAAACAGCAATATTCAATTACTTCAATTTTAAATGATATTTAAATTGAAAATAAGACATCGAAATGAAAATTTATATGTAAATTTTGATGTTTTAGGGCATCAGAAATTTGTTTGAAGACATTAACAAAACAAAATTGCTTGGAACCATTTAAGACATAGATGGGAACAATGGTAAAATGTCTTATCATTGAAAGCAACAGCTTTGGACATATTTAAAATAAAATTCTAAATAATATGAACTATGTAACTTATTCTCTATAATTCTAGCGTGAACTTCATATTAATATTATGGAAAATATCTTCCAAATAATTTAGTGTAAAATTTAATTGGTATTATCTTGAATTAGATTGCTAATTTTAATTTATTCATAAGGGAACATCATGAGTATCAAACAAACCTTTATAATCACTATTCTGCTGGTCATTATTCTATCAGTGACCACTCTTAATTGTCCAAGATGTGGCAAATGTGGTTCTGGAACCTGTATGTCAACTCGTCCACCATGTCCAGATATAGAAATACCATGTACTGATGGTACAGTTCTTGAAACTGACCCAAAGACAGGCTGCCCAACATGTATAACGAATCATAGGCCTATTTGTCCAAAGATAAGGTGTGCGTTGGATAGGATTCAAACAATTGATCCCAAAACTGGATGTCCTATTTGTATACCTCGACATTGTCCAACTGTAAAGTGCGCAAATGAATCGGATTATGTAATTGATTGGAAAACAGGGTGTCTTACTTGTAAATCATCTTGTCCAGAAGTATTGTGTGGTCCTAGATCAATTCCTTCAACTGATCCAGAAACTGGTTGTGGTATATGCATTCCTTGCCCTAAAATAGCATGTGGAAGAAGACATATTGTAATTGATCAGAAAACTGGGTGTCCAGTTTGCAAAAGACGTTGCCCAAAAGTAAAATGTGCTTTTGGTACGGTTCCCATCAATGATCCAGAGACTGGGTGTACAACTTGCGTAGCTTGTCCCGAGATATGGTGTCCTGTTGAAGAAATTAATACCGATCCGGACACAGGGTGTCCAACTTGTATAAAACAACCTTGTCCTCTTATAAAGTGTGGTCCAGATTATATGTCTGTATTTGACCCAAAAACTGGATGTAATACCTGCGTTCCTGAGTGTCCTTGTGAAACACCAAATTCTTG
Organism: Ophonus ardosiacus; assembly: GCA_943142095.1. NCBI lineage: Eukaryota > Metazoa > Arthropoda > Insecta > Coleoptera > Carabidae > Ophonus > Ophonus ardosiacus. Next base: position 46,685,358 of record OW964827.1, on the reverse strand, counting down.
CAAAAGTGTAATTTGTGAAGATGATGAAGAATATGCTGTTGATGTAACTACCAATTGTCTTATTTGTGTGCCAATACCAACACCGTGTCCAGAAGTTTTGTGTCCACCTGGTTATGAATACGTAATTCATCATTTTACAGGGTGTCCTACTTGTAGACGAATTAGACGAATACCTACAGATCTATGTCTCGAAGTAACATGTGGGCCTGATACAGAACCATCATCTGATCCAAAAACTGGATGTACCACGTGTATACCAACCCACCCTTGTAAATTAGTATCATGTGGACCTGACACAGAATACGGAATTGATCCCCCTACAGGGTGTCTTATTTGTGTTCCAAAAATAATTTGTCCACCTATATTTTGTCCTATTGGAACAGAAGATAGATTTAATCTAACAACGGGGTGTCCTATATGTCGACCTTGTCCAAAAATCAGGTGTGCCAGAGGCACGATTCCAAGATTTACCCCAGGTAGAAATTGCCCGATTTGTGTACCAAGACCGCCCAAACCTTGTCCAGCTGTTATAAAGTGCGTAAATAAAGAAGATTATATAATAGATCCAAATACACAATGCCCTAGTTGTGCACTTCTTCCAATAGACCCATGTAGAGATTTGGCCTGTGAATTTGATAAAAGTCCTGTGTTTAATCCACAAACAGGATGTACTTGTAAACCGAACATAATTGTAGATCCAATAGAATAGATTTGAAAATAAGGTGTCCTACTTGTTAACACGATCCTATAGCAGTCATCAAATTGATGTAAATCAAGAGATTCGCGCGAAATGCTACAGCTTGCAATGTTCAACTATTTTTTACAAACTATCCCCGTCTCACAGCAGTAAGCCCACCCGCTTTAATTTCATTTTATTGATAATGATACTTTTACAAAATATTCAAGAAAAACTGGAGAATAATTAAACGAATGTGAATCGTAAGGTTGTTAGGTTTTCTTAAATAAATTGTTTAAAATAATTCCAGTAATAATTTAGAATAAAAAGCGATGTTACCCAAAATTGGTAAATAACGTGAAATTAATACATCGATTTTTGTTACTGTTATATAGTTAAATATTTAATCATTAGAGAAAATTTTAATTTCACATTATGTTATAATGTTGAGTATCTTCATATTAAATAAAAAGTAAGGATTTATTTAATTAATATAACAAACTCTATTAGTTAAGTCACGATAAATGAATTTTTAAAAAGTGGGCCAACTGCTATGAGACGGGGCTTGTATATATTATGAAAGAAGAAAGTATGATTTACAAACTACCCGTAAACTTTTTGAATATTTTCTTTAGGGGCCAAGTTATGACTACTTGAAAAACAGCTATTTTTGATAGCTGATCTATCTTACGAAAAATTTCAAAATTTTGTTTGGAACATATTTTGTTAATAACATACTAAAAAAATATTTTCAAATTCCTAGAAATTGAAGGTGAGGAGTTTCGCGCGTAAATGCTATTTTCTAGAATTCTTATTAATTTGCGCTAATATTTCGGTAGTACAATCTTAGTTACGCGCTATCTTCAATTCGTTACGCTTTTCTACCTCATATATACAGTAGGAGATGTATCAATATTGTGTCGTCTGGATTGTAGTTGAATCATTTGCATATTTTTGAGCTCAGCAATTGTCTTGTCGCTCTAAGTTCGTCTTTGGATACAGCAAAAGAATAATGTAAAACAATATTTTTCATAATATAATGGATTTGGAATAAAAATATATTTGAATAAATATTTGAATTGTTATTTAAATATATAAAATAAGATTTATTTTCACCATATCCTGAATAAGTCTTATCTTTAATAGTAATTGGGTCTAAAAGTATCTAGTCCAGCGTATGAACATAATGTTGTGACCATATAAAAGAAACATTACTGAAATATAAGGCACATTTTCTGCAACATTATTTTGAACACATTTTCTATTACACGATAAATTCGTGATATATTAAAAAATACCGTATTTTAAATAAGTTCAACAAACTTTACTTTTTATTGTTATGTGACTGTTTCATAATTTTTGTATCTTTTGTTTATATATATACACATAAATATTGCTTGTACCACAACTGTAATTTTTAGATATTAATAACAAATACAAAGTGTGCAAGCAAGTTTCAAAAAGATTTTACCATATGCTGAATAATTGTAAGTATAGTTTATTGTTACACGGGAGTGCCGCTGGAGTTATTGACAAAAGAAAATCAGGTAGGCCGTGAAAAACAAATTTGCACTATTTTTCTAAATATTTATGATTTTAAATTTAGTAGCGACTGTTAAGTTTGAATTTAGATAATAATTTTCTTAAGTATAATTGAGAGTGAAAATAAGGAATTAATCGGAAAAAAATTTCGAAATATGATTTATAATGGGGAAGTTTAGCGATTTTTTTTATTTTTTATTCCATTGGAAATGACTTGAAAAATGATGTAACATGTTTTATTTTTTTCAAAAATGCCCAGATTTTAAGCTGTGATGACGTCTGTAGAGGCTTGGTACAACGTATGTCGCTTATACACTGACGCACGCGGTTACGGTTACCAATGAAACGCTTTTACGCTTTGTTACGACCTACGTTCAATTGGTTCGATTTCACCGTTCTGTCTGAGTTTGCGCATAACTGACTTGTGACGTACTTGGAGTTTACCCAAAAAATATTAATTATAAATAAATGGAGCAACATTTTAATTTTTAATTTCAATTTCAGCAGTCATTTGTGTTATATTTGTGAGAAAATAATATGTTATGTAGAATTTTTACCATGCTAAACTTCCCCATTAGACGGCTTTAATTGTTCTTAAGACAGCGTGAAATTAGCATGATAGTTTTTGAGTCCTCTACAAACTAGTTTAATAGCATTGGAAGTTTTTAAAACACCAGATATTAATTTAAAAGCTAAAAAAAAAAAATAAAAAAAAATACCAGAATATATTTCCGTAGTCAATTTATTTGAATTAAATAATTTTAATTCATTTCATGGCATTATCTCAAAAGTTTGACTGTCACAGATATAAATTTTATTTATATTAGAATAAAATTTATCTGTTATTTATGAAATCAGAAATAAGAAAAATTTATAAATCTCTCAGATTTTGGTTTGAAAACATTTCAAAAGATTGGTTAAAATTTAAAAAGTGCTAACAAAAAATAGTATTGTTAAACAAGTGAATTACTTCGAAAATATATCTTAATAAAATTTTATGTAATATGAACCTCGTGTCTTATTCTCCTTAATTCTAGCGTAACCCTCATATTAAAGCAAAGCATCTTCCAAATATTTCAGTGAAAAAATAATTGGTATCTTGAATTAGATTGCTAATTTTAATTTATTTCTTAAGGGAACATCATGAGTATCAAACAAACCTTTATAATCACTATTCTGCTGGTCATTATTCTATCAGTGACCACTCTTAATTGTCCAAGATGTGGAAAATGTGGTTCTGGAACCTATACGTCAACTCGTCCACCATGTCCGGATGTAGAAATACTATGTACTGATGGTACAGTTCTTGGAACTGACCCAAAGACTGGCTGCCCAACATGCGTACCGGATCATAGGCCTATTTGCCCAAAGATAAGTTGTGCTTTGGATAGGATTCAAACAATTGACCCTAAAACTGGATGTCCTATTTGTATACCTCGACATTGTCCAGCTGTAAAGTGCACAAATGAATCAGATTATGTAATTGATTGGAAAACAGGGTGTCTTACTTGTAAACCATCTTGTCCAGAAGTATTATGTGGTCCTAGATCAATTCCTTCAACTGATCCAGAAACTGGTTGTGGTATATGCATTACTTGCCCTAAAATAGCATGTGCAAGTAGATATATTGTAATTGATCAGAAAACTGGGTGTCCTGTTTGCAAAAGACGTTGCCGAAAAGTAAAATGTGCTTTTGGTACAGTTCCCATCAATGATCCAGAAACTGGATGTACAACTTGCGTAACTTGTCCGGATATATGGTGTCCAGTTGAAGAAATTAATACTGATCCAGACACAGGGTGCCCAATTTGTATAAAACAACCTTGTCCTTTTATAAAGTGTGCTCCAGATTATATGTCTGTATTTGACCCTAAAACTGGATGTAATACCTGCGTTCCTGAGTGTCCTTGTGAAACACCAAATTCTTGCAAAGGTGTAATTTGTGAAAATTATGAAGAATATGCAATTGATGTAACTACCAATTGTCTTATTTGTGTGCCAATACCAACACCGTGTCCAGAAGTTCTGTGTCCACCTGGTTATGAATACGTAATTCATCATTCTACAGGGTGTCCTACTTGTAGACGAATTAGACGAATACCTACAGATCTATGTCTCGAAGTAACATGTGGGCCTGATACAGAACCATCACCTGATCTAAAAACTGGATGTACCACGTGTATACCAACCCACCCTTGTCCTCTTATAAAGTGTGCTTCAGATTATATCTCTGTATTTGACCCAAAAATTGGGTGTAATATTTGTGTCCCCGATAAAACGCCAATGCCAATGCCAAAACTACGTTGTCCGCCAATAGGATGTTTAGCTGATTTGATTCAAATTGATCCAATAACCAAATGTCCTATTTGCGGGTCAAGTCCATTAGATTAAAGCCTTGCTCAGATGTTATAACTTGTACACATCTTGTTCAACTAGTTATACGCGTGTGGACTTGATGAAATATCTTAATCCTTACACTGGGTGTACTACTTGTATACTTTGGAAATGAAACCAGTAACAGAATAATATACAATAATGTTTGTAATAATTAAATGGTTATTACATGAATAATGTTTGAATAAATGTTTATTATTATTTAAATACGCACAAGAAAATTCAGTTTTACTGTATCCTTAATTATTCTTATCTTGTGTCAAGTCTATGAATAAAACAAATTGAATAAAAAATAATCTAGTCCCGTAGTGGGAGATAATGTTCCGACTATATAAAGAAAATATTATTATGAAAACTGCATTTTGTGTATCATGTTTTGAAGTGTTTTCTTAAAACATGATAAATTCGTGATACATTAAAAAATACAGTATTTAAAACAAAAACTATTTCATAATTTCTATATCTCTTGTTTATGTATAAATACTGCTTGTGCCAATATAACAAATACTATTAATAAAAGAACTAAAGGTATAGAAACAAGTTTCTAAAAGATTTTTTCAAGAGTTAATAAATTGTAAGTAGGAACAATTTATTATTATGTTACACAAAGATAACTTCTAAATACGAGGTTTGATAAAAAATAACGTGAATTTTCATTTGTTTCACAATGTAATCATTTATTTATTAATATTAATATTGCCCCTCTTAAAAATAGTCCCATTAGATATAAAGGTACGTCCTATTAGTTTTGATACAAACTTTAACAATTTTTTTTGTATAAAAAAATGCATTTACTTAAAGTTTTGTAATACTTAATAACTAAATGTTTCATAAGCAACCAAATTATGAACTTAAACTAAATAAAAATGGGCGTGTTCTTTCACAACGTGCAACTTCTAGCATTGGGTTTTGGACTACATTAACATCGATTTTTCGTACTTCATACAGAACAACTGAAATTAATGGAAATGGTGGTTTTTATACAAACCTTATTGCAGAGGTCCTTAATAAAATCGGATATAAACAAAAAGCGAAATTCGCAGGTAAGGTGTTGGAAGGGTTCATTATTTCCACAAAGGTTGTATCGCTGTCTCATGTGTACCGAGTGAGAATAAAGCCCTGGATAGTCAAAGGTACATCGATAACAAAATTGGTTAATTTTATTGAAGATCGGCACTCTTTCGGAGAGTCCTATCACTATGCAAAACAAACTTAAAATTAGCTAACAGTTTAAAACGTATCATTTGTTCCACGAAACGACTATACCCCTAACCTTTCCCAGGCTCGTCCCATAGCTATTTTATCTCGAAAGGTTTACATTGAAGGATGGGAACCCCAAAATGCAAATGAACTTCAACGCAGAATATAAAGGAATCAGGAATGTCCAAGAAATAAATGTAAATAATGTCTTAAATTTAATACTAGCTGTCCCCAGAAAGTGTGCCTTGTGCACCTCCATCTATATTTATAAATAAATATAAATAAATATGGCTGCAAGAACTTCTTGACTGGAAAGGTGATGAAAGAAAGAAAATTACTGGATTTCAGTCAATTATTAAATATATTTTCCGCCTCTACCGGTTTCGACACCTCATGTGTCTTCTTCAGGAGCTACAATAATATTACAGATTTTGAAAAAAATATTTTTAAAAAATACAAACATGTGTAACTTACGTGAAAATTTTTAGATTGTAAAACATGGATACATATATAAGACAATAATAAATAACATATAATACATACAATGGTCGTCAAAATTTAAATGTGACTTAATTTATTGACGACTACATGAGTTTTTTAATGTATTTATTTATTTATTTTTTTAAATTTTGACGACCATTGTATGTATTATATGTTATTTATTATTGTCTTATATATGTATCCATGTTTTACAATCTAAAAATTTTCACGTAAGTTACACATGTTTGTATTTTTTAAATATTTTTTTCAAAATCTGTAATATTATTGTAGCTCCTGAAGAAGACACATGAGGTGTCGAAACCGGTAGAGGCGGAAAATATATTTAATAATTGACTGAAATCCAGTAATTTTCTTTCCTTCATAAATAAATATATCATTACGGCATATTACCCATTTCTGAGTGAGCCACAATCTGTTCTATTGCAGATATCGGTTATGATGATGACATATTTGTACCGTGCGGGCGCTTACCAGGCGTCACCTCACGGGCACTCATTTCTGGCGTGGAGAGTGCACCACATGGGTCACTTTTGTGTCATTTAAAATTCGAAATATTTAGCGTCGGTTGGGATCGAACCCGGTTCCCCAGATTCGCGACCAGACACTCTGGCACGCGGCCACGGGACCCCATCTTTATTTAAGTTTATAATTTTGCTGTTTATGAAACAGTTAATAGTTATTAAGTATTACAAAAAGTTCAAAAATTTAGTGAAACCTCATACATCAATAAAATATATTATTATTATTATTATTATTATTATTATTATTATTATTATTATTATTAGTGTTGAATCATTATTTTAATTTTAATTTATTTTTAAGGAAACACCATGATTTTTAATCAAACATTTATTATTACTGTTCTGCTCATCATTATTGTGTCAGTAAACAGTCGTAGTTGTCCAAGATGTGGAAAATGTGGTTCGAGACCTTGCAAGACAACACCTCCACCCTGTCCAGATATAAAAATACGTTGTATTGAAGGATCAGTTCTTGGAACTCATCCAAAAACTGGATGTCCAGCCTGTCTACCTAACAATACGGAAATATGTCCAGATTTAAGTAATTGTCCTCCAGGCAAGATTCATAACCCAGATATTGGGTGTCCGTTTTGTATACCAGGACATTGTCCTGATGTAGTATTGTGTGCAGATAATGAAGTATCTACAGTCGATTTACCTACAGGGTGTCAAATTTGTAAGCCAGCTTGTCCACAAATACGGTGCGCTCGCGGTTTTATTCTGTTTCCTGATCCAAAAAGCGGATGTGACACTTGCATACCTTGTCCATTTGTATCGTGTAAATGGCCATCAAAAATCATAACCGATCCTAATACAGGGTGTCCGATTTGCGGACCACCGTGTCCACAAGTACTTTGCGCTCGTGGTTATATAATTGCAACTAATCCGAAGACTGGTTGTGATACTTGTATACCTTGCCCACTTCCACCGTGTGCACGTGGATCAACAATCATAATTGATCCTAATACAGGGTGTCCGATTTGCGGGCCACCATGTCCTCAAGTACTTTGCGATCTTGGTTTTACCATTGCAACTAATCCGAAGAATGGTTGTGATACTTGCGTACCTTGCCTCCCTCCACCTTGTGCACCAGGATCAACAATCGTAACTGATCCTAATACAGGGTGTCCGACATGCGGACCACCGTGTCCGGAAGTTTTATGCGATCTTGACTCATTTCCTTCAATTGATCCATGGTCTGGATGTGGATCATGTATACCTTGTCCATATTTAAAATGTGTAAGTGGTACAGAAATTTTAACAGATCCTGATACAGGGTGTTCTATTTGTAAAGAACCTTGTGCAGAAGTTTTATGCGCTACTAATTTTACTCTTTCAACTGATCCAGTAACTGGATGTGATACTTGTATAGCTTGTCCAGATATTTCATGTGATAGTGAAACAGAAATTGTAATTGATCCTAATACTGGATGTTATACTTGTAAAGGACAATGTTCAGAAGTAAAATGTACTAATGGCACATTTCCAATAGATGATTTAGAGTCTGGGTGTTCTATTTGCGTACCTTGTCCAGATATAAGGTGTCCTAATTCTCAAAGTACAACTGATCCAAATACTGGGTGTCCAATTTGTATTCCTGAATGTCCTTGTGAAGCACAATATCCTTGTAAAGAAGTATTATGTCAAGATGTTGAAGAATATGGAATTAACCCAAAAACCGGGTGCCCAATTTGTGTACCAATGCCACAACCATGCAAAGAAGTACCGTGCCCTCCTGGTACAATTTACGTAATTGATCATTCTACAGGGTGTCCTATTTGTGGACCACCTATTTCTTGTCGAGATGAATCTTGTGTACCTGGACAAATTTCTATTCAAGATCCCGAGAGCGGGTGTACCATTTGTTTACCTGATAAAGATCCACCTAATTGTCTTCATGTAATGTGTCCTGATAATACTGTTTCTGTATTCGATCCAGTTTTAAGATGTCCTATTTGTAAACGTATAGAACCAGTAACTGAATAATGCAGCACTTTTCTTGTAATGTTATATTGGGTTTTAAATAAAAATATATTTACCTAAATATGTAATTTGTTATTTAAATATATCAAATACGATTTTATTTTAGAACATTCTTATTGTTCTTGTCTCTCGCTAAGGTAAATGGATTCATGCTATAAATCGCATATCCGGATTTCAGTGAATAAGCACTTTTTAAGGTCCGTACAATCCGATTATAACATTTTTACAATGATGTCCGTGTGTGTGTGTGTGTGTGTGTTGGATGTACGGTTTTTCAAATACTATAAGACTTAAACATATTGATAAAGATAACACTTGGATAACCAGAAGTAGTAGTTTCTTAAAAAACCTTCTAAATATTATTTTTTTAATAGTATATTGTGCAACTAGGGACGAAATGCTTTCGTCCCGTAGCGCACACGATATTTTTTTCAGTACCTGCGCAGAAAATGCCACCTTGAGTGTCATACATCCTATTGCATCCCGCTACGTCATTACTTTGAGTCACTAGGGAAATAAAGACTCGTTCAGCTGAAAATGGCCACTTTCGTCCTTCAAAACAGGCACGAAAGGTGGCACTTTCGGCGCAGATATTGAATTTTTTTTTTATTACAAATAATGAAGAGCATTAAATTCTCAATGTTTTAATAAATCTTGCCACCCAAACAGTTCAGATATTTAAATGTTTGTAATTGACAGATAAATGCAAAATGTCAGTGTTAAAAATCATCAGTTTTTTACTGACATTACTGAATGCTTTTTCTGGAAAGTATATTTAATATTTCTTATTGTATTATTAACTAATATTTAAAATTATAGTTATATTAATACTTACATCATGGAGGTATGAAACAAATATGGAGGGAGCGTAAAGCGATACTATCGGCGAGGGGAGTGAAGCCTAGTGGGGACGGACGCATACATGTCTTAGTCCCGAGCTAGAGTGGGGATCTCGTGGTATTTTTGAAGTACGAGATGCGAAAAACGTGTAATTGAAACAATATCATTACTTTTATTTTAAACAAAAGGGATTGACTGATAATTATATTTCTTATGAAAATAAATTTAAAACTATTTGGAAATATTAAATAGTAAAAAGTTACTTCAAATATATACTAGACATTAAATTACAGTAGTAAATAATTACTAATCTTTTATTCACTACAATTTGTAAAAATTAAGCTACATAAAATATGTTACATCTAAATAAAATGGAAAAGGTATAAGAGTACATTAAAAAATAAACAATTGATTTAGATCATTTTTGTTATAAAAAACAGTATTTTAGTAGCCTGTAAACAATGTCGTTTTGTTAATTCATATTATAATATTTTCGGATTTATCAATATTTGATTTTGTAAAAAAATGCAACCAAACTTTAAAATAATTATGACATATAGATTTAATTAAATGAACTATGTGATTTTCCAGGGGCCCATGTTCAGAACAATGTTCATGCAAAGTAAAATAAATGTCTGTATTTATAATTTTTTTAAAAACATTTAAAGACATGAAATATAGCATTTTTGTATGATATATTTTCCTATCGTCTTCTTGGCGTAATGTAATATCACATTTTGTGTACAGGTTAATAACATCCTTATTATCTTATTATAGAGTTTTTTGTAAACACCTTTTTAATAAAGAAGTAACAATAATAAAAATAGTCCACAATATTATTACTTCGCACAAGACACCAGAAAATTAAATCTCAACAAAACTTTGTACTGTACACGACACAAAATGACAGATGGTGCCGACTGGTAGTGGGGAGCAGTTGGCTTCATTTGAGTTCGCATAAGCTACCTCCATATTTGTTTCATACCTCCATGACTTACATCTATCTTTGAGAAATACCGCTAACACTGTCAATAAATTTGAAGAACATTGAAAGTAAAAGAGTAGGACAAAATTCCTCATAGAACGAAAAAATAGATACAATTTGAATTATTTGTGTGTACAAGAAATGTTAAATTTTTATCTTGTATTAATCTTGTGAATAGGAAGTGTGTTTGAACGTATTTAGTCCAGACGCGGAATATAATGTGCTGGCCACATTAGTGTTATCAAAATTGTGTAACATTATTTTGAAATATTTTCTTAAACCTGATAAATACGTGAGGTAGCAAAAGTTACAATTTTTAAAACAAATACAAAAAACTATATTTATCATTACTTTGTGACTATTTCATAATTTCTATATAATATAAATACACTGCTTGTGTCAAAACCGCAAATATTGCTAATAAAAATTTCAAAGTATAGCAGTAACAAGACATTTTTTTTTCTAAATGCTATAAACTTGTAAGTACAACTTATTATATTACTAGAAAACAATAGCATATTACACATCAAGGATATGAAGATTTTCATGTTTGGCCGAGCAAAAAATTATATTCCCGAGGGAACCGTAGACACTAATATTTTAATAATCGTGTTGTATATATTATTTTTTTCACTACTAGCACCTCAGTTTTGATTTATGCGTGGTGCTACGGTTAGCCAAGTAAAATAATCTATACAATACAACAAATAACATTTTGATATGTATCTGACCATTTTTTATATATGCAATCAAAATATAAAATGTTTCTAGTTTAAAAACAATTTTAATGTTCCCATTATTATAAATTTCAATATTTTACGCTTGCTTTGAACATTCTAAGCATTCCTAACATTGCTTCTGAATTGGCAATAATGTAGAAATCTCCAGTCCATACTTATTTGACGGCAAGTATAATGTTATATTGTTATATATTAAGGTTGAAGGAAGGTTTTAAAAAAGAAAAAACCCCGAAGTTTTGTTCACACTGTTCTTTAATTAAAACGTGGACCGGTTTCGGTTACTTAGTAACCATCTTCAGCACCGGTTTTTGACTACAATTAAAACAAAGCAATATTACAGCCACACGACACAATATATAAATAAAAAATATTCAAAAACACAAACATATTATTAAAAAAAAGTTGCCTTAATTCATTGTTAAATTAAATTGTTGAGTTATAAAAAAGTGTAACATTCTAATACTACAAATTGCAAGGTATAAAATTTAAAAACATTAAATGTATTTATAAAAAAATAAATAAGAATATATAAAATAATAAACCATAATTAATACTTACACTAGAAAACTACAAAAGTGTAACACTACTACTGCACGAGGGAAACTGCACAAAGAACCCCAAAAAACATTCAAAAAAATATATTTTTTTACAAATTTTTTAACAAAATTCTTTTAAAAGTTGTCTGCTCAGTAGCTTGTCTATCAATGTATTGGGAGTAATGAACTCTTGAGAATAGCCTTGCAAAAAATAGCAAAACATTGCTAGAATTCGCCAATCAATTTAAAGTAATAATTCCAGGAGCGGACTACTCTTCAAACTGACTTGGTCGTTCAAACAATGTTTTCGGTCTTTGATGGTAGATTTTTTAATTTCTAAATTTTCTAGAAAGTCTAAAATTCTTCCATTTTCAGCAATGTGTAATATTTCATAATTTTCTGAAATATCAAAATTATGATCTTTGTCTAAAAGATGTTCTGCGAAAGTGGAATGACTATTCTGGAGTTTAAACGCTCTCAAATGTTCTTTAAATCTGATTTTGAATTTTCTACCCGTTTTTCCAACATAATTACAGTCACAATCACCACATTTCAGTTTGTAAACCCCTGATTTCTCTAATAGTTCAAGATTGTCAACTTTTTTGCAAATTTCTCTTTTTAAACTTGAAATAGGTTTAAATACTACCTCGATTTCTGATTTCTTCGAAAGATTCAAAATTTTATAATTAATATTCCCTAAAAACTGTAGGCTGACTCTTTTTGATATACCATTGTTAGTATTATTTTCTATATTGTATGCCCTTAGTAAATTAAGTTTATATCTTTTTTCATTTATTAATTTATCAATAATTTTAGGGTTGAAGTTATTTGCTATTGCTATTTGTTTTAAAATTTTTATTTCTTTAACAATTTCATTGTCGTTTAAGCCGTATGTTCGCATTCTATGAATTGAACTATTAAAGACAGCTAGTTTTAATTAAAGAACAGTGTGAACAAGACTCCGGGTTTTTTCTTTTTTAAAACCTTCCTTCATCCTTAATAATTCAACTTCACACTTGGGTGTATCTTCATTCATTATATTGTTATGTTGATTTTAATTTATTTTTAGGGAAAAGCCATGATTTTCAATCAAACATTTATAATTACTATTTTGCTCGTCATTGTCAGTATTGTATCAGTGACCAGTCGTAATTGCCCAAGATGTGGAAAATGTGGTTCTAGACCATGCAAAATAACTCCTACACCTTGTCGAGATGTAGAGTGTACTAAAGGAACAATTCCTGCAAAAGACAAAAAAACTGGTTGTCCAATCTGTGTACCAGAAAGTAGCCGTTGTCCAAAATTAATTTGTGGTCCAGATCAAATTCCTTCAATTGATCCAAAAACTAAATGTGGTACTTGTGTCCATGAATTTGTAAAAGATTTACATAAAAGTCCAGCGATGTGCCCAGACGTATTGTGTCTGGATGATGAAGAGATGACTTATGATTGGAAATCTGGGTGTCATGTTTGCGCACCACCTCGGCCTTGTCGACCAATTTTGTGTGCGCTTAATGCCGTTCCTACAATTGATGCGAAAACAGGGTGTACTACTTGCGTACCGACTGAGCCGTGCCCAGATGTTTCATGTTCCGATGCTGTAACTGATCCTACTACTGGGTGTCCTATTTGCCCACCAATATGTACAGAAAAATTGTGCTCTTTTGGTTCATTTCCTTCAACTGATCCGGAGACTGGTTGTGGTACCTGCCTTCCTTGTCCAGACGTATCATGTGCAAGTGGCTCAAGAATTGCTGTTGATTCCAATGGATGTAATATATGTAGACCACCTTGTCTTTATATAGAATGTGCCAGTGGTACATTTCCCATAATTGATCCGGAGACTGGTTGTACTATTACTTGCAAAAATTGTCCAGAAATATTGTGTCCAACATCACAAATTATTTATGATCCAAATAGTGGATGTCCAATTTGTGAAATAGATCCTTGTCCTCTAAAAGAGTGTGCTCCAGATTATATCGCTATAAATGATCCAAAAACTGGATGCATTATTTGTATTCCAGATTGTCCGGATTGTGAATCAAACTCCTGCATGGATGTATTGTGTCAGGATAATGAAGAATATGGAATTAACCCCAAAACCGGTTGTCTAATTTGTCTTCCGCTACCTATTCCTTGTCAAGAGAAATTGTGCCCACCTGGCATAAGTGTTATATTTGATCATTCTATAGGGTGTCCTACTTGTGGACCACCAGTCCCAGATTGTCCTGTTGTAAAGTGTAAATTTGGGCAATTTTATGGACAAGATTTGAACGGGTGTACTATTTGTATATCTTGTCTTGATGTACAATGCATGGATGGAGCTACAAGTGAAATAGATCCTAAAACCGGATGTACTATTTGCAAACCTTTTCCATCAGATATAATGTAATGTAAAAAATATGTGTAAAATTTTAATGGGAATAAAATGTTCGCTTAACCCATTGTATTCAAATTATTTTTGTTATTTCCTAGATTACCACTATATAAATTAGTGATACAAATCTGTATATCTATCTATTCTTCAGTTTTTTGTCCCGAAACTCGAATACACCCATTTTAGGGTAATTTTTATTATTTATTATTTCACATTTGCCATACATTTTGCATATACACTCTATATCTTCGAATTGATTCCTACGTCATTAATTTCTGATGGAAAAATTACTAAACTTTTATCTAGCATCCTTGTTATGGCATATAAGGGACTTTTATTCGCTATCTCATTATCATTTATTGCAAAGCGATATACGCTACCTCCGTCCAACCCACGGTGAAAAATCAATTAGAAACTGTACTGTAACTGCGGTTATAAGAGTCAATTTCAAATGTTTGAATTATTTGAATATTCACGTCATTCTGTCATTCTTGTGATGAAAGGTGATTTTGCTATTGATAGTTTGTGTTTTAGATACACGGGTCTATTCTGTAACTCAGTTGTTAAACTTTAACCAATCAAGTTTGTTGTAAAAAATGCGTTTTTAGTCAAATAAATCAGTTTCTAAAAATTACCTACTAAGTTATAGAATAACCCCAATTTTTTAGTGCAATTTGCCATTACAAAGATTGCGATTTTAAGATTGCCAACAATTATTGCAAGATATTGCTTTTAGACAATAAAAAGGGGTATATATTTCATCCATTTTACTTATATTGTATTTATTCAATTCGTTTGTTACTCCTAAATAACTATATACGCTTCGAATTTTGATAAATACAAGGATTGACACAATAAAGGTTATACTGTCAGTTGTCAGTTTTGATTTGTATGAATAGTTCGGAAATCACACGATATTATCCAAAATCATGACGTCATCTCTTTCTATCTACATAGTATGACTCCCACCAGTTGTTGGCTTACTGATCCCATTGCGCATATCTTCTATCTCTTTAAATTGAAAAGTTCTATTTTGAAAATTTTGGAAAAATTGGTAAGCTTGATTAATTTTATCCCTAAAATTCATTGGAATAGTCACCAGGGCCATATCTCCACCCATTTTTAGGTCGAAATCCAGAAATGGGTAAAGTTTTAAATGTAAATATCTCGAGAACAAAAATACTTCATATCGACATGCAGTTAAAAAATTTGGAATCTGCGTGTTGAGGTTGAAATAATATATAAAAACTGGAATTTTGAAATTTTTGGATATATCATTAAAAGGAGTGCGAAATATAAGAAAATTATATAAAATAAAACATGTTTTCTCAAATTAAGATAAATACGTGATCGTTAAAGAAATATATATGTTATATAAAATAAAAACAAAATGAAACAGCAATTTCCATTGTTTTCTGATTAGTTCATGACTTCATGTTTGCGGGATCACTTATAATAAGTATTCCTTGCTTGGTAACAGAACAAAACGTGTTGGAAAAGTAAGGAAGAATATAATAATAAATGCTGTCATTCTGTAAGTACAATTTCTCGTATTATGAGATTCGTTTCACATCAGGTGGCCCACCCTCTTAATTTAATTTTATTTAATTAATATATGTTACAGATAATAACTGACAAATTATCGGCAATTTTTATTAATATGACCGACATTTTGTTGTTTCAATAACACACAAGATATGTTTCCTGAAGTATTTTATTATTAGTATGGGGAAGTTTAGCATGGTAAAAATTCTACATAACATACTATTTTCTCACAAATATAACACAAATGACTGCTGAAATTTAAATTAAAAATTAAAATTATTGCTCCATTTATTTATAATTAATATTTTTTGGGTAAACTCTAAGTACGTCACAAGTCAGTTATGCGCAAACTCGGACAGAACGGTGAAAGCGAACCACTTGAACGTAGGTCGAACAACACCTCAGTCTCAAGTGACTGGTGACCGCATCCGCGTGCGTCAGTGTATAAACGACATACGTTGTACCAAGCCTCTACGGACGTAATCACAGCTTAAAATCGGCTTTTCCGGAAAATCTGGGCATTTTTGAAAAAAATAAAACATGTTACATCATTTTTCAAATCATTTCCCATGGAATAAAAGAATAAAAAAAAAAAAATCGCTAAACTTCCCCATTAAAAAAAAAAAACTGAATAAAATTTAAAGCAACTTCGTTGTATGATTATGTCCAAAATAATTATGAATTACAGAATAATTTAGAATAAAAGTTGGTAAATAATATGAAATTAATATGTCGCTTTATGTTATTGTTATACCATTAAATTTTTTATCTTTCGTTAAAAATTTAATTTAAAATTACGTTATAATGTTGGAAATCGTGAAACTAATAAAAGAGTAAAGATTTATTTTCTTATTATTACAAATTAGTTAAGTTATAATAATAATTCTTTATTAACAGCTTTACGCTAAATAATACGAAAATAAATACAAATACACATAATGAAAGTAGTGATAAATTATATATTAATATTTACAATAATTGTTTTAGTTTAAATTAAAATTCTCGACTGATTTTGAGTCTTTCACAACAGAAGGTAATTTATTGTACAATATTAAACCTTTATGATATATACACACACTAGTTCTTACTTTATTTGTTTTATGCACGTATAACATACGCTTTTGTAACTTATCTAGGCCAGTTTTATTGCAAATAAACAAAATCGTTGAACAGTAAATAAAATGTGGTAAAATAATAGTATTGTAGATTGTAACTTTACTCCAGATTGATAAATCTTTTGAAACTCTTAATAATAATTAATTTTTTTGGATATTTTTTTACAAGTGTATTCTACATGTTACGAATTTTTAACAAGTGGGCCAACTGACGTAGGGCGGGGCTATTGCAAAGAGTAATTTTTACATAAATCAATGAAAAATAATTATTGTTATTGATATTTTATTTATGTCCATTTTTAAGGAACATCATGACTATCAAACAATTACTTATACTTTCCATCTTCTTGGTCACAATTCTGTCAATTCATAGTGGCAAGCATAGATGTCTAACACATTGTCCACTAATAAAATGTGATTCGGATATGATTCAAACCATTGATCCTGACACCGATTGTCCTACTTGTGTACCAGTACCACCACCACCGCCGCCGCCACCAATATGTCCAGAAGTCCTCTGTGATATTGAAGATTGTATATTTGATCCAGACACTGGTTGTGGTAGTTGCGTACCACCCCCAATATGCCCAGACGAAGAGTGTCTACAACCTGAATATGATTATGGCATCGATTGGGATACCGGTTGTACCATTTGTGTACCATGCAAGCCTTGTCCAGATGTATGTTGTCCAGATGAATCAGATATTGACCCAGAAACAGGGTGTACAATTTGTATACCACCTACAATTTGTCCTCAAATTTTGAGGTGTCCACCAGATCATGAATTTGGAACCGACCCGGAAAATGGTTGTACCATTTGCGTACCACGAGAACCTTGTCCAGTCGTATATTGCACAAATTGGTACGATTTTGATCTGATTACAGGGTGTCCAATTTGTATACCTTGCCCAGAATTGTTGTGTATGGTAAAATATTATGATATTGGACTTGATCCAGAGACTGGTTGTTCTACATGCGTACCACGTTGTCCAGATTTGGAGGCTTTATCATGTCCGAGAGGATTATCTATTGTAATTGCTCCAGATACAGGGTGCCCAACTTGCGGACCACCTATAGATCCTTGTAGGAAAGTAATATGTGACGATGATACGATCCCTACGATTGATGCATTAACAGGTTGTACTACATGCATACCATCATTTCCTTGTTCAGATGTTTTACGAGCATGTGAACCTGGTATTGTTTATACAATTGATTCATTTACAGGGTGTCCCTCTTGTGTACCTCCTCTTCCACCTCCAAAACCTTGTCCAGCAGTAATGTGTCCTATTGGATCAGTTTATAAAATTGATAAAAAGACGGGATGTACTGTATGTAAACGTAATACGAAGCAAGGGCGTTGTCGATATATAAAATGTGGTAGGGGTAGGGTTCATAGGATTCACCCAAGGAACAGATGTCCTATTTGTTTACCAGCACCGCCCGAACCTTGCCCACAAGTTTTATTATGTATTAGTGACAGGGATTATTCGCTTGATCCAATCACTAGTTGCCCGTCTTGTATACCAACATCGCCTTGTTTTTAAATAAATAGAATGTATTATAACAAATGACATTATTATTATTTAAATGTAATGAATAAAATTTAATTAATCATGATTACATGGTAAACGCAGATATATCCAATTTTGACTATTTTCTATTTTTACATGTTGAACTGCTAGCTCTACAACGTAAGTAACAAAACATAATGGGTGAGATTCAGTGGGTTGTATTAGCGTGTTTTAAGCTAAAACAGTCCTTTGTCAAAAATATTTTGGCAACTTTGTAATACCTGTCAGAAAAAAGTGAGAGATCAAAGGATCAAATAAAGAAAATAATATTATTAACAGAAGTAAGAAAAAAAGGACAAATGTCAAAACTAATCAAAACGGGGGTTGAGATATTTTAAAATTCATTAACATTCAGGTATGAAATATTTGACACATAAAATTTGACGTATTTCTAACCTAATTTTGCAATAATGAGTTTCCTTTTACACCTTCTATTTACAATAATACTTCCTCATTTGACTAGGGATATCTGTATTACTTTTCCCTGTGGTAAAATTTCTAAATCACAATTGAATCTCATTGATACATGTGGAAAATATTACAATGTTGCCATATACTCAATACAAGTTTTAATACAGGCCTTAATACAACCCACTGAATTCCACCCAAAATGTACAATATTATTTTACCTACAACTTATAGGTATGACAGACAGAGCCGGGACCATTTCAAATAGTTAAATACAAAATGTACATTTAAAATGGTTTCAGAAATTCACATTTTCATTTTCTATTTAAAATATATATTTTCAAGCCATTTTCATTTAAAATGTTTTCTTATCGTCACGTTGGCAACATGACAACTCTGTTATGATTGCGCAAGCGCAATGCAACGCTGGGGAATCACAAATCATACCCAGAAAACCAGCTAAAGTTTACTTTTTAGTTGTATGGTATTGTACCTGTGCAGTTTGGCTTTGAAAGAATTAAAAATTTTTTATACTAGCGTTTTAAAACAACAATTTTTTGATTGTTATGTTCGTTTCTAGTGCTTAAAAGTAACATTTTTTAAGCACTAGTGCTTAAAAATGATAGTTTAATGCGTAAAACTGACAGTTTAATGCGTAAAATGTTACTTTTAAGCACTAGTGCTTGAAGGTATTTCATTTAGCAACAAATAGATGAACCTGACGTCTGTCTACTTTTAAATTTTGAAAAATTCAAAATGTTGATATTTGAGAAGAAATGATGTTTTAAAACGCTATTATAATTTTTTTGTATGTAATACATTGCGAAATGAGTGTTTTAGGCACTTGACGTTTTGTATTACTCGGTTACTCTCGTGGGTACAAATTTCACATCGCCGTGCCTAAAACTTATTACATAAATAGCTATTACGTAATGGAAAAATACGTCTGTATGTAAAAAATACTAAATTAAAGTATATAATTTAGTTATTATTTTTTTTAACCATTTTGCATTTTCCCTTTCCATTGTAAATAATGTATTTTCATTTTCTATTTTAAATGGTTTTGTCTAAAACCATTTTCATTTTGCATTTAAAATACTTTGTAGCAAAAGCATTTTGCATTTGATACAAAATGGGTTTGGTAAAGCATTTTACCCAGCTCTGATGACAGATATGCACTATTCACCATAAAAATACAACACCTTGAAGGAATTGAGATAGGCAAGTCTCCGAACTGCAGTTGTAAATGATTACATATATTTTCAAGCAAATCGAACACGGAATTTTACTTTATACTTTCACTTATAATACTTTCTCTGTAACGTATGTTCATTTATTAATTCAGATGGTTGGATTCATAACCGTGCGTTATTTTCTGTCAGTGACACATTGTCGGTATTTTATTTTTCACATATAATTTATAATGTACCTTATGCACTAAAGTAAACGACACTACTGAATTTGACAGGTGGAGTTGAAATCTTAACTCGCAATTTGTAAATGACCTTGATCAGTTATAGTTATTAACGTCATTAGGCTGACTTGAGGCAAATAACGAACACGGCTGGGGCTGAGGTTTGTAAACCGAGGCGATAGCCGAGGGTTTATAATCAACCGAGTTAGTTATTTGAATATCGGCCGTGGGGTGTTCAAAATTTTTCGTAATAACATAAAATTTAAACATTTAGGAACAATAAAATAATAATAAAATTCTTCTCTTTCTGTCATACTGAACAACTTTTTTTGTTGATTTATAAATTCTCCACGGTCCATCAAGATGCTATGATTTTTCTAGGAACACAAAAAAATAACGGCCGGTGTCCGTTACTTTCATCTTTTTACTTTTGTTTTTAGTCCTGTTTATATCATAGTAACAGTATGGTATCACAAAAAAAAACTTTTTGGTTATACATATGTGTAGAAAAATATATAGAAAAACGATCATGTGAACCTAACCTAATGTTTTATAAATGGTACAATGGACTACTTGCGTACCTTTTTTTTATTTAATATTTTTGAAGAGAAGGTAAAAACTTGCTACCCATATTTTTTCTTTTGACAAAATTTTTATTAATTAGCCAGAAAAAAAATAATGAAATTTGATTATTTGAATTCCCGCCATGTATGACGTAGAATTACGCCGCACCAATGAATAGTCGTAAAGTCACAGCGTGGTGCCGTCCCATAGTAATGGTATGTTTGTGCGGGTAATGTAGATTACCTGTTTGACGTTTCAATAATAGTTTGGAGGTTAGTATTTTAGTTTATCTTTTTGGTATCGATATTTTAAATTACAAGTAACTACCTGTGTTTATTTATTAAGTAATTAATGTATTTGAGAGACCAGAGAGAGAGAAAAATGAACTAATGTCAAATTCAAATTAAAACTTTCTCACACGCCATGCTTGCCATCTATTGATAACATTCTTAAACATGCTTCCCCTCCCCCAGTTCAATATAAAGACGTCACAGAAAATATTCTTTCTTAATTTAGTAAAAAACAAATAATTATTTTAAAATAAAATTTATATTTTTATATATGTTTTCAATATAACATTACGTATATAGTGACAGAAATCGGATTTTCAGTACCACGCAAGTAGCTCATTGTCCAAAAATTTTAAATATGATTGGAGACGACAAGCCAAACATGGAAATAATTTTCTGCAAAAAAGGCACCAATATATTTTGACGCATACGTCGAAATTGTTTAGCATGTATTTAATCTAAAAGAAATCAATATACTCTTATCATTACGTCTTATTATTCATTTTCAAATGTTCCAATTTGCTTCTATTCGGAAATTTAATAGCTCACATACTTTCAGAGCTATTGTGGAAAGAGCACCATATGGATAAATAATACTATAAAATTATTTGCAGCTATCTTCATTGTTTTGTAAATAAACATTTTTGTTGAACAACTTTAAAACAAAAATGACACTTCATTTTATGGTTAAAATGTGGCCTTGAGTTAAAGTTGATTATAATTTGGTGTAAATGCATTTTATGATATTTCTTTCTGCTTCTAACTAATTTCGAAATCTTGTCGAAGACTTACAAGCATCCAAAACTAGGTTCTAATAAATGTACAGACATCCTGGAAATTATAAGAGGTAAATATATTATGTAAATAAAAAATATTTTGTTGAAATAAACTCATTTATATTTAAAAATGATTACAAAAAGTATACAAAGTCATTATACAAGTCATATATCTATCTATTGGAATGACTTCTATTAAGTAAGAAGTGGTGCACATATTGGGCATTGACACCACTTTCCAGTTCTCGTAGGCACTTGTCCCTCTGGGCAAGTTAATGTTTGACAAGCATAAAAACAAGGACTATCATCCGGAGTAGGGAATATAAAGTCAACAGGGTAACACCTTGGACATCCACATACATATCTAGGATCCCTTCGTGCAACTTGACCTGGGGGACATTGCAGTGGTAAACAGATAAACTTGCACACGATCGGTAACTTGTGAATAGCTTCCTGAGATGATTTAGGTGGACGATAACAAATTGGACACCGACAACCTGCAGGATCTTCTACTTTAATGGTACCATTTTCGCAAGAAATTAGGGGGCATATCCTCGGTTGACATGAAATCAAAGTTGAATTAAGTGGTACACACAATGGACATCCTTGTCGTACACCAGGATCGCTATGAGGGAAAGTGCCTGCTGGACACGATGGACAAGCAAAATCAAAAGTTAACTGTTGAATATCGTTCAGATCCTTTTGAAGTACACAACGTTTGCATCCACACGCATGGAAAGGATCACTTTCTGGGAAATATCCTGGAGGACATGTGGGTGGTTTGCAAATAAAATCACATAAGATTCCAGCTCCAATAAGACCATCTTCAGCTTCCTCCACTGTGATGTTGTGACAAATTGGACACCTGCATCCTTGGGGATCTTCTAACTGCACACTTCCTACCGGGCATTCAACGAGAGGACAAGGTAAGGGTGAACAAGGAGTTGGAATTGGATGACATTTTGGACATTGACATCTTACTCTTGGGTCTCTCAGAGGTAACTGCCCTGCTGGACATTTTATTAGGGGACAAACAAAATCACAAATAGTATCGTTCAGAATTGAAGGTGGTGGTGGAATGTTATCAGGTAGACATTCAGGACATGCACAGACAGCTGTAGGGTTTCTGTAAGGCGATTGACCTGCAGGACATTCTATTTGAGGACAAATGATTTTGCATTGAATTGGTATTTCTATAGATTCTAAAGATTTTTCAGCGGATAGAGGGTGACAAACTGGGCACCTGCATCCCAAAGGATCTACCACTTGTATGTGTTTTTCTGGACATGAAATTTGAGGACATATTAAACCATTGCAACGAGTAGGTCGTACCAGCCATGGTACGCATTTCGGACATGAACAACCTGGGAGTCTTCGAAGGAAGTACCCTGGTGAACATGTTATTTCCGGACAAACAAAATCGCAAATAGGTTTAATTGGAAGAGTTATGTTGGCTGAACCTTCAATAGCTTCACATCTAGGGCAACCACACAAATATCTGCCCGCCAGTTGTCCTTGTACGCATTTTAAGAGAGGACATAATTTCTTGCAACTAAATGGCTTACCAATGATCCCGACAGACTCTAATAATGATCCTATTAAAGGCAAGCAAATAGGACATTTACAACCTAGAGGGTCTTCCACTTTGACAGTCCCTGGGTCGCAGAAAATTAAAGGGCATATTAAGGGTTTGCAAGGTGGATCCGGTAAAGAAGGTGCATTGCTCTCTGGAACACACTTAGGGCAGCTGCAACCAGTAGGATCGATGACACGAACAGTACCTACTGGACAAAGGACAAAGGGGCAAGCTATAGGCTCACAAGGTTTATTGTTCGAACAATTAATAGGGATACATATAGGACAACCACTACTATCGTTCACAAGTTTCGTGCCATTACCACAATCTATCTGCAAAGGAAAAAAAGAAAACATAAAATCTCAGCCGCCAGTAATAAATTCAAAACAAATTAACAAAAAATATATTCTTACTGGAACATCAGGTGGTTGATAACATAATCCAATAATTCTTGGCGGCCTGGGCTTTTCCCATGGATCTGTATAACCATCCGCTACACATCTTGGGTTATGACACCTTGTAGGGTCTTGTACTAGTCTGGTTCCTGATCCACACCCCCCACGACAACTATTAAAAGTTTTAGGTTCAGGTTCGTTAATTGGAAAACACCTCGGACATCCACAACTACTTTTGTCTCGTATCAGTCTTGTACCATTTCCACATATTGGCTGAAAAAAGAGAAATTATAAATTATGCATTGTTTTTAAATTTTATAGAAAACCTTGGGAAATACAGGGCCTTCTCTGAGAAACCGACAAATTTTGTGTAAATTCGTCCGTTTCAGAAACATTGACAGCAACACGCAAAATCGTTAATAATCAAAAAGTCTATCCTAAGAAGAATGCTAGGCAAATAACTATTGTTCACCTAATGTTTTATTTGACGTATCAATGGCACGAACTCAAAATTCTTCAAACTTGGCTTCGACAAAACTGGTCCTGTGTTATGTAGAACTACGCGATATCGCCAACAGTATTCTGCAAATGTATTTCGACCGCTTTCATTACAAATATACAAAAACACCATATCAGCATACTCCACATTAGTAAAAGTTCTAGGCATAGTTATTAAATGATTAGGTGCAACATATTAATAGCTACTTAACCTGATTTTTTTATTGTTAAAGACTTTGCGTGTTTCTGTCGATATTTCTAAAACGGAAAAGAATTGACCCATAATTTATACGAACTTTTTTTTACTTAGAATAATCCTTATGGTGAAAGTTTGTCGGTTTCCTCGGGACACCCTCTATAACGTATAAGTAAAAAAAAAAAATGGTGACGTCTGGTAAACGCCCTCACTCGGTGCGAATATGTTATTTACATATAAAGCAAATTTATTTATTTGTTTCTTCTTTTGTTAGAATAAATATTTCCCAACATGCAACTATTCTATTTTAATGTGCAATATATATTTTTACAATCGTGCGCGATACTTTTTATATGGTGTTATTATATTGTCTATATACATTTTTTTAATGTGCAAATAAATTGAACCCGCAAATTTTTCTTACCTGTCCTGTAGGCGGCTCGAGACACAATCCAAGATAATGTTTGGGTCCCTGCCAAATAGCTGTATAACCATCGGCCACACATCTGGGGAGATGACACCTGATAGGGTCAACTACTAGTTTTGTTCCTGGAACACACGGATCGGGACAATTACACCGAATTTTGATTGGGACACATCTGGGACATCCGCATCTACTTTTATCATGGATCAATCTTGTGCCGTTTCCACACGTTGGCTGAAAAAGAGAAATTAATAATTAAATACAGATTCAAATTGTCAATAAAGTTATTCTTACTAGTCCCTTAGGTGGTTCGCGACACAATCCAAGATTATTTCTTGGATTCTCCCATTCATCAGAGTAACCATTGGCTGTACATCTGGGAAGATTGCATCTTGTTGGATCTTCGACTAGTCTAGTGCCTTGTATACAAGGAACTGGACAGTCGTTGCAGGATATAGTTTCGTTGGCTGGAATACATCTGGGGCACCCGCATACACTCTTGTCTTGAACTTGTATAGTGCCATTTCCACAATCTATCTGCAAAAGAAAGAGCCAAAAACTAAATCCACACCCCATGTTTCAATATCTGTATTCTGTTTTATTTTACTTTTAATGTTATTTTCAATATTGTCAAAATATTTAGTCTGTTTAAAAAACTAACTCGGAGTAGGCTATGAACAAAGAAACGTATGTCTGCCCATTATTCAACTCAAAAGTCAATTTGTCAAAATTCATCATGAAATGTAATTTAAGAAAAATATTATCATTCGCCATTTTTAAATTTATTTCCATTTTTACCTCCCGCTACCCTTGGTAAGGGAGGTATAGGGATCGGGCTAAAAATCTAATATCGAGATTTTAGTAAATGATCACGTTTTAAGGTCCCTAGAATCCATTTTTAACATTTTCACGATGATGTCTGTATGTGTGTATGTGTGTATGTGTACGAATTTTGTTTGCACTCTAACTCAAATACTATCATTCAGAAAATTCTGAAACTTTGTATTTCTACCCTATTCTAATAGGAATAGAAGCCATTAGATTTTGGTGTAAATCGGATAAACGGAAATGGTACTTTACTTGAAGCTCATAATGGTTTTTCTTCAAAAAATACCATTAAATGCCATTTTTTCGAATTTTATGTCTTATGAAAATTAAAGATTATTGAGTTTTATACAGGAATACATTAATACTTTTTCTATATATTTTACAGATAAATTAAAAAAAAAATTTTTTTATCAGTCGCGAAGCCTAAGACAAAAACTATTCCTTTGTTACACAGTTCATTTTTCAAATGAATGTAACTGACAGTAAATATCACTGTCAGAAAAATTATCACTTCAAATTAATAATAGTGACATTTTAAAAAGAAAATAGTAAATAAAGCAATAGTTTTCTGCAATGGAACAGTTTGCAGCGTTAGTAAATACGTGGGTAGGTATGTATTTAAATTAATAAAAATTAAATAGCGGGAGGTTTTATGTTGGCCACATCAGATTTTTAAAATAAGATTCAAGAAGAAAAGTTTTCATTTCTTTAGATATCGTTTTTAACAATATCTCATATCTCTTAGATGGCGCTTGAGATCCGATCGTTTGTACTTGCATTAACAAATTAATTTAAATTCATAAAATGAAACTTTGTCAATAATAAAAATATTTTTATCTGTAAAATGTAAAAGTCCCAAATATTAAAAATTACAACGCAACATAGTTAAATAACACAAAATTCTGAAGGTTTTATTTGATAATTGATAACTGACAAGTAATAGTTTATACCTCTATCTAAACCAACGCTATTTTTTTACGTGAAATGAAGTATAATTAAATACTTAGGTCCGGTATTTTCATTTCCGGTTATACAGCCTGTTAATTTAACTGTCAGTTAAAAGAAAAATAGCATCGACATCATAACCTAAATTCTAAAACTTACACGTATGTCAATTTTTCGATGCCACATTGTTATTATAACCAACAGTTAACTTAACCGGCAGTTTAACTAGAGATGAAAATATCGGGCCTTAAATTATAACGTCGTTTCGTTGTTCATAGCCTACTCCGAGTTAGGATGTTTTAACACCCTACTGATAATTAAGCAACGCCCATTAAACTTCAAAGAAAATATGAATTTCGAAAAAAACAGTTTTTAAAGAAGGAATATCAAATTAAAGAAATTAACTGATAAGTAAATAATTATTAACTACATTTGCCGCTATTTATTATGTGTACTCAAGACACAGCTGACACATTGCGATAAAATATTATGGATATTGATTAACAAAAAACCCCTAGTATATAACCAATAAAACAAAAGTATTTCTTTAAAATTTACCCTATTACATTAGTTTTGAATTTCAATGTAGTTTAAAAAAATCCTATTTGAAAGTTTTGTATACCATAATTTAAAACCCGTAATGTATACCATAATTTGGGACAGAGAAAAGTATTATCATTGTTAAGTATTATAACTAATGTACCGAAGGACTAGCGGCTAAATAACTGAAGTGTATTTAATTAAAAATAAAATCAGCTAATTAATAAAAAAATATTCTTACTGGTACGTCAGGTGGTTGGTAACACAATCCAATTAATCCTGGCGGTCTAGGCTCCTCCCACACATCAGTAAAACCATCTGCAACACATCTGGGATTGTGACACCTAGTGGGTTCATACACTAATCTAGTTCCTAAGGCACAGTCTCCTCGACAGTTGCAAGGCACAGGTTCTTGGATAGGGACGCATCTAGGACATCCACAGCGACTTTTGTCTCGTATTAATCTTGTTCCATTTCCACATGTTGGCTACAAAAAAAAATTGTAATAAAGTTTGATTTGAAATTAACTAGAATAATTGTCTTACTAGTCCGTCAGGGACATGTTCACATAAGCCAAGTGATGTTCTGGGGTTTTCCCATTCGTCAGAGTAACCATTGGCAGTACATCTTGGGAGATTACACCTTGTAGGATCATTCACTAGTCTGGTTCCTGATACACACGGGTTGGGACAGTTCTGACATAATCCAGGCTCATTAATAGGAACACATTTGTGACATCCGCTACTTTCGTCTTGTACTATTTTGGTGCCATTTCCGCATGTTGCCTATTAAACAAAAAAAAAAAATACAAATTGCATTAATAATTGACAAGTAAAGCTTCATTTCCACCGATTGTTCTAATGTGTAAGAGCTAGGAGTATAATTAATAACTAAGTGAAATGAGTAAAAACGTTTACGCACATCTGCTTTAAAATTGTTTGTTTACATCGTAATTACCATGGCGGAAACTGAAAATACAGAAAGAGCCCGCTAACTGGTAAACAAAACATCAAAAATACAATTGGAAATGTAATCAAGACTTTTATTTTTAAAAAATGATATTAGTTCCGCTAAATTTTTACTAGATTTTATTAGAATTGCCTAAGGAATTACTTCAGAAATTGTCTCAAATTTCCAAGTTTGACATTTAAAAAAATATTCATATAACCAAATATGTAGTTAGCAATGCAACGCATCGCCTTATTGTTTTGTGACATGGCCACCTGGCCACATATATTTTTATATATCAACAAGCTTTAAATGTATTTAAATAATTTAAAAACATTTCATTTGATTGCAGTTGTGCGTAAAACGTTGTACATACCTCGGACCGAAAGAAGTTTACACCCTTGGACGAATAAAAGCCCTCCGCTCCGCAGGCGTAAACCTTTTCTTTCGACCCTCTATATGTAAATAACTATTATCATTTGGTAACGTTTGCTATGGTAGAAATAATCAGGCAGAATACTCACGCCATCAAATAATATTACTAAAGTAATGACGTCATATCCTACTAAGTTTGCAAAGGATACTAATTTATAGACTTTGTTGGTCTTTCTTGACTAGCAGATATGTGGGCCCGTGACAGAATGACGGCTAGTAATTATGAACATCGATGTCGAATGTCATAATTTTTCATTCCGAAGCTACTAACCAAGTCACAGATTATTGACAAGATCGTTAATCGATTGATATAAGACTCAATGCCAACTGCCAACGTATGGTATGAAAATCAACTACAATTATTTTAAATAATTTTATATTCCATATAAAAAATAAGGGTTGACGTAGACATACTTGTCAATATCATTAATATATACGTTTCTTAATGATAGTATTTTTTTAAAAAAAAATAAGTAATACCTAATAATTTCTACAAGTTATGTTTTATTTTATAAAGTGACGTGCGCCCTCTACCTATTACTAAGAGCAATGCGTAAGAACAAAAAATTGCAAACTTCTTACCTGGACTGCCAACTGTGTCTATTTTATAAATACTAAATTTTTAATTATGGATATATAGATACAGAAAATCAAGTAAATAAGATATTAAAAAAAAGAAAAATTGCTGCTGCAATGGCAGTCTGCTAAGCAAAAAAGTAATAAGGGAAAAAATTGTGACATTTCTGTTAAATTAGTCACTAAAATAGTAGCTAGAAATGGTATCCCAGTAAATTATCATAATGCATTAAACTTTATTGAAATTAAACTTAAGTCTTTTGTACCTGTCCTTCAGGTGGTGCCTGACATAATCCAAGTGATGTTATGGGATTTTCCCATTCATCTGTATAACCATCTGCTACACATCTATTAAGGTGACACCTTCTGGGGTCTGCTACAGACCGTGTACCTGGTTCACACGCATTTGGACAGGGTGTAGGAGGTGTAGGTTCGTTGATGGGGATACATCTGGGGCAACTTCCAGGAATTGGATCTTGTACCAATCTTGTGCCATTTCCACATGTAGCCTGAAAGCAGAAACGATATAATAATAATAATTAAATCTAGGGGTTCTTGGAGTCAATATGATATAAATAATAGTATATTACAATATAATTGAAGGAACTAAGTAATTTGCTCACGCATGTGCAAAGCCATATAAGTGAGCGAATTCGTTTTTTTTACTGCCAATGATATTTTACAAAAATATTAAAATTTCAATAGTTCTTTTTTAAAAATCTTAAATTTCTAATATATTTTGTCTCTTCAGTTCCAACCCCTTTTTTCCGTCTGATATTAAATCAATATTCTTTCCAAAATAATTTATACTCCTTGACGACAAATTTTAACTAATTGAAAAGAAACTCATTCTTACTGGTCCTGGAGGGGTATGTTGACATAGTCCAACAAATCCTGGCGGTCTGGGCTTCTCCCATCTATCTGTATAACCATTCGCTGTACATCTGGGACGATTACATTTTGTAGGATCTTCCACTAATCGAGTCCCTGGTTCACATTTTACTGGGCAAGGCTGATCAGGTTGTCCTCCATTAGCTGGAATACATCTTGGGCATCCACAAACACTTTTGTCTTCTACTTGTATTGTTCCATTTCCACAGTCAATCTTTAAAAGAAAAAACGAAAAATTATAACAGCCCATTGTGTGGTACAAATATTAAAACTCTCGTAAAATCAAATGGCTATGAAAATACTTTATTTTGTTTCCAATATTATGAAAAAAGAATTATAAATATGAGAGAAAAGTTGGCTGATGCCCGAACCACCACATCTCTAGTCTGGTGCTCTCCAATTTGAGCTCCATCAACCCTATCATTAACCGATCAGTCGGCCGAAATCAATTGGCAAACGCTCTTAAAGAGAAGTCTTTGGAACGATGCCGCAGTAGACATACTTAAGAGTCGGATGACGCTAGGGTTGATGTAGCACAGATGGAAGAGCTGCAGTAGTCCCGGGTTCAAATCCCGGCATCAGCCGATTTTTCTGTTATATTTATAATTTGTCCTGTTAACTTAACTGTCGGTTATAAGAACAATGTAGCATCGAAAAATTGACACACATGTAATATTTACAATTTATGCTATAATAACGATGCTATGTTTTTCTTTTAACTAACAGCTAAATTAAAAGGCTATTTAACCGGAGATGAAAATACCAGGCCTTAGAAATACGAAGCTCTATACAGTGTGTCCCATTTACAGGTGCCACCATTGTGATCTCCAGAACTATAAGAGATACGATGTCGGTTAAATGGAACTTTTTGTGCGCCTTTGGGAGGCCATCTCAGATGTGCTTTTTATTTTCCAAAAATTCTTATAGGGCACTAGATAATGACGAAAAACTGAATATTGTTGATTTTTTCTTTTTCAAATAACTTCTAAACTATTAGTAATTGAGAAAAACGTTTCAAATACAAAAGATAGATATTTTTATTAACTAACTAGTGGCGTACGGAATAAATTTTTATATCCTTAAATTTTCGAGATATAACACAAACTTATATTTTTTTAAATAGAACCCATATCTGATTTTAATATCAAAAAAATCATTATTTTTTTCTCTTTTCAACGATGTAAGTGTTATTATGTTTTATATTTCTTTTGCCTTCAAATTTATTATTGTTTCCTTATTTTGTATTAAATTTATAATTATTTTGAAAATATTGGTAGATTTCTATTTAGAAATACTACTTGTATTTAAATAATTTATTTCGTTAGAAAAATTTGCTCAAAACTCGTATCAAACTAATTTTTATAATATTTTGTATCTGGTCGCCCTTGGCACATTAGTGTAATTTGTAATTATGAGTCTAGAATGAAAATATTAAATAATAAAGGCATAAAACAAATTATTTCGATCAAATACAATATAATTAATAAAAATCATAATGTTTTTTTGGGAAATAATAAGAAAGTTCAGGAAAATAAAGAGAAAAATTAAATTTTAGGAGCAAAACAAATATAAAATATAATAACCCTTACATCTTTGAAAAGAGAAAAAAATAATGATTTTTTTGAGACTGAAATCAGATATGGGTTCCATTTAAAAAAATATAAGTTTGTGTTATATCTCGAAAATTTACGGATATAAAAATTTATTTCATACGCCACTGGTTAGCTAATAAAAATATCTATCTTTTATATTTGAAACGTTTTTCTTAATTACTAATAGTTTAGACGTTATTTAAAAAAGAAAAAATCAACAATATTCAGTTTTTCGTCATTATTGCCCTATGAGAATTTTTGGAAAAACAAAAGCACATCTGAGATGGCCTCCCAAAGGCGCACAAAAAGTTCCATTTAACCCACATCGTATCTCTTATAGTTCTCGAGATCCCAATGGTGGCACCTCTAAATGGGACACACTGTATACTTAAAAAATATTAATTTAATAAATGCTAATTATTTTATTATTAAGTGCAATTAGTGGTATATGTGCAATGAAGATGCAATTAATACGATAGAATTTTACAGATATTGATCAATAATAATTACGAGTATTATTCAGTAGAATAAAAGCACATCGTTATAATTCACTCTACTTACATTAATTTTCAATTTCAATAAAGTTTTAAAAATAAATCCAATTTGAAAGTTTTGTATACCATATTTTTGAACAAATATAAAATCCGTAATACTCGTTTATACCATAATTTAGGACAGATGAGTAAAAACAAATCCTTACTGGTACGTCAAGTGGTTGGAAGCACAATCCAATTATTCCTGGTGGTCTGGGTATCTCCCATGGATCTGTATAACCATCTGCTACGCATCTAGGATTGTGGCATCTTGTGGGTTCATAAACCAATCTTGTTCCTGGGGCACATTCTCCACGACAGTTACAAGGTACAGGTTCTTGAATAGGGACGCATCTGGGACATCCACAGCGACTTTTGTCTTGAATCAATTTTGTTCCATTTCCACAAGTTGGCTGCAAAAGAAAACAAAATAAATATAAATTGGTTTCAAACTGACTTGAAAATTATTCTTACTAGTCCCTCAGGTACGTGTGCACATAAGCCAACGAATCCTGGTGGTCTAGGTGTTTCCCATTCGTCTGTGTAACCATTGGCAGTACATCTTGGAAGATTACATCTTGTTGGATCATCGACTAGTCTGGTTCCTGGTACACACGGATCCGGGCAGTTCGGACATGTTCCAGGTTTATTACTAGGAATACATCTATGACATCCACATGCACTCTTGTCTTGTACCAATATTGTACCATTTCCACATGTTGCCTACAAACGAAAAGAAGTAAAATATGAATTACTTTAAATTGAGAAGAAAGTCTTTCATACCTGTCCTTCAGGTGGTGCGCGGCATAACCCAGGTGATGTTATCGGGTTCTCCCAATCATCTGTATAACCATCTGCCACACATCTAGAAAGGTGACATCGTCTGGGATCTGGCACTGTTCTTGTTCCTGCTACACACGCGTCTGGACAGGACAGGCCAGTACATAGTTCATTTTTATTGATGGGGATACATCTGGGACAACTTCCTACACTATTGTCTTCTACCAATCTTGTGCCATTTCCACAACTAGCCTGAAAAAAAGAAATAATATTCTTATTTGGTTTCAATATTTTTTTGTTTTTTGTTATCAGTCTTTTAATGTACAGAATGGAACAAATTCGAGTTCCTTGTAAGAAAAACTTTCTTATTATGCACGCTTTTGTATTTGAGCTACATGCTAAATCTTGTTTTTTTTTTGCTTATTTTGAAAAATATTCTCCAAATATATCGCAAACATAAAAAAAAATTAATAGTTCTTTTTATCCATGTTTAAAACAAAAGTATGTAGACGTGTTATACATAATTGGAAAGCTTATAAAATAAGAAAAAGATGAAACTATTTACAATATACATACATACATAAAATCACCCGTACCCCACTTAGTAAGTTAGCAAAAACCCGAAAACAATATTAACAATAGGGAAAGGCATGGAGGTATGAAACAAATGTGGAGGTAGCTTATGCGAACTCAGATAAAGCCAACTGCTTCCCACTACCAGTCGGGACCATCTGTCATTTTGTGTCGTGTACAGTACAAAGTTTTATTGAGATTTAATTTTCTGGTGTGTTGTGCGAAGTAATATATTGTGGACTATTTTTATTATTGTTACTACTTTATTAAAAAGGTGTTTACAAAAAATTAGAGTAGAATTCGCTAATCCAAAAATGAGGATTAGCTTAAATTTTTTTGTCAATCGGGCTGTAAATGTTTTAAAAAAATGTATAAATACAGACATTTTTTTTTTTACTTTGCATGAACATTGTTTTGAACATGGGCCCCTGGAAAATCATATAGTTCATTTAATTAAATATATATGTCATAATTATTGTAAAGTTAGTTTGCATTTTTTAACAAAATCAAATATTGATAAATCCCAAAATATTAGAATTTGAAATAACAAAATGACATTGTGTACAAGCTACTAAAAGACTGGTTTTTTATAATATAGTTTTAAATTTATTTTCATAAGAAATATAATTATCAGTAAATCCCTTTTTTTTAAAAAAAAGTAATGATATTGTTTCAGTTACACGTTTTTCGCATTTCGTACTTAAAAAATACCGCGAGATCCCCACTCTAGCTTTGGACCAATACATGTATGCGTCCGTCCCCACTAGGCTTCACTCCCCTCGCCCATAGTATCGCTTTACGCTCCCTCCATATTTGTTTCATACCTCCATGGGGAAAGGGATAAGAGCAAGAGCTCAGCTGACTCACTTCACTCTTAAACAACATTGTTCTTTCGCCTTATCCACAATCATCATAGCATTCCTACATAAGAACATATTAAAGTGACCGATTTTCGGTAGCGAATAACCGCATCCGGACCACAATAATAGTTACATAACAATCATCCTTCGCCACACATTCCTATCCATTCACACTTCTTTCACCTCAGCCACATTCACAAACATAAGAGCAGAGGAACATTTACAATATAATTTCCTATTAAAAAAAGTTATGTTTGTGTTATATCTCGAGATTTATTAAGTTTTGAAATAATCTAATTACACCACTTTATTCTATATAAGAAGCAGTATAAAAAGCATCTCATCATTTTTTTATCTCTCATAATAAGCGAGATATAAGCTGTTTTTCAAAATAAGCGAAAAACAATTTTAGCTTGTAGCTCAAAAACGAAAAACGATAGAAAATTCTTGTGGGGCCTACTAAAGTTGTTTCAAAAGACTTACTTCAATTTTCTGTAGCGAGCATAATAAGAAAGTTTTTCATATAAAGAACACGAACTTTTTCCATCCTGTACATTATCCTACAATAACAAATATTGAAAAGTAAATCATTCTTACCGGTCCTGGAGGTGGGTGTTGACAAAATCCATCTAAACCATACGGTCTAGGGTTCTCCCATTCATCGGTATAGCCATTGGCTGTACATCTAGGATGTTTACAATTTGTGGGGTCTTTCACTAGTCGGGTTCCTGGTTCACAATGCGGAGGGCAAATCTCGTTAGGTAATTCTTGAATAGGGATATAGGGAATACATCTGGGACAACCGCACCGACTCTTATCCTGTATCAATCTTGTACCATTTCCACATGTTGGCTGCAAAAGAAAGAGAAACATTAAAATATAGATTATTTTATAATTGGCCAGATAAATATTCTTACTAGTCCCTCAGGTACGTGTTCACACAAACCCAGAATTGTTCTAGGGTTCTCCCATTCGTCAGAGTAACCATAAGCGGTACATCTTGGAAGATTACATCTTGTAGGATCGTTTACTTGTCTGGTGCCTTGTACACACGGATTCAGGCAATGTTGACAAGTCCCAGGTTCATTAATTGGAACACATTTGTGACATCCGGAACTACTATTGTCTGGTACTAACTTTGTGCCATTTCCACATGTGGCCTGAAAAAGAAAAGAGAAAAAGTTAAATATAAATTGTATTAAATCGGTAAGAAAATCTTTCTTGCCTGCCCTTCAGGGGGTGCACGACATAGTCCAGGTATTTTTATTGGGTTCTCCCAGTCGTCTGTATAACCATCTGCCACGCATCTTGGAAGGTGACATCTTCTAGGATCCTCCACCAATCTTGTTCCTGGCTCACATGCCTGTGGGCAAGTCTTAGGAGGTTCTGGTTCATGGATCGGTAAACACTTGGGGCAACTACATAGAGAGTTGTCTTGTACTAGTCTTGTGCCATTACCACAATGAGCCTGCAAAGAGGACACAATATTTTTTAGCACTTTAATGACGATGAATAGATTTAATAGATAATTAGTTATATTCCCAGTATGAGACACAATGCTACAAATAAATATGGTAACAGTAGACGTAAAATATAAATGTTTATAAATTTCCACAAAAATTAAACACTACTAAATGCACCTGAAATTTTTGTCAAAATATTTATCATTGAGAGTATGTTTGTGGTCAGATAAAAATTAAACATTATTATTATTATTATTATTATTATAAAATTAGTTATTAGTTATGGGGTTCCGTGGCCGCGTGCCAGAGTGTCTGGTCGCGAACCTGGGGAACCGGGTTCATCCCGACCGACGCCAAATATTTCGAATTTTAAATGTCACAAAAGTGACCCCTGTGGTGCACTCTCCACGTTAGCAATGAGTGCCCGTGAGGTGACGTCTGGTAAGCGCTTGCACGATAGAAATATGTCATCATCATTACCAATATCTGCAATAAAGCAGATTGTGGCACACTCAGAAATGGGTAATATGCCGTGATGATATATTTATTTATTTATTTAGTTATGTCAGGGAACGATTATTGTAAGTAGAGCTGCGTAGTTAACACCAAACTAAAAATAACGTACTATTCTTAGCTAATTAACGTCTTCTGTAAACCCACCGAGCCATTTTATTTGACCAGTGTCGTACTATCTTAATTTTGGCTCAGGCATTCTTCGGTCCTGAGAGGAAGGCTCAGGTTTACTTTTTCACGATGTCCTAATCCGGTTAAGAAGCGAGGATAGATAAAGGGACAATAAAGACGCACGCAAATTTCCGTACCATAGCCAGGAATTAAACCCGGGACTTTTGGTATACGAAGCGGCAACGGAACCACTATGTTACTCGGTAATACGAAATTTCTCGGAATACTATATGACCAGTACCGTAACTTAGTTGAATCAAAATAACGTATAATACAGGAAAACTAATACAAAAAATCTGATGTGGCCAACACAAAACCTCCCGGTATTTAATTTTTATTAATTTAAATACATACCTACGTTACTAATACTGCGAACTATATTATGTTCTATTGCATATAACTATTGCTTTATTTACGATTTTCTTTATTATTTAATGTCACTATTATTAATTTGAAGTGATTAATTTTTTGACAATAATGTTTACCTGTCAGTTACATTCATTTGAAAAATATACTGTGTAACAAAGGAATTTTGTTTATCTTAGGCTTCGGGATTAGAAAAAGAAAAATGATTTTTAAATTTATCTGTAAAATGTATAGAAAAAGTATTAATGTATAACTGTACAAAGTTCAATAATCTATAATTTTCCAATGACACAAAATGCAAAAAAATGGCATTTAATAGTATTTTTTGAAGAAAAACCATTATGAGCTTCAAGTAAAGTGCCATTTCCGCTTATCCGATTTATACCAAAATCTAATGGCTTCTTTTCGTATTAGAATAGGGTGGAAATATAACGTTTCAGAATTTTCTGAATGATAGTAGTTGAGTTAGAGCGAAGACAAAATTCATACACATACACACACACACACACATACATACACACACATACATACACACACATACACACACATACATACACACACATACACACATACAGACACATCGTGAAAATGTTAAAATTGGATTCTAGGGACCTTAAAACGTGGTCATTTACTAAAATCTCGATATGTGATTTTTAGCACGATCCCTATACCTCTCTTACCAAGGGTAGCGGGAGGTAAAAATTAGATAATGAGGGAAAGAATCACTTATATGTATATCAATCTATGAAACATCGTAATATATTTTCTTTTGAATATTAAAACCTCTTTTCTGATAAATGTCTTGTGTTCATTTAGTTGTTAGCTGAATACATATTTTCTATATTATCAACAGCAGTAAATCTTTTCCGAAATAGTATATTCAATAAATTCTATGAATATAGAATTCTGTAATAAATTGAAAAGAAAACCATTCTTACCGCTCCAGGAGGAGGTCCGCGACACAATCCAAGAATTGGTGGTCTAGGATTCTCCCATGCATCCGTATAATTATTGGCAGTACACCTGGGTCTCTTACACCTTGTAGGGTCATGCACTAATCGGGTCCCTGCTTCACAATGCGGCTTGCAGGGTTTACAAGAAACTTGAATTTTAGGAATGGATTCCGGGTCTTGAATGGGAGTATATGGTATACATAAGGGACATCCACATCGGCTCTTGTCTTGTATCAACCTTGTGCCATTTCCACATGTTGGCTACAAAAAGAAAGATAAACAATAATGTACAAGTTGTTTTCACATTGCAAGAAAAATATTCTTACTAGTCCTTCAGGTACGTGTTGACATAACCCAAGAGTTGTTCTGGGGTTTTCCCATTCGTCAGTGTAACCATAAGCAGTACATCTTGGAAGATTACATCTTGTTGGATCGTTTACTTGTCTAGAGCCTAATATACACGGATTCAGGCAATGCTGACAAATCCCAGGTTCATTAAGAGCAACACATTTGTGACATCCGCAACTACTATTGTCTGGTATTAATTGTGTGCCATTTCCACATGTGGCCTGAAAAAGAATAGAAAAAGGTAAATATAAATTGTATTAAATCGGTGAGAAAATTATTCTTACGTGTCCTTTAGGGGGTGCACGACATAATCCAGGTGATGTTATAGGCTTCTCCCATTCATCTGTATAACCATCTGCCACGCATCTAGGAAGGTGGCATCTTCTTGGGTCTTCCACCAAACGTGTTCCTGGCTCACAAGCCTGTGGGCAGGTTTTAGGTGGTTCAGGTTCGTCGATAGGGAAACATTTGGGGCAACTACATAGACAGTTGTCTTGGAATAGTCTGGTGCCGTTACCACACTTAGCCTGCAATAAAAAAACAATACTTATTCTTTTTTACAATCTAAAGTAATGGA
Organism: Ophonus ardosiacus; assembly: GCA_943142095.1. Taxonomy (NCBI): domain Eukaryota; kingdom Metazoa; phylum Arthropoda; class Insecta; order Coleoptera; family Carabidae; genus Ophonus; species Ophonus ardosiacus. The sequence continues at coordinate 46,646,396 of OW964827.1, read as the reverse complement.
AGTGGTTTAACAGTTAATTAATTATATTTTGTGCATGAATTAGGAAGTATGGCAATAATCTACAAAAAAGATAAATAGCAATAAATTCCATAAGAATCAAAAAGCATCAAATGCATCTAAAATGGTTCTCGAAATATGTTTCGAATGTACCGTAAGTTGTTGCACATTACAAAAAAATAAACTTTATAAAAATAATTTTATTATAACTTTTATTTTGTTACTATACAAACTTTCTGGACTCTGCAATTATTATCAATTACCTAGTTTATCCCGATAGTTTCAACCCTCTTGAAAATGGGTTGATTCGACCCGATTGAAGTTAGCGGGTTGAAATGATCGGAATAAACGCATTTTCAACCGGATTGAAATTTTCAACTCGACCCTAAAATACAAATGGGTTGAGCTTATTCGATCGGATTGAATGTTACGGGATAAACGCTGAACCCGATCGAGATTTTGAAGGTAACTTCATTCATGTATGATTCACTATTTGTCAACTGCATTTGAACTGTCAAATCGTTGTTTCGTATGTTTAAAAGTGAAATAATTAATTAATAATTAAATAATGAAATTTTTCATTCGTGATCTAATTTTAAAAATATTATAAGGCACAAATAAAGTAGACCTAGTTTGTTGGTACCTAAATAAAAAAGAATTCGCAATTGAAATTTATTTGAATAAGAGCGTACATAACGTTTAAAAGACCTTTTCGTTTAAGAGCTTTTCTTTTGTGGCACTTTTGATAAAATAATGTACTTGTGGACAATAACATCCGCAAAAATTAAGTAAACATCACCAACCAAAATGACATTTGATAAATACACCTGAAATTGTTCCGCCGACAAATGGCCGGCGTTTTCGATCGGGTTCAAATAGGATCCACTCAACCCGCTAGAACAAGAGTGAGATAAACGGTAGAGAGTTAACCTTGAAATTCAACCGGATCGAATTTCAACCGGGTTGAAACTATCGGGATAAACTTAGTAATTATAAACTATCAGAATGTTTATTATAAATGGAACTTCTTAGCTATAAATAACATATTATTCTTAGCTGATTACCGTCCTAGTAGACCAACCAAGCCGTAGTGTTCGACCACTACCGTACTGCTACCTTAATTTGGACACAGACACTCTTCGCTCCTAAGAGGAAGTTCAGATTTACACGGTTACCTAATCCGACTTAGAAACGGTAATAGATTGAGATGAGTCAGTTTTGTCTATAATCGTTTTTCCTTAATTGTTGATGGAAATGAAATGATAAAGACGAACAGTCATTTATCCTCCCCGAAATTGAACCCGGTACCTTCGGTATACGAAGCGGCAACGGTACCACATCGTTACTTTGGTTGGTACAGTATGAATAGAACCGCAAGTCAGTTGATTCGAAATAACGTGCACTGCATGATAAATTACTACATGAAATTGAAAAGAAACTCATTCTTACTGGTCCTGGAGGCGGCCCTTGACACAATCCAAGAATAGGTGGCCTAGGATTCTCCCATTCGTCTGTATAATTATTGGCTGTACATCGGGGTCTTTTACACCTCGTAGGGTCGTGCACTAGACGGGTGCCTGCTTCACAATGCGGCTCACAGGGTTTACAAGATACATGAATTCTGGGAATAGGTTCTGGTTGAGAAATTTTGGGAATAGGAATACATGTGGGGCATCCACAAATGCTCTTATCCCGAATCTGTATTGTGCCATTTCCACAATCTATCTACAAAAAATAACAAAATAAAATTCCAGTCACTGTCTGGAATAAATGTTTAACTAAATTGGCAAGAATATTATTCTTACTGGGGGGTAAGGTTCTTGGAGACATAATCCTTTTTGTCCTGGTGGTCTGGGAATCTCCCATTCATCTGTGTAACCTTCTCCTACGCATCTAGGATTGTGGCATTTTGTTGGGTCCTCTACCAATCTAGTTCCAGCTCCACATTCACCACGGCAATTACAAGGGAAAGGTACAGTTTGATTGATCGGGATGCACACAGAACATGGGCAAGGTCCGCTGCCTTGCGATAGTGTTGTACCGTTTCCACAATCTATCTGCAAAAATATATTTTCTTTTAGTAGACACTAAAAAGCTTTTTAATATAAGCTAAAATATATTTTTTGAGCGAACAAATGTTAAACTCGAAATGATTTTATTGAAAAATTGTTTTGGTATATACCAAACCTTAAATCAATTATTAGATAACAACTCAAACAGTTTCATCATTATGATTGAAGTAGCAATTCAAACTTTCCTATAATACTTTGACTCATACATAAGTCTGGCCACTTCATCTTCTGAATTCTCCTGATGTTTTCCCTTATTACAAGAGCAAGAGCATGTGTAGGAGCACACAGGTCAACAGCACTTTTTTATGTCTTATTTATCACTTGTTTCTTCTATTTCATCTTATGAACTACGTTAATAATTTTGTTGTATTATTTTATTATTAATAACAGTTATTAAATTTTATCAGCATTTATAAAAGCCTTCCTTGTTTGAGAAAAGACGTGACGTTTGTAAACGTTAGATATTAGAAATAACAAAACAATTGTCTTTCTTGTTGAGTATCTCGTCGCGTTCAAGGCAAAACGGCCTAAGCGCCAAAAAATCGTAATTTGCGATTTTGGTACCGTTCGATAGATTGGCGCAACCTCTATCTATTAAACACAGTGGCATAAGTACGAAAAAATTATTTAAGTAGATATTTCACTTTGAAGTTGCGCAAGCGACAATCACAATTTTAATACGCAGGCGTAAAATGGCATAAGCTCCATTTCTACGTAGTTTCTTATGGGTGAATGCAGAGTGAAATGGCCCGAGTTATTGATGTCAAAGTAAGTGTTTTAAAAATTATTGTTATCATTGTTTGCTATAATTCATTTTAGTAAAGATCAAAGTTTTCTCATAGTATATTTTTATAATAATACAGATTCAGTATTTGTTAGAAAACTTGTTTAAACATTCTGTCGCTTGTGCCATCGACCTGCAAAAAATCTGTTCGGGTACAACCGACAATCTACATGTTAAATTTATATCTCAAACTATCGGCAACAATAGGTCATTCATTATTTGTTGCTTTTACATTTTAGTTTTTTTCAATATTTTATACTTTAATGCTGGTAATTAATTAAAGTTCATGTAATGATAATCACAGATTATTATGTTTTTCCGCGTTCAAAATATTAGCGCTTAAGTCATTGTCCCGAGGCCAGAAAATCATTGAATTAGCTCTTTCTCTTCCATCAGCACTTGAAAATAATGATTTGATGGAAGCACTGAACAATGATGTGTTATTTTCCGATGCTCATATAGTAAAATACTTAAAAAGTTTATGTGAATTAAATGTTATACCATCAAGATATCATCAAGAATACTTGTGTTTGAAGTATGTGTCTTCTTTTTCTGATGAACTAGATAAGACGTGGAAGATTATTAGATATAGTCATTTTATTTCATATCCAGTCCTGCCGGTAAAGTAACTAAAGTACAAAACATCAGAGTGATAATTTTTTTATTTATTTTTATTAATTTTGTCTGAGTTTTGATGTTTGTATAATTATATAAGCGCAATATTTTTATACTGATATGTTTAAAAAAAGTTTATTAAATAAAATATATTCTAATATGTATTTCAAATAAATCCTTTAACAGTTCTTTAATAATTACAATTATTACAGATCATGTCACAAACGCCGTTGTCCGTCTAAATTATCAAAAATTAAAATGGCATATCTTCGCACAAGCAACATTTCCGATCAAAACTTACGTTAATGTAATTGTCTTAACCGACATATAAATTTGGAATACACACCACATAAACGAAACATTTGGCATAAGTGCCAATCAGACAACATACTTCTAATTATCATGCAGTTCTTTAATTTATATTTACATTTAAATACACACAAAAATTCAGAAAAAAAATCTGCTTACTTTTAATGCAGTTAAGACATTAAAAATATATTTGTATAAAAGCGCAGACAGTTTTTTGTGTCTCCTGGCTTATTATGAAAATGGCGCTTGTGTCGTTTTGCCTTGAACGCGACGATTCTGTTTGCAACTAAAATCTGAATCAAAAGCCTTTGTAGTGAGGAGACATCAACAAGTTCAGGCAAACCCGCATCTGTTTGGCCTGCGCATTCATGTCGCAATAAAAACCGGAGCGTGTATATGGGACTTAAAATCAAGAAAATCATTCTTACCGGAGGATCAGGTTCTTGGAAACACAGCCCAATAATTCCTGGAGGTCTGGAGTCCTCCCATGGATCTGTATAACCATCTGCCACACATCTGGGATTATGGCACCGTGTGTGCTCTTGAACCAATCTGGTATGTTCTCCGCAACGTACCCTACAGGGTTCACAACATGGGATGTCAGGTTCGGCTGATTCTGTAGATGGTTTGGGCCTAGGAGGACGGCCTATAGGTAGGCTTTCTGGAGATTCTTCATCAGGTTCGCATTTAGGACAGTCACATCCTTTTCTAACTTCGCGAAAACCTGCGGAGCATTCGACAGGCAAGCAAGCAATAGGCTTACATGGAGGAGAAGGAGGAAGTACGGCAATGATTTTTTCAGGGGCAACCTGACATCGAACTTGTAGGAAGAGAAACAGATATGGAAATATGGAGAGAATCATCTGCAAAACAATTTATTATTAATTTATATAACTTTGTACAAAAAAAAATATATATATATCATCAAATCTTATTATTTTTTTCTGGGTTTGTTAATTTGCTTCTAATTGAATATTTCTCTAATGACAATATTATTTGTATCGTTAAAGACGCTTTACAGGCATCATCTCACGGGTATTAATAGTAAAATAAATAAATCGATAAATAATTAGATAAATAAAAGTGTGCTAATCTAATTTACAAATATTTAGGAATTTACTAATAATATTTTATTAATAGAATAATGAGATCCTAAAGTTCCAAGATACATTTATTTTGAAACAAAGTTACAAAGGACCTTTCGGACAAAAATTTTTGAGCAAAAATTAACAATATATTAGCAAGTCGTTAATGAAATAAAAAAATACTGTTTCACCTGGTTTTTACATTGTAGTTAAATTTAAATTCAAAGATCTATTGATAATTGTAGCAAATTGTAACCAATAAACTAAGATTTTGATGGCGATAGAAGAAAGTATTCTTATTATTATTATTATTATTGTTATTGTCATTTTATATTCTTGCTGGTACCCTTCGGGTGTCAGGAAAAAGAAAGTATTACTGTATACAGGGTGATTCAATACGTACGGATCAAACTTTAAAGTACTGAAGAAAATTGACAAAGAAATTGATGGAGTAAAATTTTGTCTGTCAGTAACTAGAAATTAAAAAAAAAATATTTGAAATATTTTTCTCAATTTCTAATAGATACGAAGTTATTTGAAAATTAAATATTGGCCAAGGTCATCATATTTAATTTAGTACAATTATTTGATTTTTATGAAAAACAAAAACTCATGTAAGATGGCCTCTTAAAGGTAAACAAAAAGTCTCATTTAATCGAAGTCGTAACTCTTATAGTTTTCGAAATAGCAGAGCTAAACCTCGTAAAAACTCATTTTTCACTGCCTTATATCTAGGGGACTATTGAAAATCGAACCCATATTGCTTTTCTATTCATTTTGGGTAGTACTATTTTTATGCCTGTAAAGCTTGATTCATGTAAGTATAGAAAGACCCTCTACATCTACTACCTAGAGTAATTGAATTTGGTTGCAGTATATGGGTACCTTTTTATTATTAACCTAACAAAAAAATTATACTTCATAAAAAAATTGGGTATTTTGAAACTAACAAGACATGCATAGATAATTTCTGTGATATACGAGTGTCAGAAAGACAATGTTTTTGTTAATTATTTGCAAGATCTTTTTTTTTAAGTATTCAATTAGGTTGTTTTAGATTTAATTATCAATTAACTATACATATTTCTCTCTACTTAGAGAGTTTTGATAAATTATAAAACACCTAACTCACCTTTAAATATGATTCTCTCACAATTCACTAATATCTGTGAAAAATTCTCTGTTACTTTTATTTATATTAGTGAATAGTAAACATAATAATGATTTTAAAATGTCTGTAATTACTACATTGCCCTTAGCAATATTTACTAAGAAATTAATATCATTTAGATAGCAGATAGAAACTTGTTGTGTTGCATCTATTAAATTAATGACAGAAAGATTTACCTAATTCATAACACTGGAAAACATATTTTACATAGATACTTATTAACTAATAGATAAATATTATGTGTCACCTACATATTCTTATGAAGGACATGAAATTTATATTAAACTTTACGAAAGCAAATAATATTAGGCTAAATAAAAATAAACACATGTACCACAATTGCAAGAACCACATATATTTATCTTCACATCAAAAGAATTGTTATGTTGACATGAAATTATTATTATTAATATTATTGATATAGTTATTATTATTATTATTTATATAATTATAATAATTTATGTAAGAAAATAAATACTACTTAACTGTCACATCAGAAATTCAGTTTTTAAACAAAATATATTGATATATTGCATGTTGCCATTTTCAAACAAAGTGAAACAAAAATGTGTTATTTATATTAAGAGCACGTATTTATCAGCTGTTGTTAACAAATAATTTGATAAATACACAAAAATATGTTGTTTTTACAATGACAATAGTCGAAAATTATAATTATTTTTTTGCTCTCCTGAAGTGTAATGGGAACTTTACAATTGTATACACAGCAAGTGTAACCTACATTTTACGCTTACTGTGTTGTAACTTGTCTAGCTATGCGGTAAAATAATCAAAATACACTGGACGTTTATGGACATTTAGAAAAGAAATCATCTTTACTATAATAAAGTTCATGTAAAAAAGTACTACCTACTTAACTTATTTTTTTACTTTAACATATCCTATATTTAAAATTAATTTATATAAACCAAAATCACGGCAGCGACATCTGTCATTATTGTAAAAATCCGCCGTTACCGACATAGTCACCGATCGATATACCTGTCAAATACGCGAGGCGAACATTGCTGAAATGTCAAAAAGCGACACCTACCTATTATTTATTACGAAGAAAACATGAGCAAATAAATATATTATCAGTCATAAACAACGTCTATTATTACAAATAAATTTTCGCTAGAAGAAGTACTCTAATGAAGGTAAGTAAAATCAAATTTGGAAATTGACTTAACCCCAGTATTTTAAACTAACCTTTTTCAGAAGTACAACCTATCTCATTAAAAAAAGTGATTTTCATTATCGTCGGCCAAAAAATTTGATACAATTCTCGTGCGTGAAGTATTTTACAGCGCTCCAGCTAATAAGGCACTCGCCTTAAGGGCTCGTGTCTTAAACAAAGCTGTCGCGCTGTAAAATACAACTTACACGCACTCAAATGTAAATAACTATTTATCATTATTTACATTTAAAAGTCGATTAGAAAAATATTGTATATACCTCTCAACTACAAAGTTGCACCCCTCGCTATGCTTGGCCGGCAATCTCTAGCCTCGGTCTACAAAAAGCTACTTTTAACCGTTGGTTTACAAATAACTAGTACATTTGTAAAGGGACAGGAGTTTAAAGATCAGGCATACCTATACGACAAGCACAATTAACAATAACTTTTAATACAGCATCTTAATTTATTACAATCTTGTGATAAAGTAACAATAAATAAAATAAAAAATAATTGATACTCAAAACTTACATAACATATACTTCAACAAAATAAACCTACCTCAATATTTATCTGGATTAATGATAAAATGGTATAATTTCAGTTTCAACTTAATTTTATAACGACTTGATATTTTAACGACTTTGCCCGTGGCATAAACACAATAATTTCAATCTCAATATTTATAGCTCATAAAACTACAGATAACTTGCACATAACAGGGAAAATCTACATCAAGAACAAAAAGAGATATTGGATTCATGCTAAAAATTGCATATCCAGATTTTAGTGAATAAGCACATTTCAAGGTCCCTAAAATACGATTATAACATTTTTATGATGATGTCTGTATATGTGTGGAAGTGTATGTATGTGTGTCTGAATGTTGGAAGACGATTCCTCAAAAACTATAATACTTAGGACCTGTTTAAATACGTATTCTTCAATCCGACATTAATGGGAAGAGCTGAAAATGTTTTGATAACAATTAGACAACTGAAAGTAGTAGTTTCTTAAAAAAAAATTCTAAATATTATTTTTTGAAAATTTTTGTTATTGCAAATATTCAAGTATATAAAATTATCCATTTAATACACTTCAATTTTTATTATATCTTCTGCAGATTAAGAGTTATAAAATATAAAATATATAAAAAAATATGTTTCAATAAATCGCACAATCCAGTCTAAATGGCAGTGTCAAAAACCGACAGTTTTACTGACATTACTAAAAGCTTTATCTGAGAAGTATATTCAAAATTTCTTATTGAATTATTAAATAAATTTTTAAAATAAAAATATTCCTTATAGAATGAAAGATATATTTAGAATTATTTGCATGTACAATAAATGCTCAATTCTATACTTATGTAACTAATCAGAAATGGCGAGTAGTGCTGGCCACGACAAATTTTATGTACAAAAATCTGTTGTGGCCAGCACAAGATCTTCCGTTAATTTCATATATTTTGTACAAATACCATACCAAAAGTTCATTGGAAAAGATTCTATATATCTAATAAAATAATAACACGAACATAATACAATTTTTTACAAATTCCATACAGAAAGTTCATTGGAAAATATTCTATAAATCCAATAAAATTATTACATGAATATAAATTATGTATACTCATATATAAATACTCTAAAAATGCGTATACTTACGTAACATTCTCTTTACAATCAAATAATATTACTAGCAAGTTTATGTCTCTACCCATTTTTGAATTATTGCCCCAAAAGTCAATATACCCCACATTCAGATAAAAACTTTAAAATTTTCAAAAATCTATTTTTTATGTATCTAGATGCTTCTCAATGCGCTGATTCCAAATTTTGAAACCGCAGGTCGATATCTCTTCGTTCTCGAGATATTTAGATTCAAAGTTTTGCTCAAAACTGCCCATTTTTGGGTAATAACCCAAAAATGGGTCGAAATATGAATTTGGCGATAACACCATTCGATTCTACGGGAAAAATTACAAAAGTACACTAATTTTCAGAATTTTTGAAGACTGCTTACAATCCCTAAAGCAAAATAACTGAAAATGGCAAAAAATCGCAAAAATCTAAGGTGTACCCCTTACGATTTTTTCAGATTTTGGTCATTTTCAGGGGTTTTCAAGCTTTTATTCATAAAAATTGAACCGGTTGGACAAAAATCATGAAAATTGGTATAGTTATGTATTTTTGTCCGTAGAATCGAATGGTGATATCGTCAAATTCATATCTCGGCCCATTTTTGCGTTAATACCCAAAAATGGGCAGATTTAAGCAAAACTTTAAATCTAAATATCTCGAGAACGAAACGAGATATTGACCTGCGGTTTCAAAATTTGGAATCAGCGCATTGAAAAGTATCTAGATACATAAAAATTAGATTTTTGAAAATTTTGAAATTTTTAACTAAATGTGGAGAAATATAAAATTGGTAGTAATATTATTTGATTGTAAAGAGAATGTTACGAACGTGTACGCAGTTTGTTGATTTTACTATGAATCTCCAATTCTGTTTGAAGTTATAACAATGAAATGCTTTGTAATCTCCGGTATTCTGGTTACATAATTAAATAAGTGCCATTTTCTAATTACACTTTACATTATATTGTACATATAGGTATACATAAATATAAAAGCTTACATTAAAATTTGTATTTGTTTACTAAATTGTATATACAAAGTATTATATTTTAATTTATTCTATTAACTTCTATTCATATTGAGGAGGTGCACATACAGGACACTGACACCCCATCCTGAATCTTGTAGGAACTAGTTCTGGCGGGCATTTTAATGATGGACAAGCAAACTTGCAAATAATTCCATGCGGAATTATGGTTGTACTGTCGGCAGGGTAACACCTTGGACATCCGCATACAAATCTAGGATCTCTTCTCGCAACTTGTCCTGGAGGACATTGTAATGGAAGACAAATAAACTTGCATGAGATCGGTATCTGAAGAATATCTTCCTGAGACGCTACATCAGGACGGTAGCAAATAGGACATCTACAACCTTCAGGATCTTCTAGTTTAATGGTACCGTTTTCGCACAAAATTTCGGGGCATATCCTAGGTTCGCAAGAGGTAAAAATTGAATTAAATGGTACACACTCTGGACACCCTCCTTTTTCACCAGGATTCCAGTAAGGAAAAGTGCCTGCTGGACACGATGGACAAGCAACATCAAAAGTTAAATGTTGAACATTCTTCAGATCCTTTTGAAGTACGCAGCGTTTGCATCCACACGGATGGAAAGGATCACCTTCTGGGAAATATCCTGACGGACATGTAGGTGGTTTGCAAATAAAATCACATGAAACTCCAACTCCAATAAGACTCTTTTCGGCTTCCTCAGCAGTTATGTTATGACAAAATGGGCACCTGCATCTTTGGGGATCTTCTAATTTCACACTTCCAACCGGGCATTCAATATGGGGACAAGGTAACGGTAGACAAGGATTTGGAATTGGATGACATTTCGGACATTCACATTGTACCCCTGAATCACTTAGAGGTAGTTGTCCTTCTGGACATGTTATTGGGGGACAAACAAAATCACAAATAGTATCATTCAGATCTGAAGATGGTGGTGGAATATCATCAGCTAAACATTCTGGACATGCGCACACGTCTGAAGGGTGTCTATGAGGTGATTGACCTGGGGAACATTGTATTTGAGGACAGACGATCTTGCATTGGATTGGTACTTGAATAGATTCATGAGATTCTCCAACAGGTAGTGGATGACAAACAGGACACCTGCATCCCCTTGGATCTTCCAGTCTTACACTATTTTCTGAACATAAAACTTCTGGACATACTAAACCATTGCATCGAGGAGGTATTGACAATACCCATGGTGAGCATATCGGGCATGCACAATCAATTCCTGGAGGTCTTCGAAGGACATCTCCTGAAACACATTTTATTTGCGGACAAACAATATCGCAAATACGTTGAACTGGAAGAGTTATATTGACCGGACCTTCAATAGCTTCACATTTAGGACAATTACACAAAAATTTGTGGGGTGGTTCTCCTTGCGGACATTTCAATAAAGGACAGAGATGCTTGCAACTGATTGAATTATTGTTTATTCCGACAGGTTGTAAAGCTGTCAAAGGGAAGCAAGTAGGACATTTACAACCAAGAGGGTCTTCCACTTTTATAGTCCCTTGTTCGCAGAAAATTAAAGGACATATTAAAGGTTTGCAAGGAGGAGAAGATAGAACGGAAGAATTGCAGTCTTTCTCTGGAATGCATTTAGGGCAACTACAACCTGTAGGATCAATAACCCGAACGGTACCCATCGGGCAAAGGACTTGGGGGCAAGCAATAGGCTCACAAGGTAAAGTGAAGTTATTGAGCGATTCTGTGCTAGGACTATCAAGAGGAACGCATTTGGCACATTCGCAACGGCCGGGTTTTTTCACTTTTTTGGTGCCTCTGCTGCATTGCACCTGTAAAGAATAATATATATTAGTCATACATACAGAAAAAGAATAATAGTAATTTAAAAATTAATGGGTAGATAAATGATTGTATAATCATAGTTAATAAGCAATTATTGATATAGTTAAAAATATATGAGCTCTTCTTTATATGTAATGTAAACTTACACGGGTGGTTCTCTGTAAGTCATAATAAAATATAGATTTTTGTAGCTAAAATAAAAAAAAAAACTAACATAAATTAATAACTTAAATTTAGATGTTACTTAAGACCAGTTATAATCGGATTTACTTAATTATTTATTTAATAACAACAAAAAATAAATGTAATTTGAATTGAGTATTTTTTTACCTTCCGTCACCTTTAAGTAAGGAAGGTATTGTCTTTGGTCAAAATATTCGGTGGTGAGTTTTTAATGAATAAGCACGTTTAGGGTCCCTACAATACGAATTTACTATTTTTAAGATGATGTCTGTATGTATGTGTGTGTGTGTCCGTGTGTGTGTGTGTATGTGTGTCCGTGTGTGACAAATTTTTCTCTGACGATAACTCCAATACTATAATTCTAAAAATTATAATTTTTTCGTATTCCCCTTCTGTACATCCATATGAAAAGTTGATTAGATTTTGGTTATAATTGATCCACCGGAAGTACCCTTATTTGAAGTTTTTAACAGTTTTTTATTATTTTAAAGAAAATACTCTTGTCTATATGGTTTGATTATTCATTTTTCTTCATATTCATTAGATGTAGAGTTAAAGCATTATAAAGAAATTAATTTTCAAAAATTAGTCAGCTTTGCTATTTATCATGGAAACAGCTGACATAATTATTCAAAAAAAAAATAATTGACAGATGTCAGTTGCAGGTGCTAAACCAAATATGGAAAAAAATATAGGATCTAAAATTGGTATGTCATAGTGTTGCTCGCAAGCGACACGCAGAGAAAGGCCAAAGAGAAGATGGAAGGACATTACTTAGTGTAGTTTATGTTATAATTTTATTAGATTTATAGAACCTTTTCAAGTAAACTTTTAGTATGGAATTTGTAAAAAATAGCGTGTGTTCGTGTTCGATTTTACATGATATTATATAGAATCTGTTCCAAGGACGTTTTGGTATGGGATTTGTACAAAATACATGGAATTGACGGAAGGTCTTGTGCTGGCCACAACAGATTTTTTTGTGTAAAATAGATCTGGCAATAGCGCTTGTAACAGATGTTCACCCCACGTTGGGCGCCATTTATAACGGGTGGGTTTGCGTAGAAATTCTTTATTTAAATACACTAGCTTTACAATAAATGTCAATCAATTACACACTGATAGCTAACAAAACAACTGTCGAACATCTGACTTCTTCTGATCGCAGCCTACACATCTTTATAAATTTAAAATATTGTCTCCTGCCCCATTAAGGCTTGAGCTCTACAACTTCTTTCATATTATTGTAAATAAAAAATAATGAACCTATAAAATATAAATAATGCAAAAAGATAATCCTAACCTCACTGGAAGCCGGTGGATCGCATATTTTCGGCAAAGCAGGGAACCTAGCCGATTCCATCTGCCCCGCTTCTTCATCAATTCTTTCTTGTGAACTCGTCCTTTTCGCCACACATTTGGGACTCTTACACCTCGTTGGATCGGTCACCAATCTAGTGCCTGGTCCACACTCCACCTGGCAGGGCTCACATGTATCAGGCAAACCTGGTAGCCTTACTGATTCCGACGATGGATCGTCTGGGACGCAAGTAGGACAACTATAACCAGCTTTACTGGCCAGGTGGTAGCCTTTATGGCATAATGGAGGATGACATGAAATGGGCTTGATGGTTATAGGTGCAGGATTAAGTTTAGAGACAGAGGAATGATTAGATTTAACCTGACATTGCACTTGTAGGAAGAGAAGAAGATATGGAAATATGGAGAGAATCATCTGCAAAATAATTTGTTATTAATATCAAACTTTGTATAATAAATAACTAAATATAAAATATCAAGATTAATTATCCAATTATGGGCAGGGCCGGATGGTTTAAAAAATATTTTCTTCTTTATTCGAATGTCACTCTTGGTCTTCTAAAAGATTGTTTTATAATATTTTATAGAGTGTGCCACAATCTACTTTATTGCAGATAACCGTAATGATAACATATTTGCACCGTGCGGGCGCTTACTAGGCGTCACTTCACGGGCACTCATTGCTGGCACGGAGAGTGAGCAACAGAGGTCACTTTTGTGCCATATAAAATTCGAAATATTTGGCGTCGGTCGGGATCGAACCCGGTTCCCCAGGTTCTCGACCAGACACTCTGGCACGCGGCTGCGGGACCCCATTTTATAGTATTTTTAATAATATATAAAATATTAGAGGTAACTCGTGTTTAGCTGTTACACCCTGTATAGATGTATATTTAACAATAAATGAAATAAATGTACAAAATAGTAGTTTATATATCAAGGGAGTAAAGTTCGTCATTATTTGTCGACAGCGAGGGATGCAATCGCTTGAGGCAAATAATGACACTTTACTCCCTTGTTATATACAATATTTTATACACCAACGGAAAAGAAGAAGAATGACGCACATTTCTATAAACGAAGAAAAACTATTTATTTTAAATTTAATATTACAAAAATCATATTTTTTTCCAAAATAAATATAATTAATAATATTCCTTATTTGTTAATCAATATCAATTAACAAAGAACTTGAACCACTTTATTTCCCTAGGGAGTACTTTATTTCCCCAGGGAGTACTTTATTTCCCTCGATAAATAATGAAGCACATTAAGTTATGATTTTGATAAGAATAAAGTTAACATTATTTACCGGTTGTATATAAAAATCATATATAGGTATCTTGTTAAGTGTGATAATTTATAAATATTTGGAAATTTTCTGATAATTTTTTTGTGCAATCTAATTAGTACGGTACTCGTATGTGAAAATTCTTTTTTAGACGACAATTTTGATAAGTATGACATATCAACGTAGTATCCTAACACTGAAAGTTGAACTTATCGATATATTTCATATCGTAATAGTTGACACGGTTGCTAGGCTACTATGTCATTATTTTCAGGCTATATGTATACATTATTCATTTGTCAGCTGTCAGTACGTTTGAACCTAAATTTCAGTTTTGTAGAAAAAGTAAAATTTATTTAAGCTCGTCTAAAAAATAATGTTCATAACTTGTATGAAATACAAATATCTTAGCTCGTGTGTAATGACTTGCACTCCACTACGCGTCGTGCGTCAATTTACACTCGCATGATATTTGGTATTTTTCATAACTTGTTACGAAAATAACTATATTAATACATAATTTGAAATAAAAACATATTCGTTATAAAAGCAAAAATATTAATTAGGAAAAATATAAATAACTAAATTTAAACGAGATTGTCATTTTTGTTAGGTCTATTTATATCCATTAATAATCTGTGCAAATTTTTAAAATATACTCATTTCAATAATTAACGAAGTCTTTCCACATTTTTTTGAAAATTTAAGCAGTTTTTAATGTTGTAGGTTCATTTTTCACCTGCCAGAAGTACATAATGTTTAAAATTAAAGCAGGCAATTCCCATATCAAATATTAATATAGTACACTAAAAACCATAAATCAGAAAGTGATAAGCAGAAATAAACCTATAAAAGAAAATTAAAAAGTAGTAAGTTGTAGTTCTTATTATCAACTTACAACGCTAACGAATCGTGGTAAATTAGTTATATTATTACTGTAAGTTCAAACAAGGTAGGATTACATTATTATTAAATTATATTTCTATATACTGTTTCAGCAAAATGAAGTTTGCAGTAGTTTTGACCATAACTGTTATTATGATTCTATCGTTTGCACAAACTGTAACTCCTGCTATTCCAAGGTGTGACATTGTTTGCCCAGATATACCAGTATATTGTAGTCTTCCACAGAGGGTTACAACTGCACCTTGCAGTTGTCCGCGTTGTGTGGGAATACTATAACAATGGGATAATAGTCTTTATTATAATGTTTCACCAACGTTTGCAATGAAGCTATTACACAAAAAAAGTAAATGTATAATAATTCAAATTGAAAATAAATAAATGCAAAATAATTATATTTTGTTTTACTTTCTTCAGTGTCATTTTCTAATAAGTAAAGAAAGAATAATCATAGAATTATAAATCTCTGAATAGGTTAAATTACTAGCGAAATCGATGAGCCAAAGAAATTAAAAATATATAAAATATTTTCAACTCCGAGTTTTTTCACTCTTAACATTTCATGAAAATGAACTCTGATCTAGAGTAGTTCATCAATAAAATAATGGAAATATCGCATAGATATTAGATCATAAAATCCCAAAATTATAGACACACATCATTTATATAATGCAATATTTCTCTTTTATCTGACGGTTAAGATAACCGGCATTTTATTAAGAGTTGGAAAACCAGGTCTTAATATTAGATAATTATTACAAAAATATGTATATAGTCATATATTTCAAGAATTTGATTAGCAGAAATAAACCTATAAAAGAATAAAGAAACTGTATTAAGCTATAGTTAATATTACCTACTTCAAACGCTAACGTGTCATGGTAAATTAATTATTTTATTACTGTAAGTTCAAAAAAAGGTATGTTACATTATAAATCAAATATAATAATAAACCAATTTTCACAAATAATAATTCTTTTTTCAAAATGTACAGTTCGATTGCCCTACACCATCATGAAACAGGTCATGACTTCACTTCTGATAATGTTAAATGCTTAAAAGTTAATTATAACAAAAATCTTAACATGTTGGACGCTATTGAAATGAAAAAACATTCTCAAAATTTATTAAACACTGATTTGTCGCCACTACAGAATACACTACTAAAATTTGTCAACCCAATTGTTAAACATCATTCCTCAAATTAATATTATCCCTAATTTACTATTTTATTATTTATTTATATTTTATATAAAATTATCAAGTATGATAAAAATATTGTGACTGACATAAATATTTGAAATAATTTTGACATATTTATAAATATTATGTTTATTCTATTATTGTAGTACAACTAACGATGATTGCATTGCAATCGAAATGTACATTTTGTAAATAAAAAATAATTTGTGAATAAAGGTTTATTATTATATTTGATTTAATTTATATCTTCACGTATACTCAAATAATTATATGTTTAATTGTTTCAGCAATATGAAGTACGCTGTAGTGTTGGCAATAGCTGTTATTATGATCCTATTGGTTGCACAAACTGTAACAGCACAAATGCCAGTTTGCCCACCTCATATAAATTGCCTACCACCGTTTCCTTTGAATTAGAATAAGGGTTACGACTCCAACGTGCAACTGACCGGTGTCTGTAATCGAATGGTCCAATGATAATTATTGTCTTTATTATAACGTTTACAATAATGCTGCAGCAAAATTAAAGTAAATGTGCAATAATTCAAATAGAAAATAAATTAATACAAATAATTATATTTGTTTTTACTTTCTTTGATATTATTTCCTTCTTCTAATAACTAAAGTAGGAATCCTTATAGGATTTATAATTCCAGGAAAAACTTTTACGAAACTGAGGTCCTATTATGTGCGGGGCTCAAGGCAATTGCTTTAATACTTGAACCGGCTCTGGGAACAGTTACATAATTAAATTAGGCAATTCCCATATCAAATATTAATATAGTACACAAAAAACTATAAATCAGAAAGTGATAAACAGAAATAAACCTATAAAAGAAAATTAAAAAGTAGTAAGTTGTAGTTATTATTATCTACTAACAACGTTAAAGAATCGTGGTTATTTTATTACTGTAAGTTCAAACTAGGTAGGATTACATTATTATTAAATTATATTTCTATATATTGTTTCAGCAAAATGAAGTATGCAGTAGTTTTGACCATTACTGTTATTATGATTCTATCGTTTGCACAAACTGTAACTCCTGCTATTCCAATATGTGACATTTTTTGCTCAGATATAGCAGTATATTGTAGTCCTCTACAGAGGGTTACAACTGCACCTTGTGGTTGCCCGCGTTGTGTGGGAATACTATAACAATGGGATAATTGTATTTATTATAAAGTTTCACCAACGTTAGCAATGAAGCTATTACACAAATAAAGTAAATGTATAATAAATCAAATTGAAAATAAATAAATACAAAATAATTATATTTTGTTTTACTTGTTTTAGTGTCATTTTCTAATAACTAAAGAAAGAATAATCATAGGATTATGAAATAATTTATATTCAGCACGTTAGGGCCGTCTTATAGTATAATGGGTTTTTCCTTTTTTTTCTGAAAATGTAATTTTATTATTTAACCTGCCAGAAGTACATAATATTCTAGTTATGAATTTATGAATTTTTTAATAATATTTAAATTTTCGTATATATTTAAATCCACTACTCTAATAAATTTATAAATTTATTTGTTAACAATGATCAAACACTCAAATAACCAACAAGGAATTTGACTTGACAATATATTTGGTTTCAAATGACATATAACCTCCATTTGAACTTTCAGAAACCTATGTGTAGAGCGACAAAGTGAAAAAAAGAAAACATAATGAATACGATATTATTTATAACTCACAAAAATCTGTTGTGGCCAGCACAAGACATCTTACCATTTCCATATTAAGCAATATAAGTATATTGTACATATTTGACATTTCTGATAGACACAAAAACACATATCTTCCTTATATATTTTTTAATTCACTCATATTTAATGTTCGAGATTCTTCCAATTCATTGATGAAATTAGCGATAATTATTAATATTTAAATAATAATAAAATAAAAAATATTAAATGTATTTCCCAGAAAAAATCTTCAGTAATGTCTCTGGCTTTTTGACACTCACATTTATCTGTCAATTATAAACATTTTAATTTTTCTACTTGTTTTCCATGCGAGATTCATTTACAACTTATTATTTTATATATAATGTCTCTATCTTTAACTCCATAGAAGATAAGTAATAAAAAAAAAATTAAAAAATAATATAAAAATCTAATCAGCTCTACCCAGGAATGTCAAATTGAGGAAACTGCAGTTAAATATTTTTTAAGTCTTATAGTATTTGAGAAACCGTGGTTCCAACATCCACACACACAGACATACACACACGCACGCACACACACACACACACACACACACACACATACACATACATACACACACACGGACATCATCGTAAAAATGTTATAATCGGATTCTAGAGATCTTAAAACGTGCTTATCCACTAAAATCTGGAAATGCGATTTTTAACATGATTCCAATACCCTCTCTTAGCGAAAGGTAAAAAAGCAGTAACTTACATTAATTCATTAATAGTTGAACGTCTCTATGAAAATAAATCATTATTTATCATATCAATAACAATGGGAATAAAAAGTAAATAATAAATTAGATATATCATCTAACTTGGTTGTACTATAGGACTCATTGCTAGGTGACTTCACAATTTAATTTGCGATACTTTATTAACAAAATTATTATTAATGAAAAGTTTAATATTTTAAAAATATATTGTATTACCTATATATGATTGATATAACTTAAACTTACATTATTGACAAAAAAAATGAACTTTTAGACTCCAACTTACGTTCAAATGGTTCTTCCACAAGTTCACAAATAACTATGAGAACAAACTCTATAACTTTCGTGGAGCTCGAAACCGGTCGACCCGAGAATTTAAATAAAATTTTGTGACTGCAATTCATAAATTTTTATTACCTCATCTATAACTTTCATTTGAATCATTAAATACAGTAATGATTTTAAAATGTCTCTAATTACTACATCGCCCTTAGCAGAAGTTACTAAGAAATTGGAATTACCCAGACTTAAGCCTGTTTCACATTTGACAATTTTTTTGTCAAATTTAAGGACTTGGTTAAGTTCAATATATTGTACTTAACATTATTCAATAAGTTCACCAATTATTAGCCAACTGTTTACATTTATCAATTATTTTCATATTGAAATATCAAAAGTCATTAGCTTTGTTCGATGAGATGTACTAGGCCGCCCTAGTGTTAACTTTCTTGCACTAACATGTTTTATGAGAAACGGGCAGCTTCTGGCAGGCTGTTCGATGACAAAAATTTTAAGAACTAGTGCTCACTTTTCTGACCTGACTCGCGAGGTAGTGTAAGAAAGTGCAGACTAGGAGTGGGGGTAGCTAAATGTTGTTCGGTAGACATTTTAATTCTATCCTATCTACACATCTGTTTATTTAACCTAAAATTTTGTTTTGCTATATAAAGAATTAATTAATATATCTGTCTCTGAATCTGATGAAGAATCAAGTGATGATTGATCTTCGTCAGAATCGTTTATTAGTTCACTATGCTCTTTAAAACAGACATTTCTGCACTCACTTTTTTGCAGCTTCATGATATGACTGTGTTTATAAACAACCTAACCTTTTACACCTTTGGCTATGCTTGGCTTGATTACTCACAGCTGAGCAAACTTGCCCAAATATACACTAGTGTGTTTTATGAAACCACAAGAATTAGACTGTACTAGTGTACACTACACTGCACTGCACTATTCTGCTCTACACTTCAAGCACTTCTCATCGAACAGAGCTATTGACGTGTAACAGTCATATAACTAAATTGGAATGTTGGTGTGTTATTAAAATTAATAGAAAGCACTAAAAATTGAAGGAAAAATGGAATATGCCCTATTTCCATCTTATTCAGCGGCTTGCTAAGAACCTAAAATTGATAAGAGTAAAGCAAATATTTAAACTCAATTTTTAGAATTTCACCAAGTTCTTCCAATTGAAAAAAAAAATTACAAATGTAAAACAGGCTTTAGAAGAATCTGTTGTGCTGCATTCAGTGGCGTACTTACCCAAAGAAAGTGACAAGGGACCTTAGCACCCCCTAAAGTAATATATTTTTTAAATTCTGTGCTGTTATTATCTGTTATTATTATGAGTGTTAGGGCTTTAACATTTAGTCACTTTTATCGCTGCTGATTTATTAGAATATGGTTCTAACTTAATTTTGTGAAAACATTTCCAGAATTTTCATGAAGCCAGTTCCTCCTCCAGGAGCATGTTTCTCAATTTAATTTGATTTATTATATGCATTTGTTTTATTCACAATTAAACAGATATTAACATTAGCAAAAGCTCTAAAATAAGAGTTAATATAAAAATTATAACAATGACTATACAACTCATCGGAAAATAGATCAATCAGATAGCTCATTTTTTCTTAGTAAAGACTCATTCTAGCTACGGAAATAAGAAATATAAATAAAATTATAAATAGGATTTTATGGTTGGTGTTCACAGAATAAAACGTAAATTTAGTACATTTATAATTATCAAGCAATAATAACAACTTCATACCTTTTAAAACACTGTACGCAATCATATATGTGAACCTTTATCTTAAGACAGCTTTTTAAAATCATATTTAAATTGAGATCCTTTTGCCACAACGTAAATTTACAGCTCAAATGACAGTTGTTATGCATGTGCTTATTTTTGTAAAAAATATTTAACATTTGCAAATTTTTGTGTTTACGTCTTGTTTAATTTTTTCGGGAGCTGTAAACACTTTCATAAGAATCTATTGTTTATATCGTTATTTTCAAGTACAATTTTATTTTTATTTTCGAAACTGTGAATGAAGCTTTACGCTGTATAACATCGGTTATTTGGGTTGCTAAGTTGTGTTTCACGAAACACTCTGCTTGGCGTATTTCGGAAGCAAAACAAATGAATCATTGGCATATAAATAAACAATGAATATTTTTGACATTTCGTAAAAATCAGTTAGTTGACTCGTTGTATAGTCTTAACATATTCAACTCGAGCTTCGAAAATCATCTGAATATACAGTATGCGGACTCGATGTTTTACTTAAAAACAAATCTCTTCCTTTCAACAGTCTCATATATTCGATTATTTTCGAATCTCTTGTTGTATCTATTATTATTAATTATAATGAGAAGTACATGTATAAATACAAGCAATTTTTGGTTGACATCTTATTGGCCGAATAAACATATTAAAATACGAGGAGAATTTAGATATGACTCAGAATTTTATTCTTAGAACCAAACGAATGGCCATAGCGGCAATTGCTTTTTAAAATTCTTGCAATGGGATATCTAGAAGGCGTGCATAATATCATCGTCACTTCAATTGTTTTTATTTAATAATTGTCAAAATTACAGAGCAGGCAGTTCATGTTTCCGTTGCGCAACGCATAATAATTAGATTTCTTGTGAATGAGGGTACTGAACCAAGTGATATTTTGCAAAGACTTCAAGTACAGTATGGGGAATCCACCTTATCAAAAATCCAGGTGTTTGAATGGTGTAAGAAGTTTAAGGAGGGTCCGAAAACTTCGACAACACAAACTTCCCTAAATCGAAAAAAGCCAAGGTTGTGCGCTCAGCCAGTAAAGTCACCGTCTTTTGGAACAGTGAGGGTATTTTCTTGATCGATTTTTTGAGAGAACGACGTACCGTGAATGCCCTTTATTATTTTGACTTGCTTTCTCAAAAAATGAAGCCTGCATTTCGATCAAAAAGGAGAAACCGTTCACGATAACGCTCGCCCGCACACTGCCCAATTGACTACAAATATCCTCGAAAAAAAAGCATTGGGAGGTCCTTCAACATCCAGCATATAGTTCAGATTTATCATCATGTGATTATCATCTCTTTGGACGGCTGAAAGAGAGGCACTGGTTGTGTCAAAATTTGAAGACGATGATGATATTGCCGAGTTTGTGCATGAGAGTCTGCGCGTCCAACCAAAATCATTCTATAAAAGTGGTATTATGAAACTCCCAGAACGATGGCAAAAGTGCATACAGTTAGAGGGTGAATACGTGAAGAAATAATTCCGGTTTATATATGAACTCTCCTCGTATTATTTCAAAAATATTAATAAGCTTCTACGTCATACGAAACAAGACAAATCGGACATCCGCAAGCTGGATACTTCCAAATACCAGCACAAGCTCCCACTGGACAAACTGGAGGTCTTATACATTCACATCTTGGACAACTACATTCCCTTGCTTCCCTTACCACCACTTCTCCTTCCAAACATCGTAACTGCGGGCAAAACAACAAGTCACAATGAGGTTCTGGAATATAAGGAGTATCTGTAACGCATCTTGGACAGCTGCATCCGTCCGCTGGATCCTTTTCCAGGCGTTGTCCAGGAGCGCAAACATAATCTGGACAAGTTACTTTGCATTCATAAGTGAGACGAGGTGTCCTTATAGGATAAGGAGTATGTGGATCAGGTATACATTTAGGACAAGCACAAATATCTGAAGGATTTTTGTATAAAGTTTCACCAAATGGACAATCAATAGGTGGGCAGACAAATTTGCATTGGATTGGTCGATGAGAAGAATATAATGATGGGTCGGGAACACATTTGGGACAACTACAATGCGCGGGATCTCGATAAGATATTTGTCCTATTGGACAAATTGGTAAAGGACAGGTTAATACACATTCTATATCTAGAATGCATTTAGGACAACCGCATACAATTGAAGGATCTCGATATAATATTTGTCCAGGTGGACACGCTAATACAAGACAAACTATGTCGCATTCTCTTGGTGGTCGCGATATACCAAATGAAAAATCCGGAACACATTGTGGACAACTACAAATATCAGATGGATCGCGGTATAGTATTTCACCTGGAGGACAAGATGGTATTTTGCAAAGAAATTTACAGTCTGTTGCTAGTGTTCTGACGGAATGTGTTTTCAGTGTAGAATTTTCTTCAGGAACACATTTTGGGCACTGACATTCTCCTAGGGTTTGTTGCAATTTCTCTCCAGTTTTACAAATGATGAGGGGACAATTTTGTATACAGTGAGTTGATGGTAAACTTGATTTGTCCAGTATAGATGGATCTGAAAAAATAAACATAGTATGTGTTCGTATAATAATTTTATTGGATATATAGAATCTTTTCCAAGGAACTTTTTTATAGCATTTATCCATTTTTATTTCAATACTTTTATTTCTAAAAATTCACTTACGTTATATTCTCTTTACAATCATATAATATTACTACCAAGTTTACATCTCTTTTTGAATTATTGCCCCAAAAGGCAATATAGCCTATATTTAGAAAAAACTTCAAAATTTTCAAAAATCCAATTTTTATGGATCTAGCTAGATACTACTTAATGCGCTGATTCTAAATATTGAAACCGCAGGTCGATGTCTCGTTTCGTTCTCGCGATATTTAGATTTAAATTTTTGTTCAAAACTGCCCATTTTTGGGTAATAACCCAAAAATGGGTCGAGATATGAATTTGGCGACATCATCATTCGATTCTACGGACAAAAGTACATAAGTATTGCAATTTTCATAATTTTTGTCCAACCGGTTAATTTTTTATGAATAAAAGCTTGGAAACCCCTGAAAATGGCCAAAATCTGAAAAAATCGTAAGGGGTACACCTTAGATTTTTGCGATTTTTGGCCATTTTCAGTTATTTTGCTTTAGAAATTGTATACGGTGTCCAAAAATTCTGAAAATTGGTGTACTTATGTAATTTTACCCGTAGAATCGATTGGTGTTGTCACCAATTTCATATCTCGACCCATTTTTGGGTTATTACCCAAAAATGGGCAGTTTGGAGCAAAACTTTAAATCTAAATATCTCGAGAACGAAAAGAGATATCGACCTGCGGTTTCAAATTTTGGAATCAGCACATTGAGAAGTATCTGGATGCATACAAATTAGATTTTTTTAAAATTTTGAAGCTTTTATCTAAATGTGGGGTATATTGACTTTGGGGCAATAATTCAAAAATGGGTGAAGATATAAACGTGGTAGTAATATTATTAGGTTGTTAAGAGAATGTTACGTAAGTGTACGCATATTTAGAGTATTTATATATGAGGATACTTAATGTATATTCATGTTATAATTTTATTGGATTTATAGAATATTTTCCAATGAACTTTCTGTATGGAATTTGTAAAAAAATGAATTATGTCCATGTTACAATTTTACTGGTTATATAGAATCTTTTCCAATGAACTTTTGGTATGGGATTTTTACAAAATACATCAAATTAACGGAAGGTTTTGTGCTGGCCACAACAGATTTTTTTATTTTTAATATATATGAATACCTGTACTAGTTAATCCTTCCGCTGTAGATTGTTCAGGCTCACATCTAGGACAACTACAAAATAATGAAGGACGTCGTACCAACTCTTCTCCATCTTTACACGATTCTACTTTGCATACGAATCTACAGATATGCCGTGGAAAACCAATTGTAGTTGACAAATTATGATTACCTGTTGTTATACTATGTTCCTCTGATTTGGTAGACAAAGATATGGTCGTAATGTTGGAGTTGACATCAGGTACACATTTCGAGCAAGAACATGGTGTGTCAATACGTTTATATCCTTTAGCACATAAAATTTGCGGGCAGAGTGGTTGAGTGCAGGGAGTAGTCTTTGTTGAAATTGAAGTAGAAGTTTCAACAGTAGAAGTAGAATTTTCAGTTGGTGCGCAATTAGTAATGGTGAAGAAAATGGAAAAGATGATGTATATGGACCAAAAGTCCATTTCTAAAACGAAGGAAAAAATATGTTTTGGTAAATAAATAAATGTAGTGTGTAACATTTTCAAATTTCTTTTATCGCGTGGCAAAAGTTTTCCGTTGCTTGTAAAAAAAATTAGGAAGACAATAATAAACTTATAAATAATTGCAAAATCACTAACTATAGCACTTCTATAGGTGTTACAGATCGACCTATTAATCTAAAAAAAAAAAAAACAAGTAACTAAGCCCCAGTTTTATAAAGGGCAGAATAAATTTATTTTTAATTAACAAATTCGAATCATTTTTATTCATTTTATGGCATGTATAACATTACTGTTAAAAGTTCGACTGTCATTTGAGGAAATAAAATTGATTTACTTTGAAAACAAATTTATATGTCATTTATAAAACCGGCCATAAATAGTGCTCTATCTTAACCTTTAAGTACTCGCGTGCTCCGTGTACCGTAAGTGCTCGCGTGGCGCCATATGACGCCTAACCGGAAAATAGGTGTTTTTTGGTTCATTTTTGGCAGAAAAATATTTTAAAAAATATGTTAATGTTAAACACTCTATTATCAGCTATAATATCCCGAGGACATTGATAATTACGAAATAATTTTATGACAGTTATCGAAAGCGCGTTGCTCGGTAACAGCCCGACGCCGAAGGCGGAGGTGGTGTTACCTAAAAGCAACATGCTTGAGGAAGTGTGATAAAATTATAAGTATTTATCAATGATCGAGGGGTATTCGGTGAGAAATTTTTTTGCAGTTTTGACATTAAATTTACCTAAAATTTGTATTTGACAGAATTTTTGTGTCTAACATTGCCCAGTAGATGTCACTAGTAGCTATGAACGTGAATGTGGCTATGGATATGTTCAGTGTGAAGTGTGCAATGAGAATGCGACCTCTTTGAGTGAGACCAAAGAGAAGAAGTTAGACATACAAAAGTCCATAAATATTCTCCACATTTAGTTTTTTATTTAATACAGTATTTTTTGATGTGTTTTCTTCTATAATTTTGTTGATTAAATCGTCATTTTCATCGACTGCGTGAAAATGACATTTTCAAATTTAAACAATTAATCATGAATGATATGTCAAAAAGTGTTTGTTACTTAGCAACTTAGTGACATAAGTGATAATTGTCTTAGGATAATTGTCAATGTAAGTTTGTTTTGATTGGTTACTTTCGCACACGTGGTCAGCAATAAAGGGATTCAATTGGATAATTTTTTAACCAAAAAATTTTCAATTCAACATAATTACATTTTCAATATTTTAAAAATATAAACAAAAAAATATAATTTACATTATGGTTTACAATGGGTTCTTTGATGTTCCTGGCGGACATGTTTTTGGCAAGTTATGCAAGTTGTTTTTTTTTTATCTGGGGCAGATGTGACACCTTTTTTGGGTTCTTGGCCCAGACACTACAGGTGGGTCGACGACCATTGCCTTGTCAAAGTGGATTTGCTTTTGAACTTAATGGCGCGATGTACTACTAAAATGATGATAGCTTCAAACTTCATCATAGAAAAATAATAATAATTGGCATTTATATATCTCAAAACTATGACAAAAGAATAATTTGGGGGTAGAACTCCGGAGAAAAAAGTATATGAAAATTACAATACTTTAAACTTACGTTGGCGTCATATGGCACACATAGTAATTATTCAAAACAAAAATTACAAAATTAACGGTGGAATAGAGGTTTCGACAACGCAGCGGTAGTTTGCAAACTCCAAACTTTTACTAAGGCTTCGCCACTAATTCTACCATGAATGACAGGAACAGAAAAATATTTTGGTGTGTTTGAGTGCAAACGCAATAAATTATAAAGCTAAAAGGCTACAAAATAAAATAATATTTCGCCTATGATCAATATTATTGTGAACATAGCGTGGCGCTGATCATTAATTTTATAATTTTGTTACCATTCTCATTGCCACTTAATTTTACTGTTACCACTAACATTTTCGTTGTGAATGTACATGTACACACTTACAAACGTTTCTTTTAATTAAAAAATCTACCTATTGCTTTCCTTATCTAAACATAAATAAATTTGCTATTTTGGCTTAATCAATTGGACGTACACATTTTAACAAATTATTCACATATGTTTCTTTCTATGGTGATTTTTAAAAAATATAAATTTTTCAAATTCAGTATCCTTATAATAACAATATCAAAATCGAATCAATAAAATTGTGTCAATTTCTTAACTCTCAAATGTACATATTTTAAATATTTCATACTGAAAGTTGATAAAAAAATGTATTTTGGTGTAATTATTTATTCAAACGATTTTAAGATTAATTGCAAGAGCTTGAGTAATTGGTGAAATTGATAACAAAAATAATAGTATGGGGAAATAAATAATTTATAACAATAAATTTTAAAATTTGCTATAAAATTATTCTTGTACTAATATATTCTTAGGTTGGTACATGTTAAAGTGTAACAAAAAGTAAAATAATTGATATGCAAAACTTACTTGATATATTGTTGATTATAACAAACTTATCTCAACATGTATCTCGAATTAATGATAAAATGGTCTGATTTAAGTTTCTGCTTAATTTTATAACGACTTGGGAATTTTAACGACTTAGTCGCTAGCCGTAAACACAATAATTTCAATCTCAACTTTTATAGCCCATGTTTATTCGGAATAAATTAAAAATTACACGATCATTACTCTGTGTTGTATACAACAGCGCAAATCCACAATAACAAATTTTTAAAATATTCTACCAAGATAAGATTTTCCTTTTTATGTAGGTAGGTTAGCCAAGGCATGTTTTAAAAGAAAAACAACAATAAATTATTTTATATTAGAATATATTTATATTAGAAAAACATGTTCTATTTGCAAATGATAAATTAAAAATGTGTTAATATTAATCTTATAACCTACACAGGTAGCATTGAATATTACCTACTGAATATTTACAGATAATTTACTATACAAATACTACTA
The DNA here is from genome assembly GCA_943142095.1 of Ophonus ardosiacus. Taxonomy (NCBI): domain Eukaryota; kingdom Metazoa; phylum Arthropoda; class Insecta; order Coleoptera; family Carabidae; genus Ophonus; species Ophonus ardosiacus. The sequence continues at coordinate 46,618,117 of OW964827.1, read as the reverse complement.
TGAACACAATAATTAATAACTAAGTGCAATATGTAAAAATATTTATCATATGGCAACGTTTACTTCCATATCCAGCTTTGCATGAGGATTAATGCGTAAGAGTTAAGAGCAATGCTTAAGAACAAAAGCTTGAAAACGTTGCAAACTTCTAATGTGAACAGTGAACTATCAGTTTATTTTATAATTAATAAATTTTTAATTCTTGGGTATGGATGTAGATGCAGAAAATTATGTATTAACATATTTCAAATATAAGAAAAAATTCTCAGCTAGACAATAAGTAATAAGAAAAAAATCTGTTGTGGCCAGCACAAGACCTCTCGCCATTTCCATATTAGGCTATATAAGTATTGTATTGCACTTCGCTTTCGAACCGTCGTTTTATAACAAAATATTACAGAACATTACCCAAATATTGTTTTTTATTATATTTAACATGTCTTCTGCACACATATAATTCTAATTATATCTATTTTTCATTGTATGAGGAAGTTTCTAAATGCCAAAGATTGTTCCAATTCATTAACCAGATTGGCGGTATATCTGATGGATTTATGCATTTTACCACAATTTTACCCATAATTTCAAATATTTAATTAATAAACAATAAGAAAAGTTAAATATATTGATATTGATATTTGACAATGACATGTGTCATGTTATAAACATTGGAATTTGTCAACTGGTTTCCTTAGTGCCTTGGCCTCTGCGATTAGTTTACACTATAAATTATAGAGCCTTTATCTCTAAATCTATACAAGATATAATAGAATTTTTAAGTGTATTAGATGGAGAATTTTATGTTCTTCAATATTTAATAAAAAAAACTCCCAAAAAATTATATTTAGAAGATTTTTTCTAAGAAACTACTACTTCCGGTTGTTCAATTGTTACCAAAACCTTTTCAGCTCATCCCAGGAATGTCAGATTGAGGAAACTGCAATTAAATATTTTTTAAGTCTTATAGTTTTTGAGGAATCGTGACTACAACATCCAGACATACATACATACATACACACACACACACATACACACATCCACACACACACACACACACACACACACACACACACACACACACACACACACACACACACACACACACACACACACACACACACACACACACACACACAGACATCATTTTAAAAATGTTATAATCGGATTGTAGGGACTTTAAATCGTGCTTATTCAATAAAATCTGGATATGCGAATTTTAGCATGAATCCAATACCTCTCTTAGCGAGAGGTAAAAAATGTGACATTTCTGTTGAATTAGTCACTAAACAAAGTAGGTGAAAATGGTATCCTAGTAAATTGTCATAATGCATTATAACTTATGCAATAAACATTATGCATTATGCATTAAAACATTAGGCGGAAATGAGGCTTTACTCCATTTTTTTTCATTTGTACTAAATTTACACATACGAAAGCATACATTAAAATTTGTATTTGTTTATTGTTTATTAGTATTTTTTTTATTTATTTACAGATGCAGTTTCCTATCGAAAATTTTGGTAAAGTGGTGAGTTATATTAATTCATTAATATTTTTGATTTGCCTTTGAAAACTTCTTGTTATCAAATAACGATAAATAATAAATAAAGCATGACATGATTAAAATGATATTGACTTTTAGGTACATTTGGGAATTATACTAATTACATGTTAATGTTTTTTTGTTCAATTGTGAGTTATTGTAAAAAGCAATGAAATCAATATTAAGATTATTATCATCATTATTCTATTACAAATATTTTTTCATTTAGTAATTTAAGAAACATATTGTTTTTTTTTTTTTGTTGTATATTTAAAAAATAAAATTTTGCTTGCTTTTTGAAATAGAAGTACTATTTTTAATAATTCTTGAAAGATATCAAGTTCTAAATTATTATTTACAAAAAAATAAAAAATGATTGTATAATAAAATGAAATTATAAACAATACGGCAATACTTTGTAAATATATACAGGCTGTTAAAAATGGGTAAAGAAATTTAGGGCATTTAGAACTGACCAAAATGAGTAAAAAAAAGGTTAACCAACATGGATCCGATTGTACTCGTATTACTATCATATAAAGTTTATTCTTCACTAATAATCCTAATCTTAAAGTTATCTAAGATAACGTACTTTATATGCAAATATTTATTTACATAAGTCAAATAAAAACTTGGAATATTTTTTTTCTAGATCATTTATTTATTAAATATAAAATGAAAGCTATTCAATACACCAAATAATATATGTATATTTCATCACAAATATAATTTTCTTAAAATTTTCTGCGACATGAATAATTAATCAATTTATCATAACTTTATCTTGCGTACTGAAGTCACTATAATTTCTTGGAACAATAGAATCGAAAGTGTTTTTGTAATTAAGATTTGTTATTTGAAATAAAAGTAAACATAAAATGAATATTTACAGTTTGCATACATTACTAAACTTTATTCTGTTTTTGAAGGATGTAAGAATATTAAAATTTATATTTTCTTTTAACATAGAATAATCTATCAAATATTAATTCTAGTGTATTACAATTTTAGAATATTCCAAAGTTGAAATAGTTATTATAATTGATAATTATAAACAATCGCACAAATAATCATAACAATAATAAAAAATATTGTGAATTAGATGCTCTGAGAATTTAATTTATGTGTCAGACAAATAATAGATTTTTATAAATATAGACTATTATACTGTTTATTATTTAATAATTAAAATTTATTGGAAAAATGAATTAAAAACTAATTTAGTAATTAAGATTTGATATTTAATACAGATATAAATATATAATGAAATTTTTCTGTTTATATTCTTTAGTATATTTTAAACTGTTCTTGATTAAGGTAAGACTTCAAATTTGTCTTTCAATAATATTTATCATATTCTAATTATTTCAATTATTATTATTCAATTTTAGGATCTCAAACTAATTAAATCACACAAAAAATTGCGAACAATACAAACAATTAATTAAGATTTTTCTGCGAAGATACCAGAATCCAGAATAAATTTTCAGCAACCAGTAACAGATCTAAAAAGAAAAAATAGAAATATTTTAAAATGCGTTTGTTTGTCATATTGCTGAGTCTACTATCATTGACTATTATTTGTGATGCCGATAAACCATGTACAAGAATTGCCTGCGTACCTGTTAAATGTCCAGAGAATGTGAAAGAGCTACCATATAATCCAGATACTTGCGAGTGCCCTAAATGTGACTGCGAAGATAATTGTAATATATTGATTAAAAATCCTGATTACGTAGAGGAAGACGAAAAACATTGAATTATGTATGACTGGATCAAATAGAAAGATACTTATTTTAATATTTTATCTTATTTATGTATTCTTTATACATATACGAGGGGAGTTTTTTTTATGTTATCTACCTAGCTATGAAAACAACGAGTTAGAGAACAAATAAAATTTTATTTTTCAACGTAAGAACCGTTAACACTAACACACTTATTCCAACGTTTTTCTAATAAAGCTACACCTGCAAAAAAAAATCTTTTGGTAATTCTGAAAAATTCGAATCCACTGCGTTTTCCAAATCATCATTCGATAAAAAGCGACTCTTTCTCAAATGTGTTCTGAGTTTTGCAAAGAAATAATAGTCGGACGTGGTCAGGACTGTAAGATGGATGTTATAATTCGTCAAAGCCGCATTCATTGACTACTGCTTGAACAATTCGTGCTTTATGTACCCTGCAGTTGTTGTGCAGAAGCAGCATTTTCTGAGCATAATTGTGGGGTCTTTTTTTCGCGTATAGCCGCTTTCAAGTTCTTAATTGTGTCTTTGTAGACATGAAAATGTCACAGCAACTTGTCACAAGAAAATTGTCGCGATAGCATATTGTTTTCATAGCTAGGTAGATAACATAAAAAACTCCCCTCGTATAATATTTCTGATTGTACATTTAATAGACAGTGAAAATAAAGGGGTAAGTAACAATAATGGAATTTCAATATATGAGTCATAAAATATAAAAGTTAAACATTTCTCACTATAATAAATAAGAATTAAACATTATTTCGGAATACATAATATTCTTATTTACAATGATATATTCCAGCATTTAAGAAAGTTAATCTCTTTATAATTCATATTGAATATGAAGGAAAATATCAAACCATATGATATTTAACTGCAATATTTTCAAGATAAACTCTTCAGAACTTCATACAAAGGGAACTTCCGATTGACCAATTACAACCAAAATCTAATCAGCTCTTCATATGAATGTGAAGAAGAGGAATACGAAAGATTTATAAGTTACCGTCGGAGAGAAATTTGTCTCACACATACACACGCACGCACGCACGCACGCATACACACACACACGCATACACACACGCAAACGCGCGCACACACACACACACACACACACGCGCATACACACACACATAGACACATATACAGACATCATCGTAAAACTAGCAAAATCGTGGTTCCCGCCTTAAACTTGCTTATTCTTTAAAGAATCACCACCGAATTTTTTTAACAAACGGTTTGATTGTACATTTTCCATCATATTCAGTAGATATAGAGATAAAAAATTATAAAGAGATTAACTGTCATAAATCAGCCAGCTATGCTATAACCGTGGAAACTACTCATATATTTATATAATTCTAATTGACAGATGTCAGTGTGAAGTTCAATAATTTACATAGTATATGTTCGTGTTATATTTTTATTGGATATATAGAATCTTTTCAAAAGAACTTTTCGTATAGGATTTGTACAAAATACATTGAATTGACGGAAGGTAATGTACTGGCCACATCAGATTTTTGCTCATAAACTACAAATATTTATACTTGCCGTCAAATAAATATGGACTGGAGATGTATACACTGTTGCCAATTCCATTGGTCATGTTGAAAAGTTACGAAGAAGCGGCAACACCAGAGAGCAACGGAGCATCAGTCCAGGTTTATTTGACGGCGAGTATAGTCGATTTAAAACAATTACAGGTATTTTATTTTTGTGTCTAGTGTTGCATAAATACAAAAATTGTCAACTAATTTAATTTTTATTGGCATAGAACGTGATATTACATTTATATTTATATTACCAGTACATTATTATTCTGCAAACTTGGCATCATTGCATTGAATTTATTCTATTATGGAAGAATAGGACTACAGTAAGGACAATCACATTTTGGATAGACAGGTATCCATCCTCGCCGACAATGTATGGGTCGACAGGATAGATTTTCATGGCAAATAGTGGTAGAAGTAGGAGTATCTTCTACAGTTTCTTCTGATGATGATAGAGTCATTACAAGAGCTATGGTCAACACCGTTATTAAATACGAATACTTCATTTTTTGCTGTAACAATATGCAGAATTAGAATTTTATATTAATACATACCTACATTAATATTCATGCCAACATATCATTCACATTTAATTTTTACTTCATAAAATCATCATTTTCCCATACCTTGTTTCAATTAACTTAAAGTAATGCAACTAGTTATTCTTCCAAGTAAGCAAGTAGGTATTATTACTTCGTTCTTATAGTGCGTTGCTGTTTTCTTTTATATTTCTGTTTATCACGTGCAGTTTTTTTATGTTATTTACTGAGTAAAAATAGTGTACCATATTTTATATTTTTATAATTTACTTATTGCAATTAGTACTATAAATTATATTTATTATATTATAAATTACATAAAGAGTACAGGGGAAAACCAAATAAATAAGTCACTTTCTTTTTAAAACGAGAAATACGCATTTTAAATTATTTTAAAACCCAATTGCAATTTTCCAAGAAGAATAACTTTTTTACATCAAATCAATACTACAATATAGAAAACAGTAAAAAAAGTATTTGGGTACAAAACTTTTGACAACGTATTCTTTACCATTAAACCATGCCGGTTCTCATATCTGCAGCGGACCACATCTAAACAAAGTTGTTTCTTAGGCGCGTATATTAAGGGGGTTCAGAAGGTTTCAAAACGCTATGTTTTAAAAATCAGATGCAATAGTATTACTAATTTCTTGTGAAAAACTAAAGTTAATGTTGTTCTAAATATTTACAAAAGGTTGACTTAGATTTAGCTACTGTATTGACAATGGTTAAAAGTGTCCAAATTTGTAAACAAATTTACGATGTGGATATTTGATTATTGAAGATGAAGCTAAATTATTATTAGTCGAAAAATGTGAAATTTCAGTAGCATACCGCAAGTCAGAAGACACAAAAAAAAACACTTTGACGAACGAACCATAGATGAGCCAATTGAAGTTTGAAGACTCAGTTTTATTGATAGATTTGAAGACTTTCATCAGGTGTTCTCAATATTTCCGTGTCTTCAAATGACAGTGATTTGGCTGCCGGCGCCGGTTCTCATATCTGCAGCCGACCACATCTAAACAAAGTTGTTTCTTAATGGCGTATATTAAGATGGTTTAGAGGGTTTCAAAACACGGTACCTCAGCTTGACATCACCTGTGCCTTTTTCACTTCTTCTTGTGAAGAAATGACTAAAGTTAATGTTCTAAATATTTACAAAAGGTTGATTTAGATTTAGCTACTGAATTGACCATGGTTAAAAGTGTCCAAATTTGTTAACAAATTTACGATGTGGTGAAAGATATTTGATTATTGAAGATAAAGCTAAATTATTATTAGTCGAAAAATGTGAAATTTCAGTAGCATACCGCAAGTCAGAAGACACAAAAAAAAACACTTTGACGAACGAACCATAGATGAGCCAATTGAAGTTTGAAGACTCAGTTTTATTGATAGATTTGAAGACTTTCATCAGGTGTTCTCAATATTTCCGTGTCTTCAAATGACAGTGATTTGGCTGCCGGCGCCGGTTCTCATATCTGCAGCCGACCACATCTAAACAAAGTTGTTTCTTAATGGCGTATATTAAGATGGTTTAGAGGGTTTCAAAACACGGTACCTCAGCTTGACGTCACCTGTGCCTTTTTCACTTCTTCTTGTGAAGAAATGACTAAAGTTAATGTTCTAAATATTTACAAAAGGTTGATTTAGATTTAGCTACTGAATTGACCATGGTTAAAAGTGTCCAAATTTGTTAACAAATTTACGATGTGGTGAAAGATATTTGATTATTGAAGATAAAGCTAAATTATTATTAGTCGAAAAATGTGAAATTTCAGTAGTATATGAAAAATCGCAAGTCAGAAGTCACAAAAAAATAAAACTCTTTGACGAATGAACCATAGATGAGCCAATTGGAGCTTGAAGTCTGGGTTTTATTGATAGATTTGAAGATTTTCATCAGGTGTCCTTAATCTTTTTGTGTCTTCAACCAGGAATTTTTTATAAAGAAAAGAGTTTAAAAGACGTTATGGATTTGGCTTTATCTTACTAAGACGATTTAGAAGAAATACAGAGTGCCCATTTTATAAGTTTCCGTCTTCAATATTGGTAAATATCAATACTTGAAATTGAATAATCACAGTAGGTGTAAGAGGAAAACAAAATTTTAAAAACCACGTCACTTATGAAATGTAACATGGGTTGCCTATTTTTAAACTTTAAGGCGGTAACTTATACAATGGACACTCTGTAAATCTATGAATGAATACAAACAGTTCAGAAGCCTGAAAAATAAATGTAAAAAGTAACGATTTTCTAAATATTATCTATCAATAAAATCATTTTAAGTACTTTATATAAACATTTCTGACCCTTCCAACAAGCAGCGCAATTGCTGAATGTGAACGAATCTTTAGTCGGCCGCGCCCGATACAGATAAAGTCACATTGAATGAGACGAGACTGTCTAATTTGGTAATTGAACGACAGATTTCCAAAAACATAGATTTAAATGAGGTGATTGATTTATTTAAAAACTTTAAAAGGCGCAATATTAATTTTTAATATCTATCATTTCTGTATAATTTGTTGAATATATTAAATGTCACGGCACCTGTTTTCAACTTTATACCGGTCTCATATTGGTATCAATGTACGCCACTGTTGTCTCTGCCATGTTAAAATTAATTAAATGACAATAATTACTCTCTTTATACACTTACATGCACCACAATTATTTTACTTTGCACTAAATAATAAATTAATAAATAACTAACTAAATTTTGAAAATAACTGATTTTTTTCTGTACTCTTTATATATGTAGAAATTTCAATTATCTATATGTACGTATATACAAATATCCGTGATGTACATTAATATGCACTTTTTGAAACTCATTTGGATGTCATAAAGTACTTCTTTAAAGAACTCAAACCTAATCTCTGTTAAGTTGGTAACTATATTTCTAGATAATTATAATTTTAAATTAAATATTATTTGTAGAAGATGTACTATTGAAATGAACAATCAAATAAAAAAATTAATATTCCTAATCAGTGTTCATAAATTAGTAAACGAAATAACAAATATTTTTAAATATTTTATTACAAAAAACCAAAATAAAAAAAATAGTATAAAATACACGTTTAATAAGACATTTTAGCGTACTCGTCCCTTAAAAAACAGGTGCGTTAAAATCATGTCTTATAAAACTTTAAAATTATATTTCTCTTGTAGTTCTTACTATTATTAGGATATGATTAAAAATAAACAAAAATATTATTATTTTGCATTTATTTATTTTCTGTTTGAATTATTACACATTTATTTTAATTGTGTTACAACATTATTGTAAACTTTATAACAAACAATTAAACCATTAAGCTATAGGAGGCCTGCAACAATACGGACAACCACAAGGTGGTTGTGTAACCCTGTGTGGGGGTCTACAATGAATAGGTTGGCAATCGAAGGCAATTTCACAGATTAGACCACCACGATAAGGAGGACAGACTGGCACTTGTGCTGTTACAGTTTGTGCAAACGATAAAACCATAAAAACAGCTACTACCAAAACAATTGCGAACTTCATTTTGCTAAAACAGTGTACACAATTATAAGTTAAGAATAATGTAACATACTTCACTTAGACTTACATAAATAAAATACTTAATTTACAGGAATTCCTTGGCGGTTTAAGGAGGTGATAATAACAATAGTTAATTACATTTTACTTTTTCTTTTATAGGTTTATTCTGCTTATCATTTTCTATTTTTTTCATGTTATTTACTATACTATATTAGTATTAGATATGGAAATTACTTCATTTAATCATGTACCTATCACCAGGGCCGGCTCAAATACTGGGACAAAAGGGACATCGTGCAATATTTTACAAAAGAAATATTCACGTTTGGTATTAAATTAAGGAACAGAATAGGGTTGTAGCAAAAATTTTTATATGATTAAATACTAAATTTTTCGGGATATTGTCTTTCAAGAGCTTCAAATTTGAAATTATCACGAAATATCCACTAGATATTTTACAATGGGGTCATTATAAAATCATGAAATCTGTCTCATTTAATAAATATGGTTATAGAAAATCATTTGAAATATGCGATTTCTCATTCATAAATTTGCTAATAAACTTTCGCGCTTTTAAACACAGACTAAATTTGTGACAACACAGTTTCATACTCACACAAAGACAATTCTTTCTCACATACACATACACATTTACGCTTCACAACATGAAACAGTAATCTAACCTAAAATTGTAACTGACAGCAACATATATAAGAGAGAAGATTATTATTACTTTCTATTTCTTTAAAAGCACTAGTGGTATGTAAATTAACCATTTATTTAAATAAATATCAAACCAAAAGATTAGCATTTATTTATTTTCTGTTTGATTTATTACAATTACACATTAATATTAATAGAGCTACAACATTATTGTAAATTTTATAATAAACAATTAAACTCTTAAGCTGCAGATAGCCTGGAACAATATGGACAAGCACAAAGTGGGTATATAACCTTCTGTGGGGGTGTACATTGTATAGGTGGGCAATTGAAGACAATGTCACAAATTGGACCAGTACGAGAAGTTACAGTTTGTGTAAACGATAAGACCATAAAAACAACTATTGTCAAAACAATTGCGAACTTCATTTTGCTAAAACAGTTTACATAATTATAAGTTAAAAATAATGTAACATACTTTACTTAGACTTACATAAATTAAATAATTAATTGACAGGAATTCCTTGGCGGTTTAAGGAGGTGATAATAACTATTGCTAATTACATTTTACTTTTTCTTTTATAGATTTATTCTGCTTATCATTTTGCATTTTTTTTTATGTTGTTTAGTATACTATATTAGTATTATATATGGAAATTACTTCATTTAATCATGTAACTGTCACCAGGGCCGTCTCAAACACTGAGACAAAAGGGTCATCGTGTAAAATTTTGCAAAGAAATATTTACGTTTGATCTTAAATTAAGGAATAGAATAGGGCTCAGGCAAGAATTTTTATATGACATCTAAGTACTAAATTTTTCAGGATATTGTCTTTTAAGAGCTTCAAATTTGAAAGTATCGCAAAATATCCACTAGATATTTTACGATGGGGTCATAACAAAAAAAATGTCGATTTTTTAAATATAAAATCATGAATTCTATCTCATTTAATAATGGTAATAGAAAATCATTTGAAATATGCGACTTATCATTCATAAATTTGATAATAAACTTTTGCACTTTTAAATACGGAGTAAATTTGTGACGACACAGTTTTATATTCACACATAGACAATTCTCTCTCACATACACATACACATACACATTAACGCTTCACAACATGAAACAGTAATCTAACCTAAAATTGTAACAACTGACAGCAAAATATACAAGAGAGAAGATTATTATTTTTAAAAGCAGTAGTGCAGTATAAGGTATGTAAATAAAACATCTATTTAAATAAATTTCAAACCAAACAATCATAATTCCAAATTAAACCGGTAGAGCTCCACTGTCAAATCCGTGAAACTGTGTCGTGTCATCAGCCGTTGAAGTAGGTATTTGAAATTAAACACAACTTTTAAAAAATCATATCTCTGATTTTAAAGACTTGAATGGTATAAAACATAGGTACACTTACATATTTAATTTGATCTTTTTTTTCAAGAAAATAATAAATCAGAAAATGCGAAATGACCCCATTAAATACTGAAATTTGTGTAATATTTTGAAAAAGTTACATGGTCTGAAACAGAATGTGACGTCGGAGTACATACAATTTAACATATTCCAAACTATCGCCTACTTTTATTAATATAAATAACGTGAACTGTCGGCTATGCATGACGTACTGAATGTACTCGACGTCACAGGAGTGGGGGATTTTTTTTCTGACGCCAATTTTTTTTATTTAATTATTTACGAAAATAACAATAAATTATTATTATTATTATTATCTTTAATACTATGAAAAATATTGCATAAACTTTCATTTAAAATAGCAAATTTGTCGAATATGACATTTTAAATCATAATTAGCCCGCATTGTCTTTAAACTGAAAGTCAACTTAGTTCTTGAATATTGCATTAAAGACACTTGTAGGCGAAAATGATTGTGACATATTAAATAGTAGTTTCAGATTTGGCCGCTGGGGTGTAGTGCTGCATCATTGCTAAGTGACGTCACACCAGAAAATTTAAATATTATTAAAAATTTCATAAATTCATAGTTAGAATATTAGGTACTTCTGGAAGGTAAAATATTCAAAAAGAAAATGTGGAAAGACCCCATTGTCCTATAAAACTATCTTTAGTTATTAGAAAACGACAATAAAGAAACTAAAACTAAATATAATTATATAGCATTTATTTATTTGCTATTTGAATTATTATACATTTACTTTATTTGTGCGACAGCTTCATTGCAAACGTTGATGAAACTTTATATGGACGTAAATCTTGGCAATCAAGGTCACACTCAGCAGGAGTTACATTTTGTGCAAACAACAGAATCATAATAACAGGTATGGTGAAAACTACGACATACTTCATTTTGCTGAAACAGTGTACAGAAAGTAAAAGTTATTCCTGGCATTACTTTATAATCCTATAAGGATTCCTACTTTAGTTATTAGGAAAAGGAAATAATATCAAAGAAATATAAGTATTTGTATTCATTTATTTTCTATTTGAATTATTACACATTACTTTATTTTTGCTGACGCATTATTGTAAACGTTATAAAAAAGAAAATTATCATTGGACCATTCGATTACAGACACCGGTCAGTTGCATGTTGGAGTCCTAACCCTCATTTTAATTCAAAGGAAACGGCGGTAGGCAATTTATATGAGGTGGGCAAACTGGCATTTGTGCAGTTACAGTTTGTGCAACCGATAGGATCATAATAACAGCTATGGCCAAAACTACAGCGTACTTCATTTTGCTGAAACAATTTACAGAAATATAATGTAATACGAATGTAACATACCTTCTTTTTGAACTTACCGTAATAAAATAATTAATTTACCACGACACGTTAGCGTTTGAAGTAGAAATTAACTACAGCTTAATACAGTTTCTTTCTTCTTTTATAGGTTTATTTCTGCTAATCACATTCTTGAAATAAATGACTATATACATATTTTTGTGATAATTATCTAATTAGGAAATATTAAGGCCTGGTTTTCCACCTCTTAATAAAATGCCGGTTAACTTAACCATCAAATAAAAGAAAAATATTGCATTATATAAATGATGTGTCTATAATTTTGGGATTTTACGCTCTAATATCTATGCGATATTTTCATTATTTTATTGATGAACTACTCTAGATCAAAGTTCATTTTCATGAAATGTTTTGGGTGAAAAAACTCGAAGTTTGTTGAAAATATTTTTTATATTTATACTTTGGCTTATCGATTTTGCTAGTAATTTAACATCTTCAGAGTCTGATTGAGTTAGGAAAGATGCAGGGGAGTGATATAATTTAATTTAATATATGATAAACACTCACCTATAAAGGTACAATATTACTACCAAGTTTATGTATCTACGCATATTTGAATTATTGCCCCAAAAAGTCAATATACCCCATATTTAGATAAAAACTTTAAAATTTTCAAAAATCTAATTTTTATGTATCTTCTCAATGCTCTGATTCCAAATTTTGAAACAGCAGGTCGATATCTCTTTTCGTTCTCGAGATATTTAGATTCAAAGTTTTGCTCAAAACTGCCCATTTTTGGGTAGTAACCCAAAAATGGGTCGAGATAAGAAGTTGGCGATACCATCATTCGATTCTACGAGAACAAATACATAAGTACACCAATTTTCATAATTTCTTCACACCGTATACAATCTCTAAAGCAAAATAATTGAAAATAGCCAAAAATCGCAAAAATCTAAGGTGTACGATTTTTTTCAGATTTTGGCCATTTTCAGGGGTTTTCAAACTTTAATTCATAAAAGATGAACCTGTTGGACAAAAATTATGAAAATTTGTACACTTATGTAATTTTGCCCGTAGAATCGATTGGTGTTGTCGCCAATTTCATATCTCGACCCATTTTTGGGTTATTACGCAAAAATGGGCAGTTTTGAGCAAAACTTTAAATCCAATCTCGAGAACGAAATGAGATATCGACCTGCGGTTTCAAAATTTGGAATCAGCGCATTAAAAAGTATATATATATATATATATATATATATATATATATATATATATATATATATATACATAAAAATTAGATTTTTGAAAATTTTGAAATTTTTATCTAAATATGGGGTATATTGACATTTGGGGCAATAATTCAAATATGGGTAGATATATAAACTTGGTAGTAATATTATTTGCTTGTAAAAACAATGTTACGTAAGTGTATGCATTTTTAGAGTAATGTATCTAGCAGCCCAAATAACTCCATGGAAACCAGTTGAAAAATTAAAATGTTTGTAATTGTCAGAAAAATGTGAGTTGTCAGTGTCAAAAATCCATTTACATTACTGAAGGCTTTTTCTGGGAAGTACATTTAATATTTCTTATTTTATTATTAATTAAATATTTAAAATTGTAGGTATACATATATACACATCAGAAATACCTCCAAACTCGTCAATGAATTTGAAGAAACTCGAACATTTAGAAGAATAGGAGGAAACTTATTATAAAATGAATTAAAAAATATAAAAATATATTAATAATTAGAATATTTGTGTATGTACCAGAAATGTTAAACACAATATGTACTTATATAGCCTAATATGGAAATGGCGAGAGGTATGGTGTTAGCCACAACAGATTTTTTACTATTGTTGATTTGTATAATAAAGAAGTAAAACAAACACAAATTTGAAACACTTAGATAGTCTGTAGGCCGTGGTTGGGCCTATGAACACATTGATTTGTCAACGGCCAGTATTATAGTTTGTTTATGAAAGTAAAATAGCAAGATTATAAACAAATCTTCAAATATAGTCGTATGGGTGTGCATGTATTTAATTCCTTGTTATCCTTCGTTGCATTGAAATTACGCAAACGTTTTCACTTTGTTACAAAAACAAAACAAAATATTAATTTGTTCCTGTGAATCCATCTTCAAAATGTCAACAACTCACAAAAAGAAAAGAAAGCTGACAGATGAAGCTTGGGATGAATCAAAGTTATACCTTACCGCTATATTTAATAGTTCTCTCTTGTAATTGGTCAAATTTGAAATCTACAGTTGCAAATAAAAAATATAGTTATATTCCAAATTTAAATTTCTAATTTCTAAATTTGTAAATCGTTTATAAACCATCATATGCGTTTTAATTGAGTTTATATTTTAAAATCTAAATTATAAATTGTAAATTCATCATAAACCAACCCTAAGACGCACCTAATGTGCTGAATATAAATTATTTTATAATCCTATGATTATTCTTTCTTTAATTATTAGAAAAAGACACTAAAGAAAATAAAACCAAATAATGGGGTCTATTCAGAACTCAATATTTGTGTTGTCGTTATGGTTTTTATGGTTGTTATGTACTGTAAAGATTGTTAAAATCAAATTTGGTATTCTCAGTACTGAAGGTGGTTACCGTCAACAATTGTTACGTGTTTTGACAGTCTTTATCATAACGACTGCTAAAACTATGTATTTATGGTTGTTATTACGTTGTTATTTCTAATATTTGACATGTGACAGATTATTACATCAATCATATATTATTAATAATGGCCTTTATGCTAAATATTAGCAGGATGCAGTTGATTATTCGCATGGGTGCTGCTTCGACTTAAATAATGATAATAAGAACGATAAAAACCGTCGTGGACGAAAGTTACTTTTGACGTAAATACATATTTCTTTGAAAATATTATATTCTATGGTAGGTATTCGTGAAAACCTTGTTATTTATTCTTGTGCTAATGTGTGCTTTTTCTTCAATCAAAATAAAAAATCTTTCCATAACTTTTCAGTCACGTTGGGATCAGTGGTAGGGATTAACATACCCGTTCTAAATAATTTAGAAGTTTTCAAATATGACACAAATGTCATATTCTTCTTTAGTTGTTTTGGCAGAATGCATTTTAAATATAATTGGCAACACATTATTAAAAGAATAAAGCGTTGACATATAAGGTTAGGTTAAGTTCATATATGCATAATGAAGTTAGCTATTGTCAAATAATCTGGTTCATTCACAAGTATTATTTTGTAAAGATTGTCAATAATACCGACGTAGGTTCTGAATTGACAAATTCATAAAGATTGTTACAAATGTCTTTATGATAACAATCTTTATATCCGTAACAACCTTTATGACTGTATTTCTCTGAATACGCTACATAATTATTTAGTATTTATTTATTTATTTTCAATTTGAATTATTCAGCTTTATTACATTCGTTGGTTAAACATTATAATAAAGACAATTATCCCATTGGACTACCCCTTTGTTGGTAGTATTCCCACACAACGCCGGCAACCACAAGGTGAAGTTGTAACCCTCTGTGGGGGACTACAATGTACTGGTATACGTGGGCAAACAATGTCACACCTTGGAATAGCAGGAGTTACAGTTTGTGCAAACGACAGAATCATAATCACAGTTATGGTCAAAACTACTGCATACTTCATTTTGCTGCAACAATGTACAGAAATATAATTTAATAATAATGTAACCCTACCTTGTTTGAATTTACAGTAATAAAATAACTAATTTACCACGATTTGTTAGCGTTGTATGTAGGTAATAATAACTACAGCTTATTACATTTTATTTTTCTTTTATAGGTATATTTCTGCTTATCATTTTCTGATTATTTATGTTTTTTAGTGTACTTTATTAATATTTGATATGGGAATTGCCTGATTTGATTATATAACTGTTATATTAAAGCCGGCTCAAGTATTAAAGTAATTGCTCACACTCAACAGTATTTATTCTTACAAAACCGTTTCGGTATAGACGTATACTTTGACATATTCGAGGTAGAGAATAATAACTATATGTAGCGTATTACTTTCTGTATTTTCTTTTATAGGTTTTTTTTTTTATCTTTTTTTATGCTCTTTACTGTGCAACACAAATATAGTCATTTTGCAATTATTTATTTTCTATTTGATTTATTGTATATTATTTTACTTGAGTCACATCATTATTGTAAACTTTACAATAAAGACAATTATAATAATAATAATAATAGTAATAAATTTATTACTTTAAAATGTTTAAAACTATGATACGAAATGAATGAATTACAGTAATAAGGTTTACAAAAAGAAAATATCAAATTCATCACAAACAGAATTATAATAACTGCACGTAGGTAAATAATTATCATTGGCCTACTCGATTATAGACACCGGATAGCCACACGTTAGAATTCTAACCGTCGTTTTCCCTTAAGAAAAAATCTGTTGTGGCCAGCACAAGACCTCTCGCCATTTCCAAATTAGGCTATTTAATTTTGTATTGCACTTTGCTATCGAACCGTCGTTTTATAACAAAATATTAGAGAACTTTACCCGAATATTGTTTTTTATTGTATTTAACATGTCTTCTGCACACATATAATTCTAATTATATCTATTTTTCGTTGTCTGAGGAAGTTTCTAAATGTCACAGATTCTTCCAATTCATTAACCAGATTGGCGGTATTTCTGATGGATATATGCATATTACCTATAATTTCAAATATTTAATTAATAAAACAATAAGAAAAATTAAATATACTTCCCAGAAAAAGCTATCAAAATGTCACTAAAACCCTTGATTTTTGACATTGAAATCTGTCATTTACAAATTATGTTATAAACATTTGAATTTGTCAACTGGTTTCCTTAGTGTAGTTTCGCCTACTCGACTTGTTATATCCCGATATTCTATATATTATAGCGTCTTTATCTCAAAATTTATAGAAGATATAATAAAAAATTTAAATGTATCAGGTGTAGAATTTTGTTCTTCAAAATTATTAATATCAAAAATTTTCAAAAATTAATATTTGGAAGAATTTCTTTTAAAAACTACTACTTCCGGTTATTCAATTGTTACCAAAACCTTTTCAGCTCTTCCCAGGAATGTCAGATTGAGGAATTCATAGTTAAACAGGTCTTATGTCTTATAGTTTTTGAGGAATCGTCCGTCCAACATCCAGCCATACACACACACACACACACACACACACACACACACACACACACACACACACATACACATCCACACACACACACACACACAGACATCATTGTAAAAATGTTAGAATCGGATTCTAGTGATCTTGAAACGTGGTTATTCGTTAAAATCTGGATATGTGATTTTTAGCATGATTCCAATACCTCTCTTAGCGAGAGGTAAAAAGAGGTAGGCAATGTATATGAGGGGACAGACTGGCATTTGTGCTGTTACCGATAGGATCATAATAACAGCTATGGTCAAAACTATAGTGTACTTCATTTTCTAAAACAATTTACAGAAATATAATATAATAATAATGTACGACGTAATAAAATAATTAATTTATTACAACTCATTAGAGTTTTGAGTAGGTAACTACAGCTTATTATATTTTATTTTTTCTTTTATCGGTTTATTTCTGCTAATCACATCATTGATATATGTGATTATATTTATATTTTTATATAAATTATTTAATTAAAATACTTGTATAGGATTATAAAATAATGCCAAGAATAGCTCTCGTCAGCGGCAGTCATGACAGTTCCTATAAAAAATATAATAATAATAAATAAAGATAATAAGTTCATTTACCGTGAAGGATGTGTAATTATAAAGTAACACTGTCCTTATCTTCACAAAGTTTATTTAAACAAAATGTACGCCATCAGTTGTTTAAATAAACTTTGTGAACAAAAGGAAATTTACTTTATAATAATAATTTATAATACAATAGGTACTCATTTAATATTACATAAATTCAAATAGTATCCTCCGTAATTCATTAATGAAATATGAATAATAAAGGATGTAAAATATACTTAGAATTATTAGACCCGATTTTTCCAGCTCTGGATAAAGTGTAAGTTAACTGCCGGATATAAAAAATATTACATGGATTTTAGAGCGTAAATTCACAAAATTATACACTCGTCATTTATATAATGTGATATTTATTTATCTGGCTGATAATTTAACCGGCACTTTATCAAGAGGTGGAAAAACTAGGCCTTAATGTTTCTTAATTAGATAATTAATACAAAATATGTATATAATCAAATATTTCAAAAAAAGTGATAAGCAGAAATTAACCTATAAAAGAAATAATAAATTGTTATAAGCTTCAGTTATTATTACCTGCTCAAAACGCTAACAAGTCGTGGTAAATTAATTATTTTATTACTGTAAGATCAAAAAAAAGGTATGTTACATTATTATTACATTATATTTCTATTAATTGTTTCAGAAAATGAAGTACGTTATAATTTTGACCATAGCTGTTATTATGATCCTATCGTTGGCACAAACTGTAACAGCACAAAGGCCAATCTGCCCCCCTCATATAAATTGCCTACCTCCCTTCCCTTAGGGGCAAACGACGGTTAGAATTCTAACTTGCGGAAGTCCGGCGTCTGAAATTGAATAGTCCAATGATAATTGTCTTTATTAAAACATTTACAACAATACTGCAGCAAAAATAATGTAAATTTGTACTAATTCAAATAGAAAATAAATGAATGCTAAATAATTTTTACTTTCTTTTATATCATTTCCTAATAACTAAAGAAGGAATAGGTACTTATATATAGGACTGTAAAATAATGCAAGAATAACTCTCACAATTACTTTTATTTACTCAATTGTAAATATTAAAGACGTTCCAATAATAGCTCAAGATCTCAAACACATAATAAAATCAAAATTAAAAATAAGATATTATTACATGTAGATCAAGAATTGGACACACTAGACTTAGAGATGTTTACCGCAAAAAACAACAACAAATATGTGATACATGTAACACTTAACTCACTGTACAACATTTCATCACACAATGTAACAAATATACGAAGACATCACAATATTCCTACAAAACCCAAACAAGCTCTGAACAATGACATTATAAAATTTCTAAATGATATAAATCCTGTTGATAATATTTATTTCATACAGTATTCAAAACGTTTTTAGTTTTGAAAACATCAAGTATACAGTGACAAAACAGTTTTGAGTTATCTCAAACCTGTATTGATACTATATTCATGGCGTTTTCAAAACTAAAAACGTTTTGAAAATGGTTTTAAAAACTGAATGCAAACTCAGTAATTAATAGCTTATGGTTGAAATGTCCCTCATATATCCTCAATAAAAAATCTGTTGTGACCAGCACAAAACTTCTCGCCATTTCCATTTTATGTCGTTTTGTAACAAAAAAATTACAGAACTTTACCCAAATATTGTATTTCATTGTATTTAACATGTCTTCTGCACACATACAATTCTAATTATATCTATTTTCCATTGTATGAGGAAGTACCTATATCAGAGATTCTTCCAATTCATTGACAAGTTTGCCGGTATTTGTAATGGATACATGCAGGTTATAATTTTAAATATTTAATTAATAAAACCATAAAAAGCTTTTAGAATGTAACTAAACTTTTGAATTTTGACACTGATATCTGTCATTTACAAATTATCTTATAAACATTTGAATTTGTCAACTGGTTTCCTTAGTGTAGTTTCGCCTACTCGACTTATTATATCCCGATATTCTATATATTATAGTGTCTTTATCTCTAAATTTATAGAAGATATAATAAAAAATTTAAATGTATCAGACGTAGAATTTTGTTCTTCAAAAGACGTAATATCAAAAATTTTCAAAAAATAATATTTAGAAGATTTTTTTTTTTAAATACTGCTACTTCCGGTTGTTCAATTGTTACCAAAACCTTTTCAGCTCTTCCCAGGAATGTCAGATTGAGGAATTCATAGTTAAACAGGTCTTATGTCTTATAGTTTTTGAGTAATCGTCCCTCCAACATCCACACATACATACACACATACATATACACAAACATATACACATACATACATACACACATCCACACACACACAGAGACATCATCGTAAAAATGTTAAAATCGGTTTATATGGAGCTTAAATCGTGCTTATTCACTTAAATCTGAAGATGTGATTTTTAGCATAAATCCAATACCTCTCTTAGCGAGAGGTAAAAAATCTGTTGTGGCCAGCACAATACCTCCTGCCATTTCCATTTTATGTTACATAAGTATTGTATTGCACTTCGCTATGGCACCGCCGTTTTATAACAAAAAATTTTGTTGTGGCTAACACAAGACCTCTCGCCATTTCTCTATTAGGCTATATACATATTGTGTTTAACATTTCTGGTACATACACAAATATTCTAATTATTAATATATTTTTATATATTTTAATTCATTCTATAATAAGTTTCCTTCTATTCTTCTAAATGTTCGAGTTTCTTCAAATTCATTGACAAGTTTCGAGGTATTTCTGATGTGTATATATGTACCTATAATGTTAAATATTTAATTAATAATAAAATAATAATTATTATATGTACTTCCCAGAGAAAGCCTTTAGTAATGTAAATGAATTTTTGACACTGACAAATCACATTTTCCTGTCAATTACAACATTTTAATTTTTCAACTGGTTTCATTGGAGTTATTTGGGCTACTAGATACATTACTCGAAAAATGAGTACACTTACGGAACATTGTATTTACAAGCAAATAATATTACTACCAAATTTATATATCTACCCATTTTTGAATTATTGCCTCAAAAGTCAATATACCCCATATTTAGATAAAAACTTCAAAATTTTCAAAAATCTAATTTTAATGTATCTAGATACTTCTTTGTGCTCTGATTCCAAATTCCAGGTCGATATCTCTTTTCGTTTTCGAGATATTTAGATTCAAAATTTTGCTCAAAAATGACCACCATGATCATGGGTGGAGATATGAATTTGGCGTTATCAACATTCGATTCTACGGGAAAAAATACGTAAGTACTTTTCATGTTACCTTGGTTACTTGTTGTTTTTTGCTTTTTTTCACATTTTTATGTTAATTTCCTCTGAAGAAGGCACCAGTTTATGGTGCCGAAATGTTAGGTTTTAATAAAAAATACAGAACATAAACTAAATTATTATTATTATTATAATCCTATTTCTACTTTAGTTATTAGGAAATGATTTCACAGGAAGCAAGTAATAACAAATAATATTATTTACATTTATTTATTTTCTATTTGAATTATTTCACATTTAATTTGAATAATTATGCTTAGACTTGCTAAATTATAGAAAATCAGATCGGGACGTTTTTAAGCTGACCAAAACGTGCCAATATATGAGAAAGCGGCACCGTCCCGGTCAAATCGGGCGTATGACATGCCATCTTTTGCTACTAGTCTATTACTTGTGGTCCAACTGGTCCACAACCCGGACATCTACAATACGGACATCCACAAGTTGGAGTGATAATCCTTCCTGGTGGCCAACAACGTAAAACTGGACATTCGATTTCTTTACGACAAACAGTACTAACGTGAGATTTAGTTTGTGCAGACGACACGACCATAATAAGAGCTATAGTCAAAATGATTACTACACACTTCATTTTGCTGAAACAATGTACAGAAATATAATTATACATTAATTTTAGTTAAATTTCATACCGAAAATGAAACAGATTTATATGACTTCATCATAGACAGTGGCGTAAATACGGTCCGCAAAACCCCGCAATGCGGGGGGCCCCGCAGATATGGGGGCCCCAAATTGCCACGAAACTACCATTTATTAATTTATATTTTATTAATGTAAACGCCAGTTTAAAAATTTCAAAATTTGCGCGCTAAATTAGTCAGGAAGAGGAAAGATGGAAGTACTGGTTTAAATTATGGCCAACTTCACGCTTATAAGCGTAGCGCAATGAAGTTAGTTGACCATGCTTTAAATAAAAATACCTTGTAAATTTTAAATTTGACAATGATAGCAACCACACTATAGGTGTCAGCGCAAGAGATAGCTAAAGAACCGACGTACGATGAGTAGTAAAAGCAAGAATGTTATAATAGACGGAATTATTTTAATTAAATATAGTGTTTCTGTTTCTTTTTATAATATGATTATAAAGAAATCAAAGGTAAGATTATAAATTGAACTTGTATATTGTAGGGTAAATCTAATGTTATTATTATTATTGTAGAATTATGGATAAACGAAAACACGAGAGTGGAGCGTAAAAACGAAAAAACAGAGTGAAGAACAGCTCGCTAAAAATACTAAAATTAAAAAAATATTGTATTTATAATTAGTTACAGTAAAATTAATTAAAATATACATTGTATTTTTTTATACCTAATCATATAATTTTCAGAAGTTTATTAGGGGGGGGGGTACATTTTTTGCGGGGGGAGGGTCTAAATCCTAGTTACGCCACTGATCATAGAACTCGTATATTTACTGTACTTACCGTCAAATAAATATGGACTGATGCTTAACTTTTCCCTTCTCCCCACCCTGTTCCTTGCTATGAGTTGTTGCCGCTTCTTCATAACTTAGCATTTTCAACATGACCAACGGAATTGGCAACAATGTAGAAATCTCATGTCCATATTTCTTTGACGGCAGTATAATCATAGAAAATATTAAAATAAAGTTTAATATAATATTAATGTAACTCACCTTGATTCAACTTAATATCCCTCGAGTAGTAGTTCTATGAGGTAATATAGGTAGCGTATTACTTTCTGTTTTTCCTTTTATAGATTTATTTCTCTTTATCACTTCCTTTTTTTATATTTTTACCTGTACAATATTTTATTTTCGCCTAAATTTAGATTCGTACCCAATGTAATACTTAATGATAAAAATGTGCAATAAAACATACCTATCTTCTTAAATATATTATTCACAAAGAAAATTCATTCTCAGAAATTTGATTTGATGTCAGAGATGTAATGCTTTAGGTCAAAAAAAAAGATGGATGCTTTAAATGAACACGTAATAGGGTCCCATAATTCTTATATATTTTTAGGAAATTATTTCAAAGAAAGTAAAAACAAATATAGTCATGCTGCAATTATTTATTTTCTATCTGAATTATTATACATTATTTTACTTGTGCCACAGTATTATTGTAAACATTATAATAAAGAAAATTATCATTGGTCTACTCGATTTAAGACACCGGACAACCACAAGTTGTAATTCTAACCGTCGTTCCTATTCAAAGGAAAGGGCGGTAGGCAATTTATATGAGGGGGACAGACTGGCATTTGTGCTGTTACAGTTTGTGCCAACGATAGGATCATAATAACAGCTATGATCAACACTATAGTGTACTTCATTTTACTAAAACACTTTACAGAAAATGTAATAATAATGCAACATACCTTTTTATGAACTCACAATAATAGATATTTACACACCAAGTGAGCTAAGGTAATGTTTATTCATGAGAAGAAAGTTTAGCTCACGAGCCCGTAAGGGCGAGTGAGTTAATTTCTTCGAGTGAATAAACATTCTTAACTCACGTGGTTTGTACAATATTTTATTCAATTTTGACGAAATAATAAAAACCATTATAATATTTAATTTTGACAAAACAAAAAACTAATCAGTTAGTAGACTGTGCATGATGATGATAGATGTCAAGTCATCTATTTAAAAAGCTTTATTGTCTGTCATTTGTGCCGTGAAAAATAATGAAAATGGCTGATAATGATAAACTATGGTAAGTGTTAATTTCGTGCCTGATGTTATTTTAAATGCATTATTTGTTGCAGAGTGAATTAAAAAAAATGTGAGTGATTTAAAAAAATTTAATTCACTTGTGAAAAAAGTGTTACTTATAGTTGTTGCTATGGGGTTAATAATGCCAGGTTGAAACGTCAAAATTTAATAAAATAATTAATTTACCACGTCTCGTTAGCGTTTTGAGTAGGTATTAGGTTTGTTCGCGGTAGCGATCCCGAACTAGTTTGAGCATCACACGCATTCGCAGTTTCGTAGGTTTATAATATTGCCTCTATTTCAGTTTAAAACTATAAAATATTCATTCAGGTACATAACATACATAACCTCAAACGTCAAAACGAGCGTTCGCGGTAGAAAAACTCCCAAATCAATCCGTCAGGGATTGTAACCGCGAACAAACCTAGTAATAACTACAGCTTATAAAAATTAATTTTTTGTTTTATACTTTTATTTCTGCATATCACTTGAAATATACATATTTTTGTGATAATTATCTAATTAAGAAACATCAAAGCCCGGTATTTCCACTTCTTGATAAAGTGCCAGTTAACAAATCCGCCAGATAAAAGAAAAATATCGCATAATATAAATGTATGTGTATAATTTTGTGCATGAATTTACGTTCTATGTGATATTTTCATAACGCAATATAACAAGTTATATGATTATCATCAATGATATTTTCGAGTGAAACCGATTTGCAGATTTCACGAGTGCGAAGGAAAAGTGAAATGGGCTGCTTCGGTTTCACGAGCAATATCTTCGATTATTAATCATATCACGAGCTTATTTTTAATGAGAATACATTGAATTTTGGTTAAAATTAACTGTCAATATTGTAAAAATCCCTTAGTAACGAATGTACTAAATAAGGTGATAATTTCTTTGTTTTTTATCATCGCTGTGATAGACATGTAACTAGAGAAATTCTGAATGTTGCTTGGCTGAAAACATGTCACGTGACTATTGAATTATATTCTCATACGTAATATAACAAGTGATATGATTATCATCGATGATATTTTCGAGTGAAATGTGCTGCTTCGGTTTCACGAGCAATATCTTCGATTATTAATCATATCACGAGCTTATATTTAATGAGAGAATATAATTAATTTTTGTTAAAATTAACTGTCAATGTTGTAAAAATCCCTTAGTAACGAATGTAAATAAGGTGATAATTTCTTTTTTTTATCATCGCTGTGATAGACATGTAACTAGAGAAATTCTGAGTGTTGATTGGCGGAAAACATGTCACGTGACTAATGAATTATATTCTCATTATAATAAAAACAAATAGTTATTCCATTAAATTACAAGTTTACTATATTTTGCCAAACAAAGTTTACAGCGTCAAGATAATACGATTTTACTAGTTTTACGATAATGTCTGTATGCGTGTGTTTGTGTGCGTATATATATATATATATATATATATATATATATATATATATATATGTGTGTGTGTGTGTGTGTGTGTGTGTGTGTGTGTGTGCGAAACAAATATTTCTCCGACAATAGCTCCAATACTACAATTCTAAAAATTATAATTCTTTCGTATTTATCTTCTTATATCTATATGAAGAGCTGATTGGATTTTGGTTATAATTATTTTGGAATGATGTCAAACTAATTTCTAGGGGACGCAAAATGTCAAACTAATTACTGTCTTAGTGGGGTACCTAAAATTAATTTCAGGCTAAAAGAAAGTAGGAACAAATATCATTATGTTTTTATTTATTTTCTAATTGAATTATTATACATATATTATATTTATGTTACAGTTGTAAATTTATAATAAAGACAATATTTCCATTAGTCTATTCGTTTACTGGTCCCAAATCAATTTAACCACAATACGGACAACCACATCCTGGAGTTATAACCTTTTGTGGTGGCTTGCAGTGTATAGGAACGCAATCAAAAATCACGAGACACCTAGGGGTTACGCTTTGTGCCAACAATAGGATCATAATAACAGCTATGATCAAAACCATTAAATACTTCATTTTTCTAAAATAATATATAGAAATATAATTTAATAATAATGAACAAACATTCATTGAACTTACCAGAATAATGGATACACCACGAATAGTTGGTAATAATAACTATCGCTTTTTACATTTTACTTTTTATATAATGACTGTTTTTGCTTATCAATTTTTAGTTTTTTGTCACGTTGTTTGTGCTATATTTAGTATTATCAAAATTCAGATTAATACGTGCTGTAATTCATAATAACATTTATTTATTCATTTTTATTTATTTACTTTTTTATCATTCCACGTAACTATTTGACACGCTATATAATAAATTACCTATGTCATATTGTATAGTAAATTATACATTATAAACATATTTATTAACAAACTTTTTGCATTCCATGTCCCATTCGGGTATTCTTCTATACTGTAAAAACAGTTTTTTATACGTACTCAGAATTTTGATTTTGTATCAGAGAAGTATTGTTTTAGTAAAAAAAATGGATGGTTTGTTTTTATTGAATAAACGCAATAGAATCTTACAAATCTTACTTTTGCTTTTAGGACATGACTTTAAAGAAATTATTTGTGGATGAAGGTAGGCCTTAATGATCCCAGAAAAGAATTTTTGATAAATTTTTTTTCTTTATTTCGGACGTTTCGAGCCCAAGTGGCTCATCATCAGCTATAATAAATTCAATACATTATAAATCCGTCAATTAAAAAATTTTCAATTAAAAAGTTCAAAAAACAGTAACATTCACCTTTCAAAAAGTGATAAAGTTAAACAAATTCATTAATACATTTTTGTAATAAAGTCATCGTTGTAAAATAATATCAACATTATGAAAAAAATTTTGCACGTGGCACTACATAATGTTCAAGTATGAAGAACATAATTTGTTTATAATAATCTACAACCGATTTAAAGAAATTAAGCACAAATATAATTGCATTTATTTATTTTTAAGCAGAATTATTGTACATTTTTTTTACATGAGCTACAGCATTTTTGCAAACATTATAATAAAGACAAATATTGATTGCATTAGACTACAAGTTTACTATATTTTGCCAAAACAATGTTTACAGCCGCAAGGTGTATTGGCAATCTGCTGGGCTGGAGGACAGAATAAAGCTGGACAATTTAAGGGCACGTTACACTTTGGGGGAACAGGTGTTACAGTTTGTGCAAACGATAAGATCAGAAAAACTGCTATGGTCAAAACTATGGTGTACTTCATTTTGCTGAAACAATGTGCAGGAATATTATTTAATAATAATGTAATACACCTTTTTTTCAACTTACTGGAATAATTAAGGTAATTTCTTACCAGTAGTTTAAGTTTCAAGTTGGTAATAATAATTATAATTTACTGCATATTACTTTTTCTTTTATAGTTTTTTTGCTTATCACTTTTTGATTTTTTGTGTTATTGTAAGTACTATATTATTATTACATATTTAAATTGCTTGATTTATTTATGTAACCATCAACATAGACGGCTCAAGAACGGGGGAAAAAGGGTACACATCAATTTGGGCAACAGAATTTTTTTTGTATACTTAGCTGACATACAAATTGGCTTTTTTAAAAAGAAAATTGTAGTGCTTGGTTTTTTCTAAACATCACTAACAAAATCTGAAGAAACAGTATAACACGCAATTTTGTAATTCTACAAATCTACTATTTTAATGTCCAAATACCCATTCACTTAAATATCGCCCAGTTTGTGTCCAATTATTGCCCTGGACCCGCACTTAATGGAGCCATGCACTTCAGATCTTTCACTTCATAGCCTACGTTTCACAATAAATCACGAATTTTTATCAAGACTTGCTTTATAATCAATCAAAACCATAGGAAGTTTTACTAGAAAAAAGACCAAGTAACTCTTATTCTTCATATTAAAACTGAAGTTATTAGTTTTGTTGCCTTTTGTGATTCTTTGTTTAATTTCTCTTTTAAAATATATGAATTTTTGTTACAGTACACATTTTTTAAGGAAAAAAAATATTAAATAGCCCTTCAATTTTCTTTCTTGCATATTATTATAAAATAAATAATTTGACAAATAATTAAATATATTTATATTTTTTTTGTTTGGTATTTTCCAATTCATAATATACCTTTATAATTTGTAAGGTATATTTTATATTACTCGCAATATATGTTTATTATTGTTATGTATTTCGCAATATATTTACAACATATTTCTGATAGTTAATTGATTTAATTGTAATATATTCTTCATATAGATGTAAACATTTTACAATATATTTTTCGATATCTAGATAATTATTTGTAATATATACGAGCCCCGTCTCACAGCGGTTGTCCCACTTTTTAAATTTTAATTTATCATGACAACGAATAGAGTTTGTAATATTAATTAAATATATCTTTACTTTTTATTTAAAATGAAAATTTTCAACAATATAGCTTAATGTTAAATAAATTTTTTCTCTAAAAATTAAAAATTTAACGGTTATAATTGTAACACAAATCGATATATTAATATAATGTTATTTATTAATTTTGGGTAACATCGCTTTTTATTCTAAATTACTATAATTCTTTTAGACATTTTATTTAAGAAAATCTAAGAACCTTACGATTTAAATTCGTTTATTTTTTCCGATTTTCTTCGGTTTTGGGTAAAACTAAATATTAATTCATTTTACAATAAAAATGAAATATTTTAGAATACATATCGTGCTATCTGTCATTAGAACAGCAAAATGTTAGTAATATTAATAAAAAGTGGCGATAATTTACGTTAGTTATTATTTATATTATAATTAACTAAATAAAATTAAATTAAAGCGGGTGGGCCAACAGCTGTGAGACGGGGCTCGTATATATATATATATATATATATATATATATATATATATATATATATATATATATATATATATATATATCTTGTTATTATAAATATTTTATGTTTACGTTTGTAATATATAACTTGCATGATATAACGTTACCAGCCTTTTGTACAAAGCTGTATGCTTTAAGAACAAATAAAGTATTATTATTATTATTATTATTATTATTATTATTATTTTCCAAAACAATTTCCAATACAAAAATTTCTAGGAAATTCAATTTAACAAATTAAATACATGAAGAAAATATATTTCTCATTATATCCTTTATGTGATGTGCCATATTTTATTATTGTGAATTACAGTACAGTGGTTTCTAGTTTGAATTTACATAATGTAAAATATAGTTCATTAATAACATGAAAAAATCAGAGAGTGATAAGCACTCGAATAAGCAGAAATAAACTTATAAATAAAAAGTGAAATGTAATACGTTATATTCCTATAAGTTCAAACAAATTTTTTATTCAAAACTCAGCCACGATTAAGGATAGCGAATTGGAAGTAAAAATTTGAATTCAGCAGAAATTTCCTACATATAGCATTCCGACACCTTTTTATTCATTAAATGGTTCAGATTCAGAACTTACAGAAAACTAAAACAACCAGGTTTTTTTTGGAAATACTGCTCTATACTGAGATTTTATTATCAGCAGTTGATACGAGGTTCATGCTAGAATTGTTGAAAATAAGACATATTGTTTATATATTTCAGAATTTTATTTTAAATATGTTCAAAGAAGATCCTTTCAACAATAATACACTTCACCATTCTTTCCTTCCAGTTATTAAAAGCTCCCTACCAGCTTTCAAACTAATTTCTAGGAACATACAATCCTGTCAAATCTGTCAAACCAATTACTGGAGTACCTGAAAACTGTTAAATTAATTTCAGACTGAATTATTATATATTTATTTATTTATTTTCTGTTTAAATTATTACACATTTTTTATCATATTTATGTTATGGTTGTAATGTTATAATAAAGACAATTGATCTATTCGTCTAGTGGTCTCAAATCAATTCAGCCACAATACGGACAGCCACATCCTGGAGTTATAATTCTTTGTGGTGGCGTGCAGTGAACAGGGTCGCAATCAAAAAATACTTGACATGCAGGAGTTACAGTTTGTGCCAACGACAGTATCGTAATAACAGCTATGGCCAAAACGATTAAATACTTCATTTTGCTGAAACAATGTCCAGAAATATAATTTAATAAAAATGTGAATTCGATCCAACTTACGGAAATTAGATATTTTTAGTACAAGTGAGCAAATTATGTCTTCTTCTTACGCGACCAGAAATTGGTCGCCCGAGCGAGAGCGGTGTGCCAACAGGACAAGTAAGAAAAAGATATGCTCACTTGTACGAAACATGAATTTTTCCACAATCTTGAAATATATTTTAAAAAAAAAAACGAAACATTGTGCTGTTTTTATTAATGAAAAACTCAACAGTACATATCTTTATAACTGAATTTAATGTAAAATGAACTACAAAAAAATATTGTCCCTTCATTTAGAATAATGGTATTTATTGCACAATTTGTAACTCCATGAAAATTTATGACTCCTGATATTATTATAAGCTTGTTTATTTTGCTCACGTGTGAAGAAAGTTATTTACTTTGCTTTCTTGTGATTCAACATGCTATTTTGCTCACTATTTTAACTTGAATAATAATGAATTTTGTTAACGACTGTAGAAAAAAATTATTTACCACCATTAGTAGTTGCTGTTTTAATTTGATAATAATAACTATGGCTTATTACACATCAATATATTTTAGCTTATCAATTTATGGTGGGTATTTTTTTACTATATTTCATATTGTCTAAATTCATGTTAGTACTACACACTGTAATTCGTAACTATAAAATAGGAACGATAAATTAGATGTTATCTTCTAAATTCCAAATTACATTATTAACACAAAAATACAAACGGAATTTGCTTTTTCTTTGATATTCCAAATTTTATAAACACTTTAGATAGCAAAAATAAAGTCTAAGGCCCAGTTAATTTAATTGTACGTTAAAAGAAAAACACAGCATCAATATTAAAGCCTATATTGTAAAAATTTCATATGTGTCAATTTTTTGATGACACATTGTTCATATAACCGACAGTTAATTTAACTAGAGATGAAAATATCGAGCCTAAGCTTACCAATCGGACAAAGCTCTGGTCTCGACTTCATTTATTTCAGATTCAGTATTTTTTAGCAATATTTTTGCTCAGCAACTAGTATGGCAGATAAAATATTGAATAATACACGTTTGATTATGGTCAAACGAAACTCGTTTGATTTCTGCAGTACTCGGCACACCGACTAATTCTAATATTCTGATATAATTTCGGTAGACATATCATAATGAAACTCGTATCGTTAATAAGTATCTGTAGAATACCCCATTAAGTGCTATTATTTAATTAAATTAATTTAAAATAAATTGATTTAATTATCTTCAACTAGTATAACACATTTTTGTAAAGTTTTGAGACAGGAAAAACTGATTTCGTATACTAAACAACTATGCCCCGCTTTTCAATTAATACTATGTAGGGATAGACGGAAAAGGACCCGTACATCTTTAAACCGGCCCTGAAAATAAACGCTATTCTCACGGCTACGAATCAAATTAATATATTCGAAATAAAAAACGAACTTACGTTACAGTGACAGTATTGTCAACTAAGAGCATCATTTTAAAATGAATATCGTAATTTAGTCGAAACAATACGAATTTCTGAAAGACAAACGTACTACACGTTATATTTTCATTCTTATCGCGCGCACTTCATATTAATGCAAATGTGAGAAAGATAAAAATATAGGCCAACTTGTAAATTTGTTCAAGAAAATTAAAACAAATATTATTGTTTTGTATTTTTTTATTGCGCATTTACTTTATGTATGCTACAACGTTCTAATAAAGACAATTATTCCATTCGACTACAGGTTTACTGATTGTAAATCAAATCATCAGGAACAAAACGAATAACCACAAATTCGTGGGGTAACCATTTGTTCTGGCGGATAAAATAAAAGTGGACAATTTAAATAATAGGTGTTACAGTTTGTGCAAAAGATAATGAACATAAAAATATAATTTAATAATAATGCAATAATGCAACATACCTTATAGAAATAATAAATTAATATACCACTAGTAGTTGCAGCCTAAGTTGGCAATATTGCTAGATATAGCTTATTACATTTTACTTTTTCTTTTATAGCTTACTTTTACTTATCAAATTATATATATATTTGTGTTAATGTATACGATATTTCATATCATCTAAATTTAGATTAAAACCCACTATAATTCATAATTAAAATATTAATAATAAATGTTATAATTTTAATGATATCTACCTAATTACATTCATTATACCACAAAATTTACATGCTTAGAAATTTTATTCTGAAATAAAAATTGCTTTTTTTGATATTCCGAATTTATTAGGAAATTTTAAATTTTAAATAACATATAGGTAAATAGAAATATATATTACTTTACAAAATTGTTTGTTATTGTTATTTATTTATGTTGCAATAATCAACTACAGTGCTGGTTAACATTAAATCATCAAAAATTCCTTATATTTAAAAACTCTAAAACTTTATATAATTATATATAATATATAATTTGGTCTTATATTACAGTCCTTCAGTATCATTTTTATTTTATAAAATTATTACTAAACAAATATAATATTACTAAGGCTTTCATGGCCGACATTTATCAAAGGCTGGAACTTTTTCGGGTTTCTGGGCCATGGTCTTTTAGGTATAACACGTAACGTTTCACCCAACAATGTGTTAGACATTAGAGGATTTCTAAGTGTTTACATTCAAAAATTATCTTTTTCTTGAAAAATGACAGATTTTAATGTCAATATTTGATGTATTTTGCAAGAAAAAGATATTTTTTTAATGTAAACCCTCTGATGATGCCTAACACATTGTTGGTTAGGTGTTATACCTAAAAGACCATCGCCCAGAAACCCGAAAAAGTTCCAGTCTAAAATATAATATACTTGCGATAAATCATTACGCCACAAAATATGTTAAGCTTATAATCGGAATATCCTAGTGAACCACCAAATTCTTATGTAATAATTATTATCGTTGGTTTTCGCCCTGGTGTAGAACAAAACGCACAACCACAAAGTGGAATAATAACCTTTCCTGGTGGCGGACAATCTATAGGTGGACAATTTTCCAAGTCGTCGTTACATCCAGGGCGCCGAACTGTAGTTGTTTCTTGTGCTGACGATAGGGCCATTATAACGGCCACAGTGAAAAGTATTGCTGCGTAATTCATTTTACTGAAATCATGTAAATTTAAATTTTTAATTATTATAATGGTTGAAGAAAATAATTGGAACTGTAGTCACACACTATTAATTTAATTTAACCGATGTTTCGTTGATGTAATGTTCATATTCAGGCCTATTCACCATAAAAAATGGTGAATAATACGAAACACAGCATTCTAAAATTATAAATCAAATGTTTTTGACAGACATAAATGAAAGAATAAATAAATAAGATAAAACAACAAATGAACAATCAGTTCCTAGTAATTTCTTCAACCATTATCATCTCCAAAAACATTCGATCAGCGTTTCCATCAATTTAAGAATTATATTTGAGTCATTTCTCACATTGTTGTGGATCTAATGAACGTTCATCCTTCATCAGAATATCCTTCAGCAAACACAGTTATTTTCATATTATAGGTATAGCTTTTTAACTGTTCATTTTACGTTTTCTCAAATGATCGAATCATCTCAACTAAATCATTCACACTCCTTCGATACACACTTCGTATATAAGTTTACGCACAACTGTATTGTAATTGTTTGTTTACATTTTAGTTACTATGGCGGAAAATGAAAGATTACACCCTGCGGGCGGTAAAGTGTAAAGCAAAAGCCCGCCGGGCGGTAAAAAATATGACAAAAAAAAAACAAATAACGGTAAATAACATTTTATTTGTGGATATTTATAATACAGTTGGATATATTATTCAACGAAATTCCCTCCAAATGAATTGTCTCTGACGATTTCTTTAACTGAAGTTTCAACTGATTTCTGTCTTTTTCAGTTGCAGAAATGTCAGATTACAGACCAGGTTTATCATGGTCTTTGGTACCAATAATCAGTAGAGCTGTTTTATTTTTTAGACTGAAAAGTAGGCACAATCTATAGAATAACAATATATACGAGTAATATTGATATATCACCATACCTTTTTATTGAAATATGCGAGCAACAACAGTTTCGTTCAAAATTGTCACATTTTTTTCTGTCAACCAGGCTTGCAACACATCATATTCGTTTTGATATCGGTCCTTTGACTTACCAGGACATAAATCCGCTAAAACTTCATTAGCTTCTAGCAAAAATTTTTCAGAAATTTCAGTATCATATTCAGGTTGAAGCTCCATGCTTGGCATTTTTAATTATTTGCTTACACAAAACAAATGGTTACCAGTACAATGCATCGCCTAAATGTTTCTTGGCTTAGCCATCTGGCCATCTAATATTTTTTACATAGCAACAAGCTTTTAGTCATGCAATTAAAAATTACGTTTCATTTGGTTTCAGTTGTGCGTAAAACGTTGTACGTACCTCAGGCCGAAAGAGATTTACGCCCTTGGACGAATAAAAGCCCTCCGCTTCGCGTCGGGCTTCAAATTTCGTCCGCAGGCGTAAACCCTTTCTTTCGGACCTCTATAAGTAAATAACTATTACGTTCACCAGAAGTTTTCCCTATGTCCCAAATTATGGTGGTTATTTTATTCTGCAAAAGCCAAGAGATGGGTTTGTAGAACAAACTTTGTACTGCGATCTGGATTAGTATCCGTAGTCGATCAAGGTATATAACATAAAATCTACATTTTTCAATTTTGTTTGGATTAGTGAAGGTTTCGAATAGCGGTGTTTTATTCTATCTATAACAACGTTATGAATGGTTGTATAAAACAATAGGGTTTTTAATTACATTTTAATATTAAGTGTAGTTGTTAATTGTTGATAACTTTGCGTTTATTTTTCTTTAAAAATTTTGTATACCATAATTTGGGACGAATATGAAACCCATAATGTGTACCATAATTTGGGGTAAAAGTAGGAGTATTTAGTTAACACGAACTTAATACTAAATTCTAAAATATTGTTATCTCCCATTTTTGTCTAAATCAAAGCATTTATTTTCGCCCTCTTTTACTAAAACCTCATTTCCACCGAATGTTTTATTGCTTAATGCATAATGATTAGTGCATAAGACTTAATGCATTATAATAATTTACCATTTCCAGCTATTTTGTTTAGTAACTAATTCAGCAGAAATGTCACAATTTTTTCCCTTATTACTTGTTGTCTTGCAAACTGCAATTGCAGCAGAAATTCTTCTTGATTTAAATATGTGATATACATAATTTTCTGTATCAATATCCATACCGAAAAATTAAAAAATTAATAATTATAAAATAGATTGACAGTTGACAGGTCAGGTTAGAAGTTTACAATCTTTTGTTCTTACGCATTGCTCTTAATTCTTAAGCATTAATTATAGCTCTTACGCATTAGGACAATCGGTGGAAATGAAGCTTAAACGTTCAATCATGAAAACACATTTAATTTCTTCTACAGTAAATTTTAGTAGTATTATAATTATATTAATAATTAAATAAGCCCGACACCTTAATCGGTAAAAGGGATCTACGATTAAATAAAGTAAGTACTTTATATAAAAATATAAATTATTTGTTACATAGTTAATTGTTTCAACTTACTGCAATAATTAAAAGCCGTGCTGCGTAGTTAATATTTCAAGTAGAATATTATATCTATACCTGTCTTCTTTTTCTTATATACTCATATTTCTGTTTATCAGTCTGATGTTTTTTTATTATTGTTGTTTTCATGTTTCATTACTATACAAAGAAATCATATATCTATCTTATTTAAAAAACAGATTGTCTGCATTCTACTAAAAATAACTATTAGTTAATCCTCCATAAAACGCAGTAAATTTTGACAACAACATATGGCCTAATCAACAAAATAAACTGCAATAGTTGTTAAAGGATTATAAATTAATTGTAAATTATGTTCGAGCTTTTATAAATTATTAATGCACACTTTTTAAATCACACTTGAGATTACAGATATACCTAATAGAAGTTTTAACTATCGTAGGTCCCTGAGACCGGGTGTGTAAGCTGAATAGTTAAAAATATAT
Source organism: Ophonus ardosiacus (assembly GCA_943142095.1). NCBI lineage: Eukaryota > Metazoa > Arthropoda > Insecta > Coleoptera > Carabidae > Ophonus > Ophonus ardosiacus. The sequence continues at coordinate 46,581,836 of OW964827.1, read as the reverse complement.
TTTATGAAAATTATATTAGACATTAAGTACAGGCAATCTATGTATTTTTGTTTCGACTATAATTATAATAAAATTCTAACATGAAATACAACTCTAAATTTTTAGGTAAATAATAACATAATACATATATCAAATTTTGTCAGCATTATCGACCTAACTACATATGATGTATTTTTTTAATTAATTAATTAATTAATTAATTAATAAAAGAACTAGAGAATTTATATTTTAAACTAATAATAATGTTAAATAATAATAAAAGAAATAATAATTTATTGTTATATTCGTAATTAAATAAAAAGAATGGCACCCAAAATAACCCACCACTTCTATGACGACGGAGTACATGCAGCACGTCATTCGTAGTCAATAGAAAAACAATTTACGTTATTTATATAAATAAAAGTAGGCTTTCGTTTGTCTGTATGTACTCTGATGTCACATTCTGTTTCAGATCACGTGACTTTTTCAAAATATTACACAAATTTCAATATTTAATTGTAAATTATCTAATGGATATTTGGTAATATTTTCTAATTTGAGGCTCTTTAAAGAACAGTATCTTTCAAAATTTAATATTTAGAATTTTGATCGCGGTCCTGGTCACATGGCCATTATCAAACAACTTACTTTAGTATAATAGTAAAATAGTATTATTATGAAAATGTAGAAGTGACATGAAGCAAAGTTAAAACAAAAAATTCATTATCTTTGTTTTATTTAAAACACTAAAGTTTAGTTGTTTGATAATGGTCGTAACCACGACCAAAACCACTTAATGTGTCAATAATAAAACTTGAACAAGATGAAACTTCCTATCCAACCTAAAATCACATAACAGCTTCATACAATTTGACAAGGGTTTCAAGTTAAATAATTTATTTGCTGAATATATTGCAAAATACAATACTTTTAGTACAAATGTACAATATATTTATAATTAATCATCCTTTCTTCGTTGTACTTTCCGTACTAGAAGAAGTTTGTAGTTCCTCAGTTATTGGTCGTGGTGGCCATGGACGTATTGGTCTTTGTGGCCATGGACGTATTGGTCTTGGTCCACGTATACATATTGGGCATTGACAATGCAAATGAACTGTCCATTGTGGTAGACAACGTAACGGTGGACAAGTTAAACTTTCCTCACATGGGGTTGTAGTTTGTGCTAACGATAAAGCCATAATTGCAGCTAAGGAGAATAGTACTGCAAGGTAGAACTTCATTTTTCTGAAACAATTTGGTAAAATTTTCATTGATACAATTCTTTAAAAAAAATCCTTATCGGGATTAAATCCTAATTACAGAGTGGGTTCACATAACCTAAAACTCAGCGCACTCATGACTAAGAGGTGTCGCAATAATTATTATGGAGTATAAGAAAATCTGGTAAGATTTTCACTAACAACATGTTATTCAAAGAAAAAAACATCATCTGGATTAAATCCTAATTACAGAGTGAGTTCACATACATAAACATCCATGTCTTATTGGGATTTGAACCAAAAACACAGCGCACTTATGACTAAGAGGTGTTGCTCTAACTATTGAGCTACCGAAGCCGACAAATGTTCTCACTATTTCTGTCTAATGTGGGTTCACGCGAACCCGAAATCATAAAGCCATACACTCACGCAATAATTATTATTGAGAATACAAAAATCTGGTAAGATTTTCACTAACAACATGTTATTTACAGAGAAAACCTTATCTGGATTAAATCCTAATTATAGAGTGTGTTCACATACATAAATATCTATGCCTTATTGGGATTCGAACCCAAAACCCCAGCGCACTCATGACTAAGAGGTGTTGCTCTAACTGTGGAGCTAGCGAAGCCGTCAAATGTTCACTCTATTTCTGTCTAATGTGGGTTTATGTGAAGCCGAAATCATGAAGCCACACACTCACGCAATAATTATTTTTGAGAATAAGAAAATCAAGTACGCCATGGAAAACAAAATTTGTATTATCCTTTTAAACAGATATTTTTATCTGTCATTTAAAATGAAGTTGCAAAAATTAAATTTGTTAGAACTTAGTTAATCTATTTTTTAAAAAATGGAATCAATCAGAGAGCATTTCGAATTATGATTTATAATTTAACAGCTTCGGCAGATTTTAAGTTAGACAGAAATTAATTGGCAGTTTATAAATCCCTCAGAAAATAGTTTGACAGGTTTAGCAGTTTTCAAGTCACAAGAAATTAGTTTGACAGTTTTAACAATTTTTAAGTCCCATTCTCAATAATTATTTTAGAGCGTTCCTCGTCAGGGCCGTAACTAGGGTGGGGCGAGCGGGGCACTTGCCCCGGGCGCAGATGTTTCTAGGGCGCACAAATAAATTCTTCATTTGTTAATTCTCAAAAAAAAAAAAAAAAAATAAATATATATAAATCAAGCACACTCTTAGAATGTACACTTTGCGAATTAATATTGTATTTCTATGCACTGTATTGCATTGACTTTCAAAATTCGCGCGTAAGGCACCCCACCGCTTGAGAATACGATTCTTCGACCATATAAATATAGACACGTAATATAGGCATTTGTTGTGAAACGAATGTCCTGTGTTCCGGGGAAAGGGATTTTGGACTTATAAGTTATGTAGGTTGCAAACTTACTATAAAATTGCAAGTTACGACGAGTACTCAACTATTTTGTCATTGTCATTTGAGAATAGTTCTGTGTATTTAATTGTAAATTTGTGTTTTGGACTATTTTAGTGTTTGTTTATAGTTATTTAATAGTTTTCATAATCTTCGATATTATTTATTTATGCTTTTTTGACTTTTTTTACAGTTTTTTAATTTATTATAAAAACAATTATAATAACGAAAATAAAAATCATTGGTCGCTCGTGGGTTCGTGTGTAACTTCTCCAGAAAGAGTTAAAAAGGATTCATATATTACTTTTCATTTATAAATCATAAAATGTAAAATAAAAGGATATTTATACCATACATATATACTTTTTCAAATTTCTGTTACAGAACTGTACTTTTACATAATTCATTTTAAACAACTAATAATTTTCTCAAATTTCGCTAAAAAAATTGTTTATCTATTTAATGATTATTTATAAATGTTGTCATTACATTAGATCTGATTAGAATTAATTTAAAAGAAAATTAGTATTAAAAATTATGGCCGTTAGTATGAATATGTGATTAAGGGTGATTAGCAAAAATATAATTAGCATCGTTTTATCTCTCTCTATCGTTTATGGATTGTTTTTATTTTAGAGACAAATACTTCGAATAAAAATTAGAAAAAAATTAATTGCACGTGTTTTTCATTTGAAGCATTTTTCTGTAAAATAATCCATAAACGACTGAAAAAGATAAAACAATGCTAATCAAATGCTCGCTAATCACACTTAATCATCGTTCATACTAACGGTCTTTATTTTTTGTTATTATTTAATAAAAATACAATAAAACTATTAACAACATAAATTTCATTTTTAGATTTTGCGTTCATAATGAAGTCATTACGATACGCAATTGCGTATCGTAATGGCCTTCATTTCGATACGCATTTTTTTGTTTTAGAAGGTTGGTACTAGATGATCACTTAAATTCACAAAACACTACAAATACTTAAATTTAACCTTCAAATGTTCAAATAAATAATAATTGAATGTGGTCAGTTCAGTGATACCAACTACAATATTTCACTTGCAAATTTCCTTAAATTGACTCGGTTTAATATTAGCAGTTTTTTACAATATTTTAGTATGTAGAAGGCGCAAAATCTAAAAAATAGTATAAAGAACTCATTTTATAAGACTTTTTTTCGCACTTGTCAATTAGAAAACTCGCCAAGGCTCGTTTTCTAAACTTTGACGAGTGCGAAAAAAACATGTCTTATAAAACTTGTTCTTTAATATACTATTTTAAATGAATTGTAATTAAATAATATATACATGTTTCAAATAAATATTTTCTATTAGGCGACCAACATTACTACCTATAGGGGCACAGTCCCGTTTAGATACATGTATAAATAAATGTAATATTTAATATGTATGGTTAATAAAAAACATTTTATTTAATTAAGTTTTTAAAAATAATTTCCAAAAAATGGGGGGGGGGGGGGGCGCAATTTTATATTCTGCCCCAGGCGCAAGAATAGCTAGTTACGGCCCTGTTCCTCGTACACAAATATAGATATCACTCACAATCGAATTTGAAAATTTAATTCTTAATATTTTTTATAAATATACACATATAGAATATTTTAATCGTTACATTTAACAGTAATGTGACATACCTTGCCTCGTCTTACTGAAATAATAAAAAAAATACTACTACAAGTTACTTTTTCAAGTAAACAATAATGACTGGTTGTTTTTTCTTTTATAGATATCTTTATAATTATCACTTTCAATATTTTATGTTAAAAAATAGTACCAATATTTTATTTTTACTCAAATTCTGCAAACTGACATGCAAAATGATAAAAATATCAGTAATATACATTATGAATCATGTTTCCACAATTACTTTATTAATAAAAATAGATAAACTTATATTTTTCAGTCTCATGAAACAAATACCTACCCTTTTAGTAAGGCAGGGCTTAGGGCAAAGAAGAAGCAGTTTTTAATTTATTGTTGTCATGCAAACGAGTACAAATTGAATATAAAAAATCAGACGTGGCCAACATAAGACCTCTCGCTATTTAATTTTTATTAATTTAAATACATACCCACATATTTACTAATGCTGCAAACTATATTAAGTTCTTTTGCATATAACTATTGCTTTATTTACTATTTTCTGTTTAAAATGTAAGCATTACTAATTTGAAATTATTAGTTTTTTGACAGTGACATTTATTTGTCAGTTACATACATTTGAAATATAAACTACTTAGCAAAGGAATCTTTAAATCATAGATTCTGAGAGATAAAAAAATATTTTTTTATTTTTATCTGTAAAATATATAGAAAAAGTATTAATGTATACCTGTAGAAAATTCAATAATCTTTAAATTTTATAGCGATAAGATGACATAAATTTAATGGTATTATTCGATGAAAATCATTATCAGCTTCAAGTAAAGTGTCATTTCCGGTTATCCGATTTACACCAAAATCCAATGATTTCTTTACATTTTGGAATAGGGTATTTGAGTTAGACCGGAGCTAAAATACACATACACACACACACACACACACACACACACACACACATACATACATACCATACATACATACATACATACATACATACATACATACATTCAGATATCATCGTGAAAATGTTAAAATTAGATTCTAAGGGCATTAAAACGTGGTCATTTACGAAAATTTCGATATGTGATTTTTAGACGATCCCTATACCTCCCTTACCAAGGGTAGCGGGAGGTAAAAATTATAGTGGAAAATATTGTAATCCTAAAAGATAACAAAATGTCTCGAGAAAAAAATTGTTTAGATTATTAGAATCTGAAATCATCGGAGCACGGAATACCAAGACTCCTCTGACCTTTTATGCTTAAATTGAGATATTTAAATCCATGAAAAATAAAATTTGATGTAGTAGTTTCTCTTTTGTTAAAATAATGTTACCACTGGGCCTTTTTTCTTTAATCTCAATCGTTTCGATCCCACATGGGTATTTTCCAAGGAATGAATATTGAGAAAAATGTTTAAATAAATACATTAGAAACATAAATATTGCGTACAGAACATTGTTCTCGATATTCATTTCATAAATAAAACCCATTTGGGGTCGAAACGGCCGAGATTGAAGAAATAAATGTGGGTGAATCCCAAAAACTACTTTTCATTTAGAATATATTTATTTATTAATTTAAGGAAAACACAGATAATATTTTCTGATATCTTATTTTATATTTACTTATAAATATTATAAATTTAATGGAGTATAAAAATATAAGTACATTTCATAATTATAATTTGTTGCGTTATATTAATGTTGATGACTGACATTCATTCTTCTTGATGTGTTGTACCATGAGTAGTACTAGGAGATACTGGTTCTGGCAGTTCGCATTCCGGGCAGCCAGCATGTGGAATAAAAAGTATTCCAGGAGGCGGACAATAGACTGGTGGACAGTATATGTTTTCGTCACAAGGATATGCGAACGATAAATCCATAATAGCAGCTAAGGTTAAAATTATTGCTACATGACCCTTCATTTTGCTGAAACAATATGGGAAAACAAACAAAAGTTATATCTTTTATTTTTTAACTTTAAAGACTTATTTATGAACCGTATTCAGTATGCGAGTAAACCAATTTCAATGTATCAGGGTATATCGAAAATTATACGAAATAGGAAGTTTGATATTTGGATATTGGCGAAAATGAAAATTTTTAACTTCCGTCACTTTTAGTTAGGGAATAAGTACGTTTTAGAGTCCCGTGTGTGTATGTGTGTGTGTGTGTGTGTGTGTGTGTGTGTTTGCCTGACAAAAAATTTCCCGACGATAGCTCCAATACTACAATTCTAAAAACAATAATTCTTTCGTATTCCTCTTCTTTACTTCCATATAAAGGAAGACCTATTTAGATTTTGTTTATAATTGGTTAACTGGTATTTCCCTTTATTCAAAGTTGCAATTTTACTGAATATACAGGGTGTCTCTTAAATAGGGGGACATGGCTTAACCACAGATTCCTGAGGCTAAAATAAGACGATTTAACCAAACTTGCTTCTACCGGAAAGTGTACCATTTAGCCAGAATTCTGCTTTAAAGTTCTTCGAATAAAAATTAATTTTGCTTATAATATTCGGACGCTTTATTCGATTTGGATGAAATTTGGTATGACAGTTTATATGGTTATAAGTCATCTTTTAAGATGATACTTGTTATTATTAGTAAACCACTAGTGTATGAAACTTAGGTCTCCCAACATTAATTAGACCGTAACTTTTTAATGGCAATGCCGAAAACGTGAAATTATTTTTCTTCAGAAAGATACATTCAATAGTAAACTTTTGTCTCTCTGTGTAATTTGTGATATCTGTTACGGTTCACACAGAAAAAAATAAAATCTGAGTGTCTGCACTGCTAAATTTTTAAAATACATTTAATCTAGCAGTCTATCCAAATGTCAAACAAGTAATTTTTAATGACAGTAACGAGTTGTCAATCTTTACAACTTGTTTAGGAGTAAGCTAAGATATGTAATCGTCTTATTTATAATAATGGTAGTAAAATACTATTAGGCCGAACACACGGATGTTACTAATTTTAGAATATTGCGAAGAAAATTTTTGACAACCCGTAAAACAATTGTTACTGTCATTAAAAATTACTTGTTTGACATTTGGATAGACTGCTAGATTAAATGTATTTTAAAAATTTAGCAGTGCAGACACTCAGATTTTATTTTTTTCTGTGTGAACCGTAACAGATATCACAAATTACACAGAGAGACAAAAGTTTAGAAAAATAATTTCACGTTTTCGGCATTGCCATTAAAAAGTTACGGTCTAATTAATGTTGGGAGACCTAAGTTTCATACACTAGTGGTTCACTAATAATAACAAGTATCACCTTAAAAGATGACCTATAACCATATAAACTGTCATATCAAATTTCATCCAAATCGAATAAAGCGTCCGATTATTATAAGCAAAATAATTTTTTTTTCGAAGAACTTTGAAGCAGATTTCTGGCTAAACGGTACACTTTCCGGTAGAAGCAAGTTTGGTTAAATCGTCTTATTTTAGCCTCAGGAATCTGTGGTTAAGCCATGTCCCCCTATTTAAGAGACACCCTGTATAGAATCTTATGCAAGGAATTTTTGGTTTGAGATTTGTACAAAATACGTAGAAATGATTTTATTTTATAAATACCTAGCTTCCAAGTAAGAAACAATCCTGAATATTGGTTAGAACTATTTAAAACACTTTATATTTTTTCGAATAATGATGTTCAAATCATGTTACAATTTTCAAGTTAAGAGAACCATATATTAATGCTGACAAAAACTGTAGAAAATAGTAGCCGGGTAAACAGTGATTACTAATCGTGGTTAATCGTCTAACCGCGATTTTCCGGTTTGTTAAACCTTTGTTATTCATGAACCAGTATAACTACAAAATGTTATTTAAGTAAGCGTGCAACGCTGAACCTATAGTATAATTAATCCCATAGATAGTAAATCTGGAAATAATTTTTATTGTCCATGCTATCTATAAGAAATGGGATCCCTAAAAACTAATCAATAGAGGTTTCCACAAATTTTCAATTTTTTTATATGTTATTCTTCATGAAAAGTTATATATATTATAGGTAGAATAAAGAACACATTTATATGATAACAGGTTTTGTGTAAAAAAAATTTTGAAAACAGTATTTTTCATATCTTGTTTAAACGGCTAATTTTTACCACCACAATGATTGCGTACGGTCCCGCCGATTTTCTGCTAACGCTCAATAGATGGACGAGATACAAAAGTTTATAAAATATAGAAAATGCTTCACTAATATACGATAAGGTAAACAATAATAATTGTATTTACAATTTTAAGTAGTTTAAAATAACTATTCACCTCAAATACTTTTAAATGTAATCTTACAATTTGAATGTGCTGCCATCTATTACTACTAAACTGTAAAACCGTCCCGGGCCTTTTACGTCACAAATTTGGCAGCGTTTCAAACGTAGTAAAATGTTTTCATGCATTTAAAAAAAATGGAAACATATTTAAACAATTAGTTAGTATTTTCATGAATGTATTGTAATATATTTTAGTGTACTAGTGTTATTTTTCATTATTTTAATAATGGTGGAAACCCCTAGTCATAGTTCAAAATTTTGTAAAAAAATTAAAAATCTGAAAATTAATGTTGATTGTCAAAACTAACGTGAAACGTCAAAAATTACTATGAATTATTTTGTACTCATCTATTTTACTCAATTGTTGACTAATTACTTAAGTAACCTATGGTATAATTAATCCCATAGATAGTAAATCTGGCAATTATTTTTATTGTGCATGCTATCTATAAGAAATTGAGTCCCTTAAAACTGACCAATTACGTCATAGTTCAAAATTATGTAAAAAATTAAAAATCAATATGCTCTCTGGAAATTTATGTTGGTTGTCAAACCTGATGGGAAACGTCAAAAATTACAAATAATTATTTTGTGCACTCATCTATTTTACTCAATTGTTAGACTAATAACTTACAAGTATATTTTTCCAAAAGTTATTGTTAACAAACATGTAAATTTTCATTACGCTCTTCTGAAATAAGCTGCGATGCCAGTCATCTTAAATGTCAATGTGTGACATTTTTTCCACAGAAGGCATTGATCTTTATTTTTTAAAACACTTAGTTTTGAACTATGGCGTAATAGGGCTGTTGCGAGAATTTTTATATGGCTTTTAATTACTAAATTTTAAAAGATATCGATTTTTAAAGAGCCTCTAATTTCAAAATAAAAAAATATCAGTTAGATATTTTACAATTAAATATTGAAATTTGTGTAATATTTTCAAAGAGTCACGTGATCTGAAACAAAATATGACGTCAGAGTACATACAGGTTAAGATGTGACAAACTAGCGCCTACTTTTGTTTATATAAATAACGTAAACTGTTTTCCTATTGGCTATGAATGACGTGCTGTATATACTCCGTCGTCATAGAAGTAGGGGGTTGTTTTTCGTGATAGGTTCAGGCTCCAAACTTTTTATTTAATTATTTACTAAAACAGCAATAAATAATTATATTTTTTTTCATTACTGTGAAAAATAATGGATAAATTTTAACTTCATTTAAAATATTTTTTAAAAAAATTTGAAACCTGCTCATTAGTCAGGTACCAAAGAACCAAAGCTATCGTGAAGAAAATATGTATGTGTTTTCAAACAAAGCGTATGACAAAAATTATTGCCAAATTTACACTTATTCGCTGTGTATTCAGGTATCTACAGTGTGTTCAGAAAAAACCTAATTCGGAGTAGGCTATAACCACAGAAACGTATGTCTGATCATTATTAAATTCAAAAGTCAAGTTGTTAAAATTGATCGTGAAATGTATTTTTAAGGAGAAAATATAATAAAGAAGGATACAGACTATTGTCATTCACCGTTTTCTAATTTATTTCTAAAATAGGTTTCAAGAAAAAAAAAGCTTTGATAACATTTTTGACAATATGTCGTGTCAAATTGACATTTAATTAAATACTTTCAAATTGACACTCGTTTTTTTGTTCATAGCCTACTCCGAGTTAGTAGCAATTTTTTTTGCACATAATTGCTGATAGTGCTAGCTGGATTTTAACAAAAACGCTGTTTTAAGAAATGTCAAATTTCATTATTTAATAACAAATATAAATAATATCAAATTTATCAAAATATGATTTTTAAGTAAAACATGGTTTGTATTCAAATAAATATTTTTTAAAAAATCATTCTTTAAACATAAGGGTGAAATTAAATATTGAAATTTGAATTTGACATTTCTTAAAACAGCGTTACAGTTAAAACCGAGCTCGCACTACCAGCCACTGTACTTAAACCCCGTGTTATACATACAGGTGTCCATTTTATAAGTTCCCGCCTTAAAGTTTAAAAATAGGCAAAACAGAATACATGTCATGAGCCACTTGGTAGATATTAGTAATTTAAATCGAATAATCACAGTAAAGCCTCATTTCCACCGAATGTCTTAATGCTTAATACATAAGGCTTAATGAATTATAACAATTTACTAGGATACCATTTCCAGCTATTTTGTTTAATGACAATTCAACAGAAATGTCATATCTTTTTTCCGAATTACTTGTTGTTCAGTAGACTGCCATTGCAGCAGCAATTCTTCTTTTTTTAATATGTTATACCTATACACAATTTTCTGTATTTATATCGATACCGAAAAATTAATTAAAAATTAATAATTATAAAATAGACTGAGAGTTGACAGTTCAGGTTAGAATTTTTCAATCATTTGTTTTTACGCATTGCTCTTAGTTCTTAAGCATTAAGCCTTATGCAAAGCTGGAAATGGTAGTAAACCTTGTCATATGATAAACATTTTCACGCATTGCGCTTAGTTATTAATTATTGCTCTTACTCATTAGGACAATCGGTGGAAATGAGGCTTTAGAGCAAAACAAAATTTTAAAAACCAAGTCACTTATGAAATGTAACATGAGTTGCCTATTTTTAAACTTTAAGGCGGGAACTTATAAAATGGGCCCTCTGTAAACGCAATGTTTATTTTATTTTTATTTTGCTGTAATTATTTACTTATTCATTTTAGAATAAATTAAATACAAAATAGCTGGATATTTTAATTTACTTTTATTCACATATTCTGGTAATAAGTAATAATGATATATTTGTACCAAGTGCTTACCAGAGATCACGGCACTCAAAGCTATCGTGGAGAAAGTAGAAACTGTGAAGTTCTTATAAAATGGAGGAAATTGTTGTAACATGAAGAATCTTATGGCAGACAGATATTACATAAATATAATTTTGGAGAAAAAAAATTAACCGAAGAACACACACAATCCTATAGGATAAAAAATCACCAGATATGGATTAAGTATTTAAGAAATTTAATATAAATGTAATATATTTTACTGAACAATTAAAATACAATGCGTCTTTACTTGTTGAGGTAGGCAATATTAATTATTAAAAATAGTTAATTTTTCTTATATATCTCTGTTTATCACAATATGTTCTGTTATTTACTGTTTAAAAACAATATAATTCATTTTTACTTATGTATAGATAGAAATCTAACAAATGCGTAAGGATAAAGGTATGACTAGGTACATTATTATCATTTTTCACAAATACTTTCCACAAATGGAAATGTCATAGAAAACATTTTCTTTATATTATTTGAATCCCCACGCTAGGTTTAGGAAATGACAAAATGATTTAAAAGTATTTATTTTCTTTTACATAGACATATGTTATAATTATATTTCAATTTTATGGAGCACAAATTGGACATCCGGCAAATGGAACAATAACACGATCTGATGAACAAGGCAATGGTCTACATGGCATATCATATGAGAAAGCAAGTGCAACAGACCATACCATAAAAAGGCATAAAAATAAAATTAAAGTCTTCATGATTTGGCTGAAACAAATTCCAAAACAATTATTAGTAATAAATATAAAATAAAAATCTATTGCTATTTTAAAAGTGTCACTTTAATTATTGCAATATAGTTACTTAAGTAACACTTTAATGAAGAGAATGGATAAACATATATTTAATCAACAAGTAAATAATGTAAATGTAAATTTTGTCCTAACTATATAATTATTACATTGAATCTAACCTTATATTAGTTAGCTTTGAAATATTGACAAATGATTATTAATTCTAATTTCAGATAAAAAAATCTGTTGTGGCCAGCACAAGACCTCTCGCCATTTCCATTTTATGTTATAAAAGTATTGTATTGCACTTCGCTATCGAACCGTCGTTTTATAACTAAAAAATTATAGAACTTTACCCAAATATTGTCTTTTGTTGTACTTCTGCACACATACAATTCTAATTATAACTATTTTTCATTGTATGAGGAAGTTTTTAAATTCTTCCAATTCATTAACAAGATTGGCGGTATTTCTAATAGATATGTATGTTACCTATAATTTTAAATATTTAATTAATAAAACAATAAGAAAGATAAAATATACTTCCCAGAAAAAGCTTTCAGAATGTAACTAAAAGTTTTGATTTTAGACACTGACATTTGTCATTTACAAATTATATTATAAACATTTGAATTTGAATTTGATTTCCTAGTGTATTTTAACCTACTCAACTTACTACATACCGAAATTCTATATATTATAGCGTCTTTATCTCTAAATTTATAGAAGATATATAAAATTTCATGTTCTTCAATATTAGTATATCAAAAATTTTCAAAAAATAATATTTAGAATATTTATTTTAGAAACTACTACTTCCGGTTGTCCAAAACTAAAAGTATTTTGATTTTCGCTGTTAATTTTTTTTCAGAAATTAGAATTAATAATCATTTGTCAATATTTCAAAGCTAACTAATATGATGTTAGATTCAATGTAATAATTATATTATTAGGAGGACAAAATATGAAAAAACGTTATAATGGAAGAACCTTGCATTAATTAAAAGTTTTAATAACTGAAACATGCGTTTTAATTCAAGCAAAAATTTTTCTTCCATTGCCATTTTTTCGTAAAATCAAAAATAAGATTTTTTTCCATTTGTAAACTCAATCCGGGGACATACTGTATAAATATCAAAAATATTATATTTACTTTTAGTTAAAAATAACCTTCCTGATAGATAGGCTTAACAAAAAAAAAACGCCACATAAACGTGAAATATGTATTTATTTACTTACTTTTAACATAACTAACTAACAATGGAAGATTACTAATTGGAAGGTTGATAAAAGGATCAACAATTTATTCTTAGGTCAACGTTTTAGTTACTACTGTGCCTATCTAATATTTCCAAATCAGGGCGAGAAGATCAGAAATCGGCACTAAATTAATCCATTATACAACGATTTCAAGCAAATGCAATGTTACCAACATTATAATAATTATTGTATGTATAAGATAATTTGGGTAGGTGTACGATATATATGTAATATTACATTTATACAGGGTGTAAATCGATGAACAAGACTTAGGGAACATGGGAATTCAGTTTTTCTTTGCGCAAACGTTACCTAATTATTTTATGCAAAAATGCTTCAAGTAAAAGTTATAGAGATTTAAATTCTACATCTAAATAATATTAACTATTATTCTAGCTCTTCAAATAAACGTAAAAATTAATTATAAAGTTACAGTTATTATGAGTTTTTAGTCTAGGCAGCCATGGATTTATGACAAAAAATAAACAAATGCATTGTTTTAACTGTCATTTAAAACTAAATTTGGATTAGAGTAGTAAATTAACACAAGAAACGAAAAGGTAAAATGTTTTAGTTTTAATTGACAGTTAGAAACAATACATTTGTTTATTTTTTGTCATAAATCCATGGCTGCCTAGACTAAAAACTCATAAAAACTGTAAAATTATAATTCATTTTTACGTTTATTTGAAGAGCTAGAATAATCGTTCCACATGATTTAGATGCAGAATATAAATCTCTATAACATTTACTTGAAGCATTTTTACATAAAATAATTAGGTAACGTTTGCGCAAAGAAAAACTGAATTTCCACGTTAAACGCCTATGTCTCGTTTTTTGATTTACACCCTGTACATAAAATGACAAAAAATATGTCCAAGATGAATGAACCAAATAATTCCGATGATGAATATTGAAATAAAACATAATTTTGAGTGTTCATTACGATAACCTCAATGTTCGGAGGTTAACAACATGTAAAAATAAAATATTCCTTTCATTTTCGCAAATTTTTGATTTGAAATAAAATTTAATATGCAACTCGGCACTGAAGTTCCATTTTATCACTCATATGGTTTATTTTCATCGGCCTTACGGCCTTGGCAACTAAATTCCAAAAAAAAGTAGAACTTCAGTACTTTGATACATAAATAACTATTGTTTATCCCAACATTATCCCTTGTATTTGTTTTTTATATTCTTATAAAACACTGCTATATACTACTTACATATATATACTACTTATATAATACTTACATATCTGTTTAAATTGAAATATTTTTAATACGATTCGTAATATTTGTATTTTTGGAGTAAAAAAGAATATAAATAGTTTTCCTAGTATATCAATTCGTAACAAGAAAATATAATTCAGTTATGACACTTCTAGTGTGAAATAAGGACACTACCTAGATACGAACTAGTAATGAAATATATAGCTACGTGCTATCAGCAAGAATAATTACAATTTTCAACGTCTAAAATCAATGTTAGATATGATTGTTGATTTATTCAAATACTTAATATATTTTTAGTGAGCATAACAAAACAAAAATATATTGTTGATTGTTCTGGATTAAAACGTTTACAGAAAGTTTTATTGCATTATTATATTACAAATATTATTTGTGCATAGATTACCATTTTATAAGTAGGCGTTGGAAAAAAGACATAAAAGATATAAATATAAATAGATATCATTAATCCTCATTATTTATTCTTCTCGGATATTTTAACAATCGAATTTCACTACCTAGTATATCTACATTGTTATGATAGTTTTAAATCTCAATTATTTTTATCTTGCCGTAATGCATCACTTAATAAATTAATCACCCCTATTTTTATAAGCTGCTGGGCTTGACGGATCTTTATATAATTCACAGAACGAGCACCCACAAAGAGGTGTAATGTAGAGATAAGGATAAGGAATAAGGTTCACATTTTATAGGGTCGCAATTTAAATTTTCGTTACACCCCTGTCCATTGTTGGAAGATGGAGCCAGTAACATTAAAAATCCCAATACTAGAATCATAGAAGGCGACATAGTCTGAAACAAAAAATATGTTAAAATAAGTATACTTTTAGATTTTGAGTTCATAAAGAAATCATTACGATACGCAACTGCGTATCGAAATGAAGGCTATTACGATACGCAATTTTTTGTTTTAGAAGGTTAGTACCTACTAGATTTACTTAACCCTTTATTACATAATTTATTTTTAGACAATTGATTTTTTATTAAGTGGATTATTTACAGTGGTCTGAACTACATTACATAGCTCAGGCGGAGTGCAGTTGCTTACATCTTTCATGATTACACTAAATTTACGTTAATTTTTTACAATTTTTTTCAATTCTTCAATTTTCTACTCACTTAAATTTGTTCGTAAATATAAAACGACATTAACCTTTAAATAATTAAATGTTGTCAATTCAGCATTACCAAGCACAACATTTCACTTACAAATTTCCCTAAATTAACGCGGTTTAATATTAGCAGTTTTTTTAAAAAATATTTTAGTATGTAGAAGGGGCAAAATATAAAAAATAGTTAAAATTAAAAAAAAAATTGAGCGGTTTCCCAGTGAAAAAAAATTTTTTAAAAATTTGACAGCTTCACGCTCGTTTATAAAAAAATTTCATAAAAAATAGTATGAAGAACTCATTTTATAAGACTTTTTTCGCGTTTTCTAAATATTGACGCGTGCGAAAAAAAGTCATAAAACTTGTTTTTAATATACTATTTTGTCTAAATGATTTTATTACTCCATAATGAATTATTTATCAACATCCTTGAAATTTATGTATACTTTAACGTAATATTAAAAAATTAAAATATTCATAAATATTGTTTGACAGAAAATAGTTGTTTACTATATAAATTATGATTTTTTTTATAAATAATATTTATATTTTTTTATTATCGTTGTAATGTAGTTTTTGCAATAATAATAACTTTATAACCCAAAGATTTACGGTTACGTTTAGGCCATTTGTTTATATGAACTTTTCGACTTTAAATAAACTCTGGAATTCATATGTGAAATATTGCCGGTACGTTCCGGGACATTCTGTATACTATATTTCAGGAAATTACTATAGCTGTAATTTCGTTTGTTGTTATAAATATAATATAATATTAAAGAATTTTTATAGGCAAGTATACTAATTTTTATTTATTCATTTTATGTACGAGTATAAGAATAATCTGTACTCAATTAATTTATTATGTTTGGCATACCAAAATTATAACTTCTACACTGCACACTTATAGACAGACTGGTTAGTAGCAACAAAAACAATTTAAATTAATTATGTACATTTATAATTCTTTTCTTTCGATCAGTATCTTCAAAATTATATTATTTATTCGAACCTTTTTGCGGACACAATAGAACCGGTTTCTTCAAACAGTTTTGTATCCACTGACGTATAGCAAAAAAATATTAAAAATTATTTTAAACGATAATTATTCCAAGAATTGATGTAATAATAATATTAATTATTTGTTTTTATAGTAACTCTTTTTGTTTAATTAAAAATAATTTCTTTCAGATATATTTTAAAAAAATATATTAACTCTATTATACTAAGGGAAAACCATTGTATAAAAAAAAACGCAAATATTATATTGACACAGTAATATTTATATTATGTATCTAATTTATAATAAATGTAAACAAAGATAACACACATTTTTTACAGTTAATTTATTTATAGAAATTGTTCACAAGTTCCAGGAATAAAGAAAATATAGTACGACTAGCGAATGAAAGTTAACGTTTAAATTATTTCATAGATGTGATTTCTTTTCTCAAATGCTTCGAATTTGAAAGGAAACCTTTATGTATTCTGTTAGAGAAGATTAGAATTGTATACGTCGTGCCAGCTTTTAGTGCTATTGACTCCAGAAGACCCTCGCTGCAGGTAGTCCTTAAGAAGTTTGTAAATTCAAAATTCCTGGACCGTACTTATACAATTTCTGCTATTTTAAAATCAAGAAAAAATTAAAAATAATTTTACAACAATATGCTTTAAAAATATTTATTCATTAACTGTGATTAGGAAATAATAGATATTTATACACCAAGTGAGCTAAGATAATGATTATTCAAATATAATAAATTCTTCGAGTGAATAAATATTCTTAGGTCGCGTGGTTTATACAATATTTTATTCAATTTTGACGTTTTAAACTGTCATTATTAACTCCATGGCAACAATTATAACACTTTTTACCTTACGTCACCTTTAGGTAAGGAAGGTATTGTCTTTGGTCAAAAAATTCGGTGGTGAGTTTTTAATGAATAAGCACGTTTTAGGGTCCCTACAATACGAATTTACTATTTTTAAGATGATGTCTGTATGTGTGTGTGTGTGTGTGTGTGTGTGTGTGTCCGTGTGTGTGTATGTATGTCCGTGTGTGACAAATTTTTCTCCGACGATAACTCCAATACTTCAGTTCTAAAAATTATAATTCTTTCGTATTCCTCTTCTGTACATCTATATGAAGAGTTGATTAGATTTTGGTTATAATTGATCCACCGGAAGTACCCTTATTTGAAGTTTTTAACAGTTTTTCTTGAAAAAACGCAATTAAATATTATTTTTCGACATTATGAAAGAATATCTTATTCTCTATAAGGTTTGATTATACAGTTTCGTTCATATTAAATAGATATAGAGTTATAGAGACATTAAGAGAGATTTACTTTCAAAAATTAGTCAGCTTTGTTAAAATTATGGAAACAACAGATATATTCAGAAAAATTTAATTGACAGATGTCAGTGTCAAATGCAAAACCAAAGTTGAAAGTATAGGGTCAGAAAGTTATGTGTGAATGTGATAGAGTGTCCCTCCAAAGAGAAGAAGATGGAAGGACTGTGTAGGAGAAGATTTGAGAGAGGAAGAATTGTGTGAAGAAGATGCGTTGGACAGGAATGATTAAAAGAGAAGAGTAAGAAACAGCGACCCCTAATAAAATAGGAAAAGGAACTTTCGGTATAGAATTTGTAAAAAATAATGTATTGGTGTTACAATTTTATAGGATATACAGAATCTTTTTCAAGGAACTTTTGGTATAGGATATATACAAAATACATCGAATTGACGGAAGGTTTTGTGCTGGCCACAACAGATTTTTTCACAAGTGAATTAAAATTTTTTAAATCACTCTCACATTTTTTTTAATTCACTCTGCAAGAAATAATGCTTTTAAAATAATATCAGGCACGAAATTAACACTTACCATAGTATTTATCATACATTATCAGCCATTTTCATTATTTTTCACGGCACAAATGACAGAGAATAAAGCTTTTTAAATAGATGACTTGACATCTATCATCAACGATTGTAATGCACAGTCTACTAACTGATTAGTTTTTTGTTTTGTCAGAATTAAATATTTTAATGGTTTTTATTATTATTTCGTCAAAATTGAATAAAATATTGTACAAACCACGTGAGCTAAGAATGTTTATTCACTCGAAGAAATTAATTCACTCGCCCTTACGGGCTAAACTTTCTTCTCATGAATAAACATTACCTTAGCTCACATGGTGTGTAAATATCTATAATTTTGACAAAATAAAAAAACTAATCAGCTAGTAGGTTGTGCATGACAATAGTCGATGATAGACGTCATGTCATATATTTAAAAAGCATTATTGTTTATCATTTGTGTCATGAAAATTAATGAAAATGGCTGATAATGTCTGATAAATATTATGGTAAGTGTTATTTTCGCACCTAATGTTATTTTAAATGCATTATTTGTTGCAGAGTGAGTTAAAATTTTTAATTCTCTTGTGAATACAGTGTTACTTATAGTTGTTGCTATGGAATTAATAATGACAGTTCAAAACGTCAAAATTGAATAATAGTTATTTATGCAACAAGTGTAAAATGTATAGTCTTATTTCAGGAATAGGAAAGTTTGACCGAACGAGCCGCAGGCGAGTTCGTCAAATCCTATAAGTGAAATAAGACACTTTTTACCCGAGTTGCATACAATTTTTTTTTACGTCTGCAATAAAAGTGTGAAAAAAAGTGCCGTAACGTTTCATTATTTTACTCTGTATCGTTAAAAAAGTAACTTTTTTCACACTATTATTGTGTTAAAAAAATCTGTTGTGGCCAGCACAAAACTTTCCGTCAATTCGATGTATTTTGTATAAATCCCATACCAAAAGTTTCTTGAAAAAGATTCTGTATATCCTATAAAATTGTAACACGAACACACTATTTTTTACAAATTCTATACCGAAAGTTCCTTTCCCTATTTTATTAGGGGTCGCTGTTTCTTACTCTTTTCTTTTAATCATTCTTGTCCAACGCATCTTCTTCACACAATTCTTCCTCTCTCAAATCTTCTCCTACACAGTCCTTCCATCTTCTTCTCTTTGGAGGGACACTCTATCACATTCACACATAACTTTCTGACCCTATACTTTCAACTTTGGTTTTGCATTTGACACTGACATCTGTCAATTAAATTTTTCTGAATATATCTGTTGTTTCCATAATTTTAACAAAGCTGACTAATTTTTGAAAGTTAATCTCTCTTAATGTCTCTATAACTCTATATCTATTTAATATGAACGAAACTGTATAATCAAACCTTATAGAGAATAAGATATTCTTTCATATTGATAATCACAAAATGTCGAAAAATAATATTTAATTGCGTTTTTTCAAGAAAAACTGTTAAAAACTTCAAATAAGGGTACTTCCGGTGGATCAACTATAACCAAAATCTAATCAACTCTTCATATAGATGTACAGAAGAGGAACACGAAAGAATTATAATTTTTAGAATTGTAGTATTGGAGTTATCGTCGGAGAAAAATTTGTCACACACGGACATACATACACACACACTGACATACATACACACACACGGACACACACACATACAGACACCATCTTAAAAATAGTAAATTCGTATTGTAGGGACCCTAAAACGGGCTTATTCATTAAAAACTCACCACCGAATTTTTTGACCAAAGACAATACCTTCCTGACCTAAAGGTGACGGAAGGTAAAAAGACTTACTTTATAAATCCATTTTAATGAAAAAAAAGTGTATTTTTTTTTTAACGGATGTAATATTATACATTAATAAAAAATATTTTAATTGACCACATTTTAAATTAAAACTGTGCCTTTATTATATACTCTTCTGAAGATTACAGATCTCATTAGCCCGTAATTCGTTCCAAAGAAATCACATTAAATCTCATGGTAGGTTTAGAATAAAGAAAATGATTGGCATAAATCCGTCCCTTTCCAATAAGTTGCAAAATCTCTTGCTGTGAAGGGAATAATAATTCGATTAGTAATTTTAGTTTGCACGGTAATTACCTACAGCAAAATAATAAAAATTAACATTGTACTCTCCGTATAACAGATTTCAACTAGACACCCATGTACCTACTTATATTTTAGTGGAAAAAATAAATATTTTATTATAACTAAAATAAATGAAAAATATTTTAAATGCTCCCCTGTCTTATTCTGCTATCTATTTTGAGCAAGATATACTAATTTATTTTTGGGAAATACTAGTCCAGTATTTGAATGGATAACAGAATACATAAAGGTCAGTTTCCTTTCAAATTCGAAGCATACGAAAAACTTTTCAAAACAAACCTTATCTACAAAATAATTTAAACGTCAACTTTCATTCGCTAGTCATACCATACGGAAATTTTATCACGTATTGTGTAGTTCCCTGATTCCAGTAGTGCAATATTATAATTTTTAGTGCGTACAAATACAAAGCATATAAATTGAAGAACAAGATCAGTTTCTATTCATTGTACTCTTCATAGTCACAACAAGAACTGGTAAGTTAAAAAATATTGTAAATTAAATAGATAAAATAAAGAATTGCGTACAAAGCAGATTATCACACCTATAGCAATGGGTAATATACCGTGATGATATATTCATATTTAAGTATCAACAAACAGTTTAAATCTTGAAATATGAAACTGTGCATACTTAATATTGCTACAATTTGTTATTATTTATTTCAGCACGAAAATGTACAAAGCACCAATCATTCTCTTCGCTATCTTCTTCTGTTTATCTGTGAGCCAATCAGCACCTGCAGATCCCGATGTAGCACCAACTACAAAATGTCCAAAACCTGTATGTCCTCAGATATTATGCGTACCTGGCCGCTATCCGTCAAGACCCGATCCGTGCGAGTGTGCCAAATGTGTGAAGTGCCAAAATATAAACTGTCCAGTTCTTGACTGCCCAGAAGACAAAATTATTCGAAACTATGAACCTTGTGGTTGCCCTAGATGTGGATAGGAATGTAATTGTGATAATGCAGCAATGATTTTGTTTTAATATACGAGTACGTTGTATGATACATATTTTGAAAAGACAATTGTAATATATTAATAAAACTAATAATTGTGAATATATTCATTTATTATTTTTTGTATGATTGCATTTATTTACAACTTTACGTATGGAATCTAGACCACTATCTTAAATAAATAGACATACTATTTTTTAAATTATACTTAATTATCTCTTGTATTAAAACTTACTTTTTAATCTGAAAGAAGTTAGTTACTAAGACAAAATGAACTAGTGGAATTCAGGAAATAATTGTTTTTATCTTCCATCACCTTTAGATAAGGAAGTTATTGTCTTTGGCCAAAAAATTCGGGGGTGAGTTTTTAATGAATAAGCACATTATAGGGTCCCTAGAATACGGTTTACTACTTTCAATTGTGATATTGCAGCAATTTTTTTTAATAAATTATTTTATATGCATAAAAGACTATTTTTATGATTGGGAGATAGGACAAATCATTCTTGAATATTTATGACATTGTTTTTATTACAAGTCCAACGTTTCGGCTTCCAAATGTCATATTCAGATAAATTACGGTTTGTAATAGGTAACTTCAAATGGATAAATATTACAAGTTTTATGAAACAAGAAAGTATAATTTAGTTATGAATTTGCAGTATAAATTAAGGACACTAACTAATCGTATACGAACCAGAAATAAAATAAATAGATACCAACTTACTGTATCAACTGGAATTACAATTTTCAGAGTATAAAACCATTTTAGATATAATAATTTATTTATCCTCATACTTCAAGTATTTTTGGTATACCACATATTTAAAACAAATATGTTGTTACCAAATCAAACTTTATTGGTTGTTATGGATGAAAGTGATTAAAAAAAAGTTTTTTTGTATTATTTTATTTATTATTATCTATCAGAAATAAAGAGTTACTTTAATAATGAGATTTCATTGGATAAAGTGTCACTTTAGAAATAGACATAGGAATGAGGATATAAAAAAGTAATAAAAATAAGTAGGTATCATTTATTCTTTCCAACAGTCAAATATCATCATCTTCTACTATACCCACATTGTTATTATAGAATTATACATCACTTAACAAATAATATTTTATATTCTCATGTTTATGTTTAGTTCAATAATGAAATCTGTCAGTGAAAATCAGTTGGACTTGACGGATCTTCATATAATTCACAGAACGGACATCCACAAAGTGGTGTAATATAGAGATAGGGAGGTTCACATTTAACAGGATCACAATTTAAATTTTCGTTACACCCCTGTCCATTGTTGGGAGATGGAGCCAGTAACATTAAAAATCCCAATACTAGAATCATAGAAGGCGACATGACCTGAAACAAAAAAAAGACAATATTAAAATTGTTATTTTTACAAAAAGAGTAAAAAGTGTCTTATTTCACGAATAAGTTCGTCAAATGTGAAATAAAAGTGAGAGAAACAGTGTCATAACGTTTCATTTTTCACCCGTTTACGGTAAAAAAAATACTTACTTTATAAATTCACTTTAATGTATTTTAACATACGTAAAATAATATACGTATATGAGTTTTTTATCTTGTGAAAAATACTCGTATTTTACAGTGAATGCTTTTATTATTTTATAATTAATGTTATTTTTATCATCATCCTTGAAATTTATATTTTTATCTAATATTAAAATGTTCATAAATCTTTTTAGGTTGAAAAAGTAACCTACCATTTAAATTATTTTGATAACATTGGTAAATTCGACTATGGTATAGTTTAGATATTAACAAATACTCGAAATCTGTCATACGCAGCATTTAAACCAAGCTTCCTGTACACACTTACACCTTCTTCATTTTCTAAACCTGAATGAAAAAAATTTTGGAGAAAAATAGATAAACATAAATTTTTAAATGTTCGGTTTGCCGTCCGTCGCCTTTAGGTAACGAAGGTATTGTCTTTGGTCAAAAAACTCGGTGGTGGGGGAGTTTTTAATAAATATATTTTAGGGTTCCTAAAATACGATTTTACTAGTTTTACGATGATGTCTGTATGTGTGTGTTTGTGTGTGACAAAAATTTCTCCGACGATAACTCCAATACTACAATCCTAAAAATTATAATTCTATCGCATTACTTTTCTTTGCATCCATATAAAGAGCTTATTAGATTTTGGTGATAATTAGTCAACCAGAAGTTTTCTTATTTGAAGTTCTTAACAATTTTTCTTGAAAAAACGCTATTAGATAACTTTTTTATTTTATGTGATTATCAAAGAATTATAATGGGATTAACTTTTGTAAATCAGCCAGCTTTGCTAAGATCATGGAAATAGCTGATATATTCAAATAATTCTAATTACCAGAGGTCAGTGTCAAGTGCAATTTACATAGAGTAAGTTTGTGTTCCAATTTTATTGGATTTATAGAATCTTTTCCGAGGAACTATCGGTATGGAATTTGTAAAAAATAGTACATGTTCGTATTACAGTTCTACTGGATATGGAGTCTTTTCCAAGGAACTTTTGGTATGATATTTGTACTAAATACATAGAGTTGACGTTAGGTAATGTGTTGGTTACATCAAATCACTTAGTGCGACTTTTTTTAACGATTAGATACCCCCATAAATGTATGTATTCTGGTTATTTAAAGAAACTATGGCATGTTCATAAAATAATATAATAATTATTGAATTGTCAATATAATAAAAGAAAATACATATTATCTTTCTAGAAATTACAAACCATGATCTCAATAATTATTATTATAATTAGTTATAATAAAGAAATGACTCTACTATATATTTCCCAGTAATTGTACTCAATTTCTATTTGTTCAATTTATATATAAAGAACTCTCTGCTCCCAATTATATTATAGTGTTTGTATTTTTTAGATCTTTTAGATTTTACAAAGTATAGAAGAACACAACATAATAGCTATTTGTGTATTAAGAGCGCAAAATGAGATATTGTCGAATGAGAGATTGTCGCGCGGCATATTCTCTAAATCGACAATGTCACCACAATGAGGTCCTCCAGTAACAAAAAATAATAAAATGTAGACTTTGTACTTACAGTACTACTCAATAAATAACGATTATATTTTTTAATTTTAATTTATCGTTATTTTCCATTGCTTCAATTTAATCTAAGCATTTCTTACTTTCGTTTTTGCAAATGAATGCCTATTTTATTTCTGTACGGCATTTTGTTTGGTTATGTAATATACCGACAGAGCAGTCATATGTCCGATTGACTTGTGAAGGTGGTAAATGTGTAACTACAGCACCATTAGTTCCTGACTAAACGTTCCCATTAAGAATGTAGACAAGTAACATTTCTCAATATTTTGTAGTTAGAAATTCGGACAGCGAGCGTTTTTTCTACTTTGTCGCGCATGAGGCGCAAAGTGAGTGTAGAAAAATATAGTTTTTAATTTCCAATGCGATGAAACTATAAATTCTGAATACTGCGATTCTATTAATTTCTTCTAATATATAATTTGTAAACAATGAACACCATTTTCATTTTGTCCGTCGATAAATTGTCCACCCCCTCTGTTTGGACTAACCCTGTCTAAAATGTCTTTTGTTTATGAACAAAACGGAGAACGTCATATTCAAAAAAAATTTACACAGAATGAAGTAGGTACTTCAAAAGTCAAAATATACTTAATAACTATATTATCACAGTGACTTGTAATACATTAAAACATAATAATATTATTGCATCCATTTTTATTAAAAATGTAATCTTCAAACATAAATGAAATAATTTATTGTCGAAATACGTACCAAAATTATAACTTCTACCCTACACTCTTATAATAAACAAACAAGTTGGAATCATCAAATATAATTCAAATTACATATTATCTACATTTATAAACTTTTTCTTTCGATCAGAAGTCTTCAAATTATGAGTTTCATTCAAATGTTGTCTATAACACAGTAGAAACAGTTTGCTTTAAACATTTTTATATTCACTGATATACAGAAAAAAAATCAGATATTTTAAACGATAATTATTCCAGGAATTGTGTAAAAATATCTACAGTTGATGCAATAATAATGTTAATTATTTGTTTTCATTCTGAATAAACACACATATGGTAACTTTTTTGCTTAATTGTAAATAATTTCTTTTAGATATATATAAATTATTGACTCAACTAAGGAAAACCCATTGTAAAAAACGCAAATATTATATTGACAGTAAGATTTATATTATGTTCAGTAAAATTTTTGAAAGAAGTCCGATCAAGGTCATCTACGAACTGCATCTATGAATTAAGATTTTATGCTGTCAAATTTAGTAGTTTCGTTTACATAGTTTTTATGAGGTACACAAGATATTATGTACCCTCATAAAAATTAAGTAAAAGTCACTACTAAATTTGACAGCATAAAATCTTAATTTATAGATACTATTCGTAGATGGCCTTGATCGGACTTCTTTCAAAAATGTTACTGTATCTAATTTATAATAAATGTTAACAAAGATAACACATTCAGTTTCAACAGTTAATTTAATTATAGAAATGTTCCGAGGATAAAATAAAATATGAGAATTTTATCACGTGTTGTGTGGTTCCCTGGTTCCAGTATTGCAATATTATACTTTTTAGTGCTTACAAATACAAACCATATAAATTGGAAAAAAGATCAGTTTTTATTCATAGCACTCTTTGTAGTCACAACAAGAACTAGTAAGTTAATAAATATTGTGCATTAAGTAGATAAAATTAAGTATTGCGTACAAAGCAAATTGTCACGTCACACCTACGAATGGGGCATATGCCGTGATAATTTATTTATATTTAAGTATCAACAAATAGTCGAAATCTTTAAAATATGAAACTATGCCTATTTAATATTGCTATAACAAGTTATTATTTATTTCAGCTCAAAAATGTACAAAGCACCAATCATTCTCTTCGCTATCTTCTTCTGTTTATCTGTGAGTCAATCAGCGCCTTCAGATTTCGATGTAGCATCAAATACAAAATGCCCAAGACCTATTTGTCCGCAAGTATTATGCCCACTTGATCAGTATCCGTCAAGACCTGATCCTTGCAAGTGTACCAAATGTGTAAAATGCGACAAAATTGTGAACTGTCCAGCCGTTATCTGTCCTAAACACAAAATTTTTCATGACAATGGACCTTGTAAATGCCCTACATGTGTATAGTAATGTAATGGGGGATTCCACCATTTTTTTTTTTTTATAATTTCATCTGAAAAGCCTATTGATGAAATTCCGGCGAAAAAATTCCTATTAATAAGCGAGTTATGGTCTCCCGAATTTTGAAAAGATTGACGTGACGTCACGCTTATGTATTTTTTTATCAAACTGTTTTTAATGGACCTAAATGTTCTTGAAATATGTGCTATTTTAATTTATATTTACATAAAATAAATTAATATTATAACACTGTATAAGTCTACATACTTTATAATTACAGGTGTATTTAAATTATTATGTTTAATGCAAGAAATTTATGTTAAATTAAAAACTGTTTGAAAACTGCAGTACATTTCATTTTTTTATTAATATTCGTTATTCAGCATATGCATTCGTATTTTTTTACTATTTTCCTTTAATTCGATTGAGTTGGAATCCCCTATTGTTATAATGTAGTAATGAATTTTAAATGGCACAAAAGTGACCCCTGTGGTGCACTCTCCACGCCAGCAATGAGTGCCCGTGAGGTGACGCCTGGTAAGCGCCCGCACGGTACAAATATGTCTTCATCATTACCGATATCTACAATAAAGCAGATTGGCACACCCAGAAATGGGTAATATGCCGTGATGATATATTTATTTATTTATGAATTTTTTTAAATACATTGTATGATATATATTTTGAAGACAATTGTAATACATTAATAAAACTAATATTTATGAATATATTCATTTATTATTTCTTGTAAGATTCCATTTATTTACTACTTTACGTATGGAATCTTGGCCAATATACATTAAATAAATGTACATACTATTTTTTAAATTATACTTAATTATCTTTTGTATATGTTTGTATTAAAATTTAATTTTTAATCTGAAAGAATTTTATGGTTAATAGTTATTTACGAATTCGTCTAAGGGCGTAATTTTCTTTCTGCTGGAGAACATTTTACGCACAACTGAAACAAAATGAACTAGTAGAATTCAGGAAATAATTGTTTTTACCTTCCGTCACCTTTACGTAAGGAAGATATTGTCTTTGACCAAAAAAAATCAGTGGTGAGTTTTTAATGAATAAGATATTAAACTCACGAACACTAAAGGTGGATTTATGCAGTCTACTTTTTATTTTATTTTTTCTTTTTCATTTCGGTTTTACTTTTACTTTATTACTTTATGCAACTTCTTTAAAGCCTTCAATACCCATGCGCAGATATGATTTTTCTGGCATATTATCGTAAATTTAAACAGAGAAATATACCCTCTCAAAATAGACAAGAATGTAATAATGTGTGCAACTGTTGTATTACTAAAACCACGCTACCGCTCGTGCGGCCAATTTGCGGACGCGTGAGAAAAAGACATACTTTGCTCACTTGTACTAAAACTAGCTATTTTTAGTTTCCAATGCGATGAAACTATTAATTTTGAATACAATTGCGATTCTAATAATTTCTTTTCATGATAATTTGTTACCAATGAATATCACTTTCATTTTATCCACCGATAAATTGTCCAGCCCATCTGTTTGGACTAACCATGTTTAAAATGCCTTTTGAACAAAACGAAGAACGTCAAATTCAAAAACAATAAATATAGAATGAAGTAGGTATCACAATACAGTGATTTGTAATGCATTAAAACATAATAATCAAATAATTTTTATTAAAAATCTAATATTCAAACATAAATGAAATAATTTATTGTCAAAATACGTACCAAAATTATAACTTCTACACTACGCACTTATAATAGACAAACAGGTTAGAAGCAACTAATATAATTCAAATTAATTATCTACGTTTATAAACTTTTTCTTTCGATCAGAAGTCTTCAAAATTATATGATTTATTCAAACTTTGGCTACAATACAAGAACCAGTTTTCTTTAAACATTTTTATATTCACTGATACACAGAAAAAAATGATTAACTATTA
Organism: Ophonus ardosiacus; assembly: GCA_943142095.1. Taxonomy (NCBI): domain Eukaryota; kingdom Metazoa; phylum Arthropoda; class Insecta; order Coleoptera; family Carabidae; genus Ophonus; species Ophonus ardosiacus. Next base: position 46,552,984 of record OW964827.1, on the reverse strand, counting down.
TTATAACGATAATTATTCCAAGAATTGAGTAAAAATACCCACAGTTGATACAATAATAATATTAATTATTCGTTTTAATTCTAAATAAAACACACATTGGTAACTTTTATGCTTAATTAAAAATAATTTCTTTCTGATATATGTGCAATTATAAAAATTGATTCAGTTAAGGAAAAACCATTGTAAAAAAAAGTAAATATTATATTGACCGAGTAAGATTTATAGTATGTATCTAATTTATAATAAATGAAAACAAAGATAACACAGTTTTAAAAGTTAATTTATTTATAGAAATGTTCCAAGGATAAAATAAAATATGAGAATTTTATCACGTATTGTGTGGTTCCCTAGTTCCAGTACAGCAATATTATAATTTTTAGTGCTTACAAATACAAACCATATAAATTGAAGAACAAGATCAATTTTTATTCATAGCACTTTTCGTAGTCACGACAAGAACTGGTAAGTTAATAAATATTGTAAATGTAAATGAAATAGGTAAAATTAAGTATTGCGTACAAAGCAGATTGTTACGTCACACCTAGCATTTAAATATATCAACAAATAGTCGAAGTCTTTAAAATATGAATCTGTACCTACTTAATATTGCTATAACAAATTATTATTTATTTCAGCTCAAAAATGTGCAAAGCACCAATCATTCTCTTTGCTATCTTCTTCTGTTTATCTGTGAGCCAATCAGCACCTTCAGAATCCGATGTAGCACCAAATACAAAATGTCCAGAACCTTTATGTCCAGAGATATTATGCCCACCTGGTCGGTATCCGTCAAGACCTGATCCATGCAAGTGTCCCAAATGTGGGGAATGTGAAAAGATAAACTGTCCAGCCGTTGAATGTCCAAAAGATAAAATTATTCCAAACTATGACCCTTGTGGTTGCCCTATATGCAAGTGGAATTGAAATTGTGATAATGAAGCAATAATTTTTTAATACGTTGTATGATACATATTGTGAAAAGACAATTGTAATACATTAATAAAACTAATAATTGTGAATATATTCATTTATTATTTTTTGTATGGGGTCCCGTGGCCTCGTGCCTGAGTGTCTGGTCGCGAGCCTGGGGAACCGGGTTCGATCCCGACCAACGGCAAATATTTAGAATATTAAATGGCACAAAAGTGACCCCTGTGGTGCACTCTCCACGCCAGCAATGAGTGCCCGTTAGGTGACGCCTGGTAAACGCCCGCACGGTAAAATATATCGTCACCATTACCGATGTCTACATGTGTTGTAGATACTGGCACACCCAGTAATGGGTAATATGCCGTGATGATATGTTTATTTATTTTATTTAAATTATTTATTGTATAATTGCACTATTAATACTTATTTATACAGGAAGTTATGTAAGTAATGTGCCATATTTATAATTCATGTTGATAGTATAATAAAAAGAAATGAAAAAAATTATAATCTGAAATATCTTCTGCACAATCTATCAAATTATAAAAGTTGTGGGACTGTAAAGTCGACGAATTACGAATCAGTTAATAAATTAAAATCTTCTAAAACAATCTATGCTGCTTGTCGTAAATGACGTTGAATTTGCAATGGCGCGTAGAACTTAGATATTTAGAAATACCTGTTGATTTCACTCATCAAGAATACACTGACATGCATTTGGGTTTCAGAGATGTGTGCCAAAATAGTCGCCATTAATGCGGTTTTACTTAAACTACTGTGATTTTTAATTAATTCTTTATTCAAATATACAATTATTGTTGTTGGTCCATGTTGAAATGCTTTTACAACTGTAAAAAGGACATTAGAAAATAAATTATTGCATGCAAATTACGATACATCGCAACCTTGTTTATTAAGTGGTAACGTATGGCACATTACTTACATAACACCCTTTGTATTGGTGTAATGGAGAAATTTAAAAAGAAAAAAGAAAATTTTGAGCCTAATAATTAAGTTTAATATAATTATTTACATTATATTTATATTTTGAAACAACATAACATAACATTGGTTTATAATAAGCATATGCATTTATATTATTCAGTATCGCTTTGTATGAATTTAATATATCCATATATTAAATCTATATATTTTACTACAGAAACATTTTAATTTACTTGTATGCTACATATTTTAAAATTTATTTTTCATCCTGCAACAAAATAAATCATGTTATAACGATAGAGTTTTTTGTACAAGGTAATAATATCTAAATAACAATAGATAATGATATATAAAACTTCCTACTAGGCACTATGAATTACGCTTGCGTTTATGAACAACGAACTATCCATTATGCATTAGTGAAGTAGCTGGGAATGAGGATTTTAATGAAAAATTCTTATCCCTAGTCAGCGAAAAAGAGTGAGAGGCATGCATAAGACCTTTAAATCTGCAACAATCATATCTCTCTCTTTTTCGCTCTCTTATTTTGTATGACCAATTCAGACTATCACACTGCAAGTTTGAACAACCGTTTCCTGACATATTGTTTTTACCTTCCGTCAAAAGGAAGGTATTGTTTTTGGTCAAAAAATTCGGTGGTGAGTTTTTAATGTATAAGCACGTTTTAGGGTCCCTACAATACGAATGTACTATTTTTAAGATGATGTCTGTATGTGTGTATGTGTGTCCGTGTGTGTGTCTGTGTGTGTGTCTGTGTGTGTGTCTGTGTGTGTGTCTGTGTGTGTGTGTGTGACAAATTTTTCTCCGACGATAACTCCAAAACTACAATTCTAAAAAATATGATCCTTTCATATTCCTCTTCTTTACAACCATATGAAGAGCTGATTAGATTTTGGTTATAATTGATCAACCGGAAGTACCCTTATTTGAAGTTTTTAACAGTTTTTCTTAAAAAAATGCAGTTAAGTATTATTTTTTGACATTTTCTTATTATATTTATTAAAGAAAATAATCTTCTCTATATGGTTTGATTATACATTTTCCTTCATATTCAATAGATGTAGAGTTAAAGCATTACAAAGAAATTAATTTTCAAAAATTAGTCAGCTTTGTTATCAATCATGGAAACAGCTGACATAATTATTCAAAAAAATTTAATTGACAGATGTCAGTTGCAAGTGCAAAACCAAATATGGAAAAAAGTATAGGATCTAAAATTGGTATGTCATAGTGTTGCTCGCAAGTGACACGCAGAGAAAGGACAAAGAGAAGATGGAAGGACATTACTTAGTGTAGTTTATGTTATAATTTTATTGGATTTATAGAACCTTTTCAAATGAACTTTTGGTATGGAATTTGTAAAAAATAGTATGTGTTCGTGTTCGATTTTACATGATAGTATATAGAATCTGTTCCAAGGACCTTTTGGTATGGGATTTGTACAAAATACATGGAATTGACGGAAGGTCTTGTGCTGGCCACAACAGATTTTTTAATACTTGATGTTGGTTATGGTTTCTTTAATTTTTCAAATTTGTCTGATAAATTATTTCTAGTAAAATTAATTAAAATGATAGAAAAATAAAGCAAATGTGTGCAAGCATAATAATTTTATGCGCATCAGACAAAAAAACATTGGAGCTCGTCAATTTCTGACGTTTCTGCAGTTAAATTTCTGTACTTCAGAAACAGTTGCGCATGCACAATAAAGAAGTCAGCGATAAATAGTCAAAGGAAATGAAATCGATTTTATTTTGCTAACTTCCTTGTAACTATCACGCTGGAGTTAAGTCAGTGATATAAACCGAAGTCACGGATAATACAAAAACTTCGTAGTACTTACAAGTATCTTTTACATTCAGCGTTCTTTATATTCTGCTCACTAAAGTCTTCCTTCATTAATTCTTTCACACTTTTAGCTAAAATATCCAAATATTCGTCCCAGTTTATGGAGTATATATCAAAATTAAATAAATACTGATCTTCAGGACTCATTTTCTCCCATAAAGCAGGTACGTTTTTGAATTCATAGTCTAGTTTGACTTGTACAAACCATGCTGTATCTTTCATAATTGACATATATTTTTTAGTTTGGTTTTGAAACCTGGAATAGAAAAGGTTACTTAACTGCTTTTCTGCATCTTTTGTACCATAAACTTTACATAATTTATACTACTTTACATCTTAAAAACCTACACGTACCATTTATCTTTTCTAAAGAGCAACAGATCGCATAAGAAAGCAGGAATGGTTTGAAGGAACATACTATATTTATCATACTTTTCGTTCGTATCTACTGCAATGTACCATGGAGTCCATAGTGCATTTTCTAATGGATATTTTGAATTAAGCATATAATCACAATATCTCTTTCTTGAAATATCTTTCCCTGCACTGCTGTAGTTATAGACTTTCATTTCGTTACTGAAATTATAAACAATATACAATTTATTTTTCAAATTTATTTTCTCATGTGTAACACGAAAAGCGGACCATAGGCGTTTAACAAAAGAAAACAATTTGTCCTTTTCCATACTCTACAATATTTATCTGAAGCATTATTGTCTTAAATTAATATAAGGAAAAATTTATTTCACATGTTAAATATGCTTAAGACATTTAACATAAAGAAAAATTAATTAGGTGTTAACAATTATTGCTTGACATCTGTCAAACAACATTAATTTTTTTATAGAACCAACATTACGGTTGAACTTGTACCTTCATCTGAGTAGATTCTACAGAAATCCTTTTATCGAATTTGATTTGGTCGCGTGCCTGAGTGTCTGGTCGTGAACCTATGGTGGTAGCACACACTTTATAATAATAATAATAATAATAATAATAATAATAATAATAATTTCCGAATCAAAAAATGAATATAGAATTCTAAAGTGCATACTACCAAGATTCGTAAAAGTAAAATCGTATTCGCCTGCTTTCTATGATAGAATTCTAAAGTACGTGCTACCACATCTGGGGGAACCGGGTTCGATCCCGACAGACGCCAAATATTTCCAATTTTAAATGGCATAAAAGTGACCCCTGTGGTGCTTTCTCCACACCAGCTATGAGTGCCCGTGAGGTGACGCCTGGTAAGCGCCCACATGGTAAAATATAGTCATCATTACCGATATCTACATGTGTTTTAGATACTGGCACACCCAGAAATGGGTAATATGCCGTGATGATATATTTATATTTTTATTTATATTTATGTATTTGTTTTTAGTCCAGTTGCGGGGTATAAAATAAGGCTTTATCTCACAAAAGGTAATAATCCAAAATATAGCAGCGATAAAAAATATTGAGCATCGCCATTTAGAAAAAGAAAAAATAATCACTAAAGAAGTGTAAACCAAAATACAGTATTATTTCATACTCGTACATGGAAGTTATTTGCAAAAATTAGATTCAGCAAAATTTACTTTTTTGACATCTAATAGTTTTAAGCACTGTGGGTCGCTATCTTTAGGGTACAGAAAAAATATTTGATGTGGCCACCACATGACCTCTCGCCAATTCCATGTTTAACATAGATATGAGCTTTAAGTAAAGTATAATTTCCGGTTGATCGTTTGTAAACAAAATACCGGTAATACGAAATTTTGGATCATATTTTATTATGATTTTCCTCGAAAATCTGTTACAAGCTCCAAATTAATTAACCACTTCCGGTTTATCAATTTTAGAAAAAAATCTTTAATACAAAAGTCTTAAATACCAAATTACATTCACGCATCACATTATGGTACACGCCTTGTACGATAATCTCACGACTTAGTACCATAATGACTGACATTATAATCCTTATAATATAAATAACTATTAAATAATTTTAAATTTTAATTTTGTTATTATTGGACCGATCGTGCAAAAATATAATTAATAAGTATTACGTTCAGGAAGTGCATCCTACCGGTATCAGATATACTGGAGATCTGGACTTCGTCTCGATCTCCAAATTAATCCTCAGCCGGTAGGGCGCACTTACTACTCTTAATATTTAAATAACTATTTTCTAAATGAACATAAGTTTTACTTGGATGATCCCACTATAAGAGCTGTGTAAGAAAATTAATGCTTTATGACAGTACGACGGAGATTTCGTATAATTGTTAACATTTAATCTATACCACAGTCCAGAAATTTTCAATAAATTAATGAAAGTAAAAAAAAGAAAGTGTTTCTTACGGTTTGTGGGCAACATTGTCCCAAGCCACAGCAATCAAACAATTAACACAAAAATCGGCAGGTAAAATATTCACATTGCCAGTCATTTCTACTAATAAAACTTTACTTATGCCCATTGCTACTCCCATTGCGATCCTAGTAAAATTCTGGATGTTGTTCACCCATCCTGGAATAGGTTCTTGGTATGTACAAGTCACTAAAAGTCATTGAAAAAAACAAAACATACAAATAATTTTCGCTATATTTACAATTAACACTTACCTGCTGGTATCCTTACAATTGTTATTGGGATATTTTCTCTTTCGAGATAAATTAGATACTCACTTAATTGTTTTGTAAATGTATAACTATTCTTATAAATACCCAGTAAATTAGGCGTTATTTTATTTAAAAAGTTATTATCAAACGAATTTACAAGATCAATTATAAAATCTGGTTGGGAAAAACTGGGATATACCTTTTCCTCCATATACTTAGAAAGAAGGACGGAAGACCACATTGTAGAAAGATGTACGAAAATCTAAAATTAAAAAAAAAAAAAGGTTATTTATGATTTATGCAACATTGGTGGACAGTAGAAGGGTCATGAGTCAGGATAATCTGAATAAAGGAATACATAACGTAAATAAAAAAAAAATCAGAAAAAATAATAAATGTACATAGTACATTTGCAATACTTGGTGAAACTGTTTTAATAACATCAGCAAATCATACTTAACACGTTTCACAAGATTTCAATCTATGAGTCAAGCTCTCAGTCATTTATTAGAGGCTGGCCCACTCAACCAGAACCACAAACGTGTTTCAGAAAACGCTAGAAGTTAGGACCATGTAACAAAAGATCTTATATAGGTCGTGATGACAAAAATGAATAGTGCTTAAAGCCCTCACCTGGTTAAATGGGCAATCATTTCCTATTTAACAAGAATAATGTTAAAAACAAAATAAAATACCTCCAAATGTGGCATTTCCTTAGCCATATTTATCAAGTTTCTTGTTCCTTTGACGTTACTGTTTACAGCTTCTTTAATAGGAGCAACGAAACTGACAGTAGCAGCACTGTGAAATATTATATTCACAGTACTTACAACATAATTGTAATCTTCGGAAGTTAATCCATATTTATCTTCTTCTATATTTGAGTTGACAAACTCCACTTTGTCTAGCTGGCCTGGATTTTCACTTTTTATTTTATTAAATAACTAATAAAAAGAAAATTAAACTGTAATAGTAATATAATACGGAACTAAATTTATTGTTACTTTTCCAATTATTCTTTTAGATATCACAAAAAAAAATTGAAAACAATTACAATCACATTAATTTCTCAGAAAAATAAACATTTTGGATGTTAAGAGATAATATATACAGGGTGACTCACAACGTCCTACACAAACTTTGCATAATGATTAAATTATTTAAAAAAGCTTAATCTACATGGGTCTGATCTTCAACTGTTTCCGAAAAAGAGGTCGTTTTGTAATAGAAGCAAAAAAAAAACTGAAATATAGTGATTGAGAAAATTTTGTCTGTCAGTAAATCGACTATAAAATTGCAATACAATTTAATATAAAACATTTTTCTCCACTTCTAAAGTACTTTATTTGAAAAATTGAATATTGTTCAAGGTGGCCACATTTTACTTAGTACAATTATTTATTTATTTATTTAAAATAAAAAAAACACTTCTAAGGTCATCTCTCAAAGATAAACAAAAAATCATACTTATTAGCCATAACTCTTGTAGTTTTCTAGATAGCAAAGATAAACCCCGTAGAAATTAATTTTTCACAGCCATATTATCTCGGAAACTATTGAAGATACCCATGTTGATTAAGCTTTTTTAGACATATCAGTATGCCCTTAAAGTTTGAGCACTAAGTTGTGAATCATCCTAATATAAAAGTGTTAATTGAAAAATAAGGCTATAGGCCATAAAAAGTCAGGTTTTCATTGTGCAAAATTTACCAATTAATTTCAGACAAAAATATTTCAAATAAAATTTTTGTACATTTTGTAAGAAATTAATATCGTTCGAACTATCAGAAATTCGATTTTAAAGGTTACAAACGTGCAAAATAAAATCTATTTATTGATTTAATTGTAGATTTAATTACCTACAACTTTATTTAAAACATTTTTATATAAAATTAACGCCCATGGTTTTCTTTTTAATTAACATACTACACATTTATTATGTTCTATACTACTAACCTTGTTTCCAAAATAGTCAGATATTCTATCTTGAACACTTCGATTTCTTTTTTGTCTCACAGGCAAAATAATTCTATTCAGTTCTGAACATGAACGCAATAATTTTTCCACCAAACTTTTACCTAAGAACCCTGTGCCTCCAGTAATCAAAATAGTTTTGTTTTTATAAAACTTCTGTATTTCTGTAAGTTCCATTTTAACAAACACAAAGTTCTTCTGTAACGTTCTAATTTATACTACAGAAAGAAAAAAAATGTGTCATTAATGTGTAATAATACGAGTATTTACTATTTTTCTTTTTTTTGATAACACAAAGTTTACAGCATGTGTTTCCATGGTGATAAATATTTTCATTGTGCAATTAAAATTATTGCTTTCTTAAGCTCGTATGTTACAATCTATCCACATAATTATATATAGAATTTTATAGACGGTCGCATACAATAATTTTTATTAAGGAACTTTTCCGTCCATAAAGTTCTGTTTTTATGGACAGGAAGTGCGCACATAATATGCGAAATGTATAATGACATTTAGCTATTAGCAGTGACATTTTTGATAATAATAATCTTTGATTATTGTTTACAGTTTTAAATTTAATAAAATATTTTTGAATTATCTTGGGCTCGTTAGCTAGTGTTTGTGTCTGTGTGTGTGTATGTGTGTGACAAATTTTACTATTTTATAAAATAATTATGAAGCACATCCATGTTTATAGCTAGAATTATATAAGAAATTACGTGCACTGTGGCATACAAAATATTTGTATACGTACAATTTGTTCAAAAATTTGCTTATAAAAATTCCGGACAAAATTCAGTCCAGAATTAAAGATCGTGACAAACCGTCTTTAGTTAATTATTTAGTATGCTTTCATATTTTTTAACGAGCCGCCCCTGTAAGTGTAATTTATTAATGAACATACCTATTAACATTAATTTTGATAACTTATTGCAATAAATAGGAACAGTGTCTCATACTTTGTTATTTATTGTCCTGCATTTTTCAATTTTTACACAACATTGATAAATACTAATATCACTAGTTTCATTACTCCATAACATAACATCATACTAAGCTTCACCTTACAATGTAAGTAGAATAATATTTACATTTCTAATATAACAATATTAATCTCTAACGTATTGATAAATAATTTTTTTTATTGTTTTAATAATTTGCCTTGCAATTTATATTATACAGGTGGAAAAATTCGAGTTCTTTATATGAAAAACTTTCTTACGCTACAGAAAATTGATGTTGATCTTTATAAGCCAACTTTTAGAGATAACTTTAATAAGCACCACAGGAATTTTCCATCGTCTTTTGTTTTTGAGCTACAGGCTAAAACTTGTTTTTCGCTTATTTTGAAAATACCTCATATCTCGCTTATTATGAGAGATAAAAAAAAAAAATGTTTTGATACTGTTTTTTACGTAGAACAACGTGGTGTAATAATATTTTTTCAAAACTTAATAAAGCTCGAGATATAACAGAAACATATTTTTAAATGGAAATTTATGTTGAAAATAGTTTCATCTTTTTTCCTGTTTTATAAAATTTTCAAAAATGCTTAACAAATCTACATTATTTTGTTTCTAACATGGATAAAACTTTTTTGGAGTTATGTTTGTGATATTTCTCGAGAATTATTATTGTTTCAAAAAATGTAATTACACCACGTTATTTTACGTAAAAACCGGTATAAAAAGTATCTAAACATTTTTTCTTTATCTCTTATAATAAGCGAGATATGAGATATATTTCAAAATAAGCGAAAAACTAATTTTAGCCTACAGCTTAAAAACAAAAGACGATAGAAAATTCCTGTGGTGACTATTACAGTTGCCTCAAAAAGTTGGCCTATAAAGACCTATGGGCCATCCAGCGAATCAATGACGTCATATGTTTAAAAGTTTACATGAGCATGTAAAACGGATTAACATATGATTTGTGGGTTACCTTCATAAATCCAAATCTTTCTTAAAAACGTAACACATCTGGTATCATTTTTTTCCAGCGAAATCCAATTTTATTTAAAATATTCTGACTACAAACTCTTGAATTCGACATGACAGAGCATTTGACATTTTGACAATGAACAACGAAACCAAAAACAAAATGAAATTACAATAAAGGTTGAAAGGTATAATATAGACATATAATATTTACTAATATACATGTTCAGAATTACCAATATTAAAAAAATAAAATCAAACGCCATTTTCAAAAATTTACAAAATTTTACTTAATAATAAAAATATATCCAAATATAATTATTTCTATTAAAGGTGTCAAATGCATAATAATAAGAAAACCAATAAAATACCGTTAATAAAATATATTTAAAAAAATAAAGAAAATTTCAAAAATCTCTAAACGATGACGTAAACCACTTGATTCGCTGGATAGCCCATACCTCAATTTTCTGTAGAGTACTCTATTTTGTACTCGAATTTGTTCCATCCAGTAAATAAATATTTTTTATATACAACCGGTAAATAATGTTAACTTTATTCTTATCAAAATCATAACTTAATGTGCTTCATTATTTATCGAGAGAAATAAAGTGATTCAAGTCCTTTGTTAATTGATATCGACTAACAAATAAGGAATATTATTAATTATATTTATTTCGGAAAAAAAATGTAGTGATTTTTGTAAAATTTAAAATATATAGTTTTTCTTCGTTTATAGAATATGTGCTTCATTTTTCTTCTTTTCCGTTTGTGTATAAAATATTGTATATAACATGGGAGTAAAGTGGCATTATTTGCCTTAAGCGATTGTATCCCTCGGTCTAAGCCCTCAGGATTCAATCTTCGCTCGACAAATAATGACGAACTTTACTCCCTTAATATAAGAATAATAATAATAATAATAATAATAATAATAATATTTTGTCGGCCCTAAATACTTTATTATTGTCTTTACAGTTTTTGCGTTACATTTCATATAAATTATATAACATAAAGTATTAAAGACACACACAAACATCTAAGCCCTTGGTGGGAATCGAACCCACGACCTCAGGGTCCGACGGTTGAAGGTCGCTTCGAGTGTTGCGAGAGACACACTAGGTGCGTTCAATAGAGTTAGCAAGCTAGCGCTAGCGAAGTAGCAAAATAAAGTTAGCAAAACGTTTACTGAACTTTGGCGCGAATTTGACGTTTGTTCTTTTGTGGTTGGGTTGTCCAGATAATGTTATGTTACGTTGAATGGCCCACTGTGCTTTATTTTTAAAATGGATGTTCATTATCCTTCTCATTTTCTATTAATTCTTCATCAAAACATTTTACAACAAATTTAGATTTACTTCAACATAACCACAAATCTCAACATACCTGCTGTGATGCCAATATAATTGTTATTTTCCGACATTTAGCTACCGTCTTCATTTAAAACGTGCTTTAAAAACTTATTTTTTATTCCATTTTAAATTTGGTGTCCTAGCAGCACTTAGCAGATCAAGCTAGCGAAGTAATCGGCGCTAGCATTTCTCGCTAGCAAAGCATGAAATATGACGTCACTTATAACGCCATATACAATTCGCTAGCGTAGCAAGCTGGTTTGCTAACTTCATTGAACGCACCTACTGCCTCAACACGCTCGGCCACCGAGGCGGCTACCCCCTTAATAAATAAACTACTATTATGATTTCTTTCAGCATGTTTCTCATCATCTTCCTTTTTTCTCTCTTTTCTCCATGCCTTTTCGCTCCTTACGACGACGACCCATTCTTTCACCCATACCCAAGACCCTATCCAGAACCCTATCCAGTCCCTTTTCCCGACCCTCCAGAAATGTGCCCGCCTCGACAATGTAATCTTCCATTATGCCGTCCTGGTTACACCATAGTCGAAGAACAAGGCAGCTGTGAATGTCCAAGATGCATTTGTTTGCCTCGGCCATGTGCTTACATCTCCTGTGGGACCTCAATGGTCTACCCGGAATGTGGGTGCCCGTTTTGTGTAGTACCATTGGAAACAACGCAGCTTTTGACAACGTCGGGTTCTAACGAGACTTCTGCGTCTTCTGTTGGTGAAAGCGAAAGTGGTGAATCAAGAAGTATAAGTAATAAAGACGTAACTGCTACTAAAAAGCGTGGTAGAAATAGTATAAGTTCTAGTCCAAGTACGAATACTTTATTTTGAAATAAGATGATGTTTAAATATGTAAGAGTTTAATACAAAAAGTGTTAGAATAATACTAGTAATATCATTTTGTTTGTTGCGGGATAAAAGGACCAGCAGTTGAATAGAAGGTAAATCAACAGGCTTAAATGGTTTCGGGCTTAAGGCAAGCACATCTTCAGTTAACGGTAAATATACAATAATTCTGATGAATTTTATTACAAAATCTTAAAATTGTATTTGACGTAATGTTCTTTATAAGCGTCCGTAAATAAAGAATTTTTACAACATTCGTGGATCATTTAAGCCTTTCGATTCACCTTTAAAATATTATTTTGTAACAGAGAATAAGGAGTCAAATAAATTTATTATAAGAACCCATTTCAATATTTCCTCTAATATCTATATTCAAAGTATCTAGATTTCGAAATAAACTATAAGAAATGTGCCTCAAACAACTAAGTTCTATCGAAATTTCATATAAAATTTGTGTCCCAAGAAGTACATACAAACCTTTCGTTCCAAACCGTAATACGATCAAATCCGATGTAAACCTGTTGTTCTCCAAATCGCTTCAAGAGGCGTTTTCTATAAAGAAAAGGACTTCGGTCAAAAATTCTCGTAACCTACTAGATAAAGACGAAAAATTGATTGTGATCGAAAAAGCGCTGTTGTAGGAATTTTTATATGGCTTATTGTAAATAATAGATTTAAAAAATATTGTTCTTTGAATAGCCTCAAATTTGAATATATCACGAAATATCCATTAAATATGTTACAATTAATCATTAAAATATGTGTAGTATTTCCAAAAAGTCACTTGATCTGAAACAGAGTGTGACGTCAAAGTTCATACAGCTGAACATGTAACAAACTATCGCTTTATATAAAAAACATAGATTGTAGATGATGGACAAACTGTTTAACTATTGGCTATGAATAATTTGAGGTCACAGGTGTGGGAGGTTGTTTTCCATGACTATTTTTCGCGCCTATTTTTTTTATTTAATTATTTAAGAAAATAACGAAAAAATACTATTATTTTTATTACTATGAAAAAAATAATGCATAAACTTTCATTTTAAATCATTTTTCTATTTTGCATCTGTACAAAGCTGTTACAGCACCCAAAGGGGTTCGTTAATGGCTCATTCAATTGCTGCAACAGACTAGTGTAATTTATTTTATAAAGTTGGTTGCTAAAACTTTCAAAAATATCAAATCTCGTTAAATAAACGAACACAAACGATTGTTCAGAATTTTATTTTTACGTAATTTTGAATTAAAACTAAGAATACGAAGAAGAAAATAAGTAGAGTAGTAAAGTTAGAAAACATAAAAAATATAGTAAGGTGTTGAAAAAATAAGGTTAGAGTTGTCAAATGAAATTCCAAATGTTTCATAGTACCACCAACTGACAAAATTTTGACACTACTATTTTCTATTTAAAAAAAGGCATAGAAATCGCAAAATAGAAAAAAATAGTATAAAAAACTCATTTCATAAATGATGAGTATTTATTTAATATACTATACTATTTTAAAAACGTGAAACGGGCTCATTTTCATTTTAAATAACTCTTAAACAATTTCATACAGCATACAGCAATTTGACAACTGTAATAACTTTCTTAACTAAGACAAAAATAAAATAATAATCTATTTCAGTAAAGTGAAAACTAATCTTTAAAGTGAAACGTAAATGAATTTCAAAGCAAAAATTAGATAACAATTCTAAATAATAATTATTGTGATTATAATAAGATAAAAACAATTAGTGATAACCCGTATGTACGATTACATAGCGGTACGTGAGTGGAATCGCACAATAGGTTGTGGTGTTTGGGAAAACACATTTTTCATAATATCCTTGAAAAACTTGTTATTTTGTAGGTAGAGTGCGCAGTTTGTTTTTTATATCAACAACGTATATATAAGAGACGCAAGTAATTTATGTTCTACCAGTATGTAAACTGGAAATACATTATACAGGCCATACATAGATAAAATTTTCTTTATAAACATTAAGTACTAGCTTTGCTGAAGTTTTTCTATTTCATCTAAAATAATTGTAAGTACGCATATTTTGTTTCAATATTATTATTTTACTTTGTTCTACAGGTCTCTAGATATTTGGACCTAAAATAAGACGATTTAACTAAACTTACCAACCTACATGTGTATCCGCCTGTGCAATGTTTAGCCCGGATAATGCTTCAAATTTTTTTTAGAAAAAATGAATCTTGCTTTTTTGACTAAACTGTTTGGCTGTGGGCGATGTCTCATTTTGGCATTTAGGTCTTTTTTACATAAATACAATGCGGTTGTTGCAAGAATTTTTTAATGACTTCTGAAGACCGTTTTCATAATAAACTTTTTCTTCAAATTTGAAAATATCAGAAAATATCTATTAAATATTGAAATTTGTGTAACATTTTGAAAACGTCACGTGATCTGAAACAGAATGTGACGTCAGAATACATATTGTTTAACATGTAATAAACAATATCTATTAAATATTGAAATTTGTGTAACATTTTGATAACGTCACGTGATCTGAAACAGAATGTGACGTCAGAATACATATCGTTTAACATGTAATAAACTCCAAAATTATTTCAATTTTAAAAGGCAAATGGCCCATGGCATGCATTCTCCACGCCGGCAATTAGTGCCCGTGAGGTGACACCTGGTAAATGCCCATACGATACGAATATGCCATCATAATTAACCGATACCTATTTACAAAGTATAATATGCCATGATATGTTTTATAACCAATCAAGAACTTGTAAACTTACAAATTATTAAAATATAAATAACAATTGCTATTGAATGAAGTAAAAATAACATTATTTATTTTTTGTATTTTCAGAATTTTATGATGCCTTCTCTCAACTTATTCTTCTTTATTCTCTCCTTTCTGCCTTTCTTAATACAGTCCGAAATAACTCCATCACCCACGACTTCAGAACCAATCATATGCACCACTCCGATGTGTCCATGGCCCACTTGTACATACCATAAGAAAAATAATACCTACATATGTACAGTGGAACGCACTAATCTAGGTTGTCAGTGTGAACCATACGTTTGCACGAATCCAAAGAAAAAATGTCCGGATATTGATTTAAAATGTGCACCAATAGATCCGAAAAATCCGCCGTATTGTGGATGTGAACAATGTTCTTTTCCATTTGACGTAGTAGTTAATCATCAAAAATAAAAAATGTTATAAATTGAATTATATTTGTTCTTTATTATTAATTTATTTTTTATTAACTATATTTTATCAATTCTTTAACCCTTCCTTCCTTATGCTAGATGCTTTAAAGTTTAATTTATAATTTATTTTTTTTTATACTACGATGTTAGCCCGTAAGTAACACTAGAAAACATTATTGACCCAAAAGTCAATATACCCCACATTTAGATAAAAACTTCAAAATTTTCAAAAATCTATTTTATATGTATCTAGATACTTCTTGGTGCGCTGATTCCAAATTTTGAAACCGCTGGTCGATATCTCCTTTCGTTCTCGAGATATTTAGATTTAAAGTTTTGCTCAAAACTGCCCATTTTTTGGTATTAACCCAAAAATGGGTCGAGATATGAATTTGGTGACATCACCATTCGATTCTACGGACAAAAATACATAAGTACACCAATTTTCATAATTTTTGTCCAACTGGTTCATTTTTTATGAATAAAAGCTTGAAAACCCCTGAAAATGGCCAAAATCTGAAAAAATCGTAAGGGGTACACCTTAGATTTTTGCGATTTTTGGCCATTTTCAGTTATTTTGCTTTAGAGATTGTATGCGGTGTTCAAAATTACTGAAAATTGGTGTACTTATGTAATTTTGCCCGTAGAATCAAATGGCGTTGTCGCCAAATTCATATCTCGACCCATTTTTGGGTTATTACCCAGAAATGGGCAGTTTGGGGCAAACCTTTGAATTTAAATATCTCGAGAACGAAAAGAGATATCGACCTGCGGTTTCAAAATTTGAAATCAGCGCATTGAGAAGTATCCAGGTACATAAAAATTAATTTTTTGAAAAATTTGAAGTTTTTATCTAAATGTGGGGTATATTGAATTTTTAGGCAATAATTCAAAAATGAGTAGAAATATAAACTTGGTAGTAATATTATTTGATTGTAAAGAGAATGTTACGTAAGTGTACGCATTTTTATAATATATATTCATGTGATAATTTTATTGGATTTATAGAATATTTTCCAAGAAATTTTATGTATTATGTTCGTGTTACAATTATACTGGATATATAGAATCTTTTCCAATGAACTTTTGGTATGGGATTTGTACAAAATACATCAAATTAACGGAAGGTCTTGTGCTGGCCACAACAGATTTTTTATTTCTTAAAATAAAAAGAAAATGTTATTAATTTTAATCCCATATTGTGTAGTTTTCAATTCAGAACAACTTTATTATTTACAACTTTTCTCTAAATTTAAAGGTCAGCAATTACAGCAAAATGGAAAAATAACATTGTGTTCCCTATATTACGGATTTCAAGTAGACACCCGGTATATAATAGAGGAAGGGTGCAAAATCATGATCCAACTTTCAAAAATCACATTTTTTAATTACAGGGAGAACTTTCTGGGCCCTCGCATTCTAGCATTGTCATACAATAATAATTTTTTTTCCTATTTAATAATTATTTAACAATTTCTTGGACTCGTAAATAATAATCTTCTCTCAAGTTTCGCAGTGTAATATAACGTAGTTATTATTTTTATAATCTGTTAAATTTTATATTTTTCTATATTTGAAATTCGGAAAACTAAGAGATAAGATTAGATAATGACAATTTCAGTAATTTAAGGTAATGACCATGTCGTACCGTTAAACAACAAACTATAGCTTCGTTCACTAAATATGACTATTCAAGGTCATCTATAAGCACTGCATTTCGTATCCATAGGCGTGCAACATGAAATATTTATGAACAAGAATAAATGTTATCTATTTGAAAACTATGTTTCTTTTTAAATAATGCCTTTTTTCAAAGATTTTATTATTTTCATGTATGTTTCTGCAAAACACAAAAACATAAACATGATATAATGAAAAATAATTCTAATTAAACGTCAACATCATTGGGTAAACATTAGCACAGAGAGTAGTGTCGTTATAAAATTAGATATGTCTAACTCTACGACATACGTTATTATTCCATATTTGTATTGTGTTGGAAAGTAATGTCACAATTTACGTATATCTGTCACGCAACAAAAATTATGTAAACAGATGTCAAATAATCTTTCTTTTTCTAACCTGAAATATTGCTAAGCTACTGCTGTATAAAGTACTGTGTATTCTTTTTTTCGAACAACCGAGCAAGTGTCTGAATAGTCATCTTCCATGAATACAACTCAACAATAGATGTCCTACATGAATAGGCTGAAAAGTACTTTCAAGCATCATTGCATGAAAAGTAAATACGTTGATAGGCAACAAGCACATTCAGTATTATTAGAATAGAAATATTATGCCTAAAACATCGAACTTGACCAAAAAAGCACGACTTTACACACTTGTTCCATAAATAACCATTTCATAAAATCCTTGAAAACTTGTTATTGTGCAGATAGAGTTATTCTGCGGTGTTTGTTTTTTATATAACGTGTAATGTATATCAAAGAAACTCAATTTATGTTCTATGAACTGTAATACATTACACAAGCCGCTTTACTTGGAAATAAGTACTTATAAGATAAACATTTCTTTATAAACATAAGTACGAACAGTGCTGAACAAATTAGTTTTCCTAGATCATCTAAAATTGTAAGTATATAATTTATTGATTTTTTTTTCAAAGTACTTTCTTCCATAGAGAAAATATTGGCACTGTTCTTAATCTTTATAATATACTAAAGTATAGTATTGAAACTCTAATTTTTAAACTACTAGCATATTATTTTTAATTCCATAATTAGATAGAGCTATTCTACCGATTTCTTAAATATTTTTTTCTAATAACATTTAAAAATACAGGAGTATTGCTGAAAACGCGATGTTAAAATTTGAAGTAGCGAGCGACCGACGCCAAATATTTCGAATTTTAAATGGCACAAAAGAGACCCATGTGGTGCACTCTCCACGCTAGCAATGAGTGTCCGTGAGGTGACGCCTGGTGAGCGCACGCACGATACAAATATGTCATCATCATTACCGATATCTGTGATAAAGCAGATTGTGGCACACTCAGAAATGGGTAATATGCCGTGATGATATATTTATTTATTTAAGTAGCGAGTTGGTTATGCTTCTCAAACAATTAATTCTAGAGGAACTTGCATTGTCTGCATTAGGCATATATTTTCATTTATTTTTATTAAAACTTTTTTCTCTTGTCAAATTAATTGGTACTGAATAGAAAAACAAAGAAAAATGTTTAAAATTAATAAAATATTTGAAATAAATATTATTTTGAGAATCTCACTGGGATGACAATAGTGTTGCTATACTTCTTTCAATTTTAATTCAAACAAGAACAACAAATAGTAGGTCAAGATTATTCGAATTCATCCAAAATTTTATGATAATAATCGATACAACGAAGTAGGTAATATTTCATTTTCATATAACTAAAATTCTTAGTTTAGAGTATGATAACTTAGGGCCTGTTTCTCAATCTCTGGTTAAAATTTTAACTTCTAGTTAAGTAAACAATATTGCATCGTTTTGATGACAGCAATGACAAATCTGACAGTTCATTTCGTTTCGATTTTGTTTATTTAACTCTTAGTTAAAATTTTAACGACATATTGAAAAACCGACCCTTATAATTATTGAAGTTTATTATTTCTTTGCATTGGCTGAATGCCCCATTACTTCATCACATATCCCATTTTATGCAATCTAGTTGTTATCCGAAATAAAATAATTTGGCGCCTAAACAGACTGCTCAACATTTAAACTGGTACACTTACAAGAACATATATAAATAACAATTTACTACTTTTTGAGCAACACCTTTTTGCTTAATTGATAGTATATGGTTCTGGAAACACTTTTAGGGCGAAGAATTAAAAGAATAAAACTTAAATAACGAATTTCTAACGTTTTAATAGAAAAATAACAAAATTTTCATTTTAGCTTGGCTTATCTCTTCAAC
The DNA here is from genome assembly GCA_943142095.1 of Ophonus ardosiacus. Lineage (NCBI taxonomy): Eukaryota > Metazoa > Arthropoda > Insecta > Coleoptera > Carabidae > Ophonus > Ophonus ardosiacus. The sequence goes on along the minus strand of OW964827.1, from coordinate 46,533,398 downwards.
ACTTAAATGCCTTAATAGCATCTTTAAAATGCAGTCAACTACTCTGAATTACAACTTACTCGAGAAATTCGCAAAAATTCTCTTAAAACTTATTAAAGTATAAGCGTCCGCGAGCTTATTAACTGCACTTATGACAGATAAACAACAATTGAATCGCAAATGTTATTCGATAGGCATTTGTTTGTATTCCGAAACACAGCCCTGATCATGTAAGAAGTCATGCCAAGCGCCTAAGAAGTGTTGTTTACTTTTACTGCATATTATATAAGTGTACCAGTTCAAATGTTGAGCAGTGTATATTCGCCGTTAGTATTAACAACAGATTGAGGATGATAAGATAGCAGTTGACTAGCACTGTTTTTTTTCTGTTAATCGCTTATGAATTATTTTATGAAAAAATACTTCAAATAACAGCTGTAGAAAAATTAATTGTACCCATCTATATCTAAATATTTCTCTCCAAAATTGACAGAAAATAGCTATTTGTGTATTAAGAGCGCAAAATGCGACATTGTCGTTTGAGAGGTTGTTCTCTCGAAATCGACAATGTCCATTTGCGCTCGAAACACACACAAGATTTTTTCTACAGTCGCCACAATGGGGTCCTCCACCATATCAAAAAATAATAAAATGTACACTTTATACTTACAGTACTGCTCAATAAATAACGATTGGCTAATACAAAAGATACGGTTTAAACTTAAAAAGGCTTTTAAATTATTATATCGTTACATTAGCCATCTATTCCATAAAAAAAAACCAAAATTAGAGTGTCGAAGCAAGGATTTGTGATGATTTGATGAGTTTTTGTAGCAAAATGTGTTGTTAGTTGTCACGCCTGTCACACTGAAAAAATTAACAAATATTTCAAGGAATTTGTGATTATATGTATATGTATGTGCATTGACTGACTTCTCGCAAGTATTTAAGTAACAAAATAACTAATAACTTTATTGTAATCAAAATAAATAATTAACTAGAGATCAGATGTCAGTACGACTCGCAACTATCCTACCGCCATCTGTGTACAATGATTCCTATTACTAAACATAACTTCACACAATTTATTTTATATTTAATTTTATTTTATCGTTATTTTCCATTCTTCTTGAGTTTTTATTCAAACTAATCTAAGCATTTTATACTTTCGTTTTTGTAAATGAATGTCCTATTTAATTTTCACAGCAGTGTGGCATTTTGCTAGGTTATGTTAAATACCGACAGTACATATTGCAAATTGACTTGTGAACGTGATAAATGTGTAATTACAGTGCCATTAGTTCCTAACTAAACATTTTCATTAAGAATGTAGACAAGTGACATTTCTCAACATTGTATACTTAGAAATTTGGACAGCGAGCGTTTTTTTCGCGCATGAGCGGCAAAGTGACATTTTGCGTTGACAAAAGAGAGCGCAAATGGCTACTTTCTATAGTGACTGTAGAAAAATACTTTTAATCGTTTTGTAAGCATCTTTCAGAAAGATGATTTCGGTGTTTATTGATTCAGATCAAAAAGACTTTATAACGTATAAAAATTATTAAATAAACGATAATAGTTTTTAATCAATTGCATGTTATTAAAGTGGAAAATAACAACATTATTTATTCTTTTATATTTTCAGAATTTCATGATGTCTTCTCTCAACTTCTTCTTTATTCTCACTTATCTTCCTTTCTTAGTACACTCCTATACAACAACAATATCTCCCACGACCACTACTTCTGAACCAATCGTATGCACCATGCCACCATGTCCATGGCCTACTTGTACATTCTATAAAGAAAATAACACTTTCGTATGTACAGTGGATCAGGAGTCTCTAGGATGTAATTGCGATCCGTACGTTTGCAGCACCCCAAAGCAATGTCCGAATATTGACATAAGATGTCGACCAAAAGATCCACAAAATCCACCACTTTGTGGATGTTCAGGGTGTTATTTTCCATTCCCGCCACAAGATAATAAAGGAAAGAAACAAGATGTGAAATAAAAGTTGTAAAATATAAATGAGGCCAATTTTGTAACAATATGGGTACTTTTTAGCAACTGGTTAAAATTGTTATCCAATAGCTATCATTTTGACAACTAAAAATTAACCCACTAATGGGTGTATGCTAAACGTAATCCTTTAGAAGAAAACGAACCGTTATAGTTATTAACGGTATTATGGGTGTATTATAAACATAATTCGTTATATGTAAACGGACCGTTAAAAACTAGCAAATCAAGTAGACTGACATATAACAAAATCCAAATTTTTGTTATATGTCAATATACTTGATTCGCTAATTTTTTTAACGGTCAGTTTATATGCAGCGGATTGTATTCAGAATGCACCCATTAGGCCGATATGACGCAAATAACGGACTCGGCTGAGGTTTACAAACAGCCGAGTTCGTTATTTGCATATCAGCCGTGTGGCGTTCAAGATTTTTCGTAATAACATAAATTTTAAACATTTAAGAATAATAAAATTATTCTCTTTCTGTCATACTGAACAACTTTTTTGTTGATTTATAAATTCTCCTTGACCACAGTCCATCAAGACGCTGTGATTTTTCTATACTTGCCGTCAAATAATTATGGACTGGAGATTTCTACACTGATGCCAAATTTTTTAAGTGTCTACCTGTACAAATATCTGTAATCTGTCAATGTCATTTTATATTCTGACATTTTCATTATTACTTGCGTGCGCTTTTTATTCCCAATCCTATAAATTGCATTATATTTAAACTTTTGAAAATGAGTGAAACTCATGAATTAAATAGTCCTGGTTCTTATAAAAAACGTTTAGGAAAACAAGATTTAAATGGGCAGGCAAAAACAGTTATTGCCAACGTACACAATTTTTTCAAAAAATTGGCGTTACATCCTGAAAAAAAATTATAATTTATTAAATAACAAGAAAACTTTGGATTTGACCGCAGAATCATGTTGTGTTGACAGATCTACTGTTTACCTATGTGCTAATAATCAATTATTCTTACCTTTTATTTAGATTTCACCGGTTATCGTATCTATTTTAACACAAACGCGACCTTAGCTTGATGTGTCAATAATAATTATAAATTTTCCACAGAGACAATTTTTATATTTTATATTACGTATTACTGCCTTACCTTACTTATTTGTAATAATATTTTCTTCATTTACGATGTATTAAAAAATTTAATTATTTTTAAATGTATTATATGACATTTGCGTTCATTTCTGGTCAAGTTACAAGTGGCAATACCCCTGGGCAAGGGACAGGGTGCGGAAAGGGATAAAAGTTGAACATCAGTCCATAATCATTTGATGGCGAGTATAGTAACACTTGATCCTTAATTTTAGACGACTTTTATAACAAAGCCGGCCGTTATTTTTATTTTTCACTTTTGTTTTTAATCCTATTATATCATAGTAACAGTGTGGTATTACGAAAAAAAAATTAGCGAATCAAGTAAGATTGACATATAACAAAAACCAAGTTTCTGTTAATATGTCAATATACTTGGTTCTCTAAATTTTTTAACGGCCCGTTTATATGTAACGGATTGTATTTAAAATAGGCCCATAAGTTACAAATTAGAGCTTACTATATGGAATATAAAAAATATTTATTTTTAATACATGAGTACATTATACTACCTCTGCCACATAATAGCCATATATTTGTAAATAACACCATCATGCCTCATAAGACATAAAATAGTATAATATGCAACAAATCTATAATGATAGGTATTAATACATGTGCATGAAGTATCGTAATTCATGCGAGTGTATTAATAATTATTATACATGAGTTGTATACACTATTTTTCTACGACTATTCGTAATAATTAAAAAAATAAACTGTAAACCAATAAATTGGTTATAAAATTCATCTGTATCATAATGATAATGTTTATTGTAATGAAAAGAAAATATGTATCATAATGATGATCTGTTATGAACTTCTTTATTTATAAAGATATCTAAAAGAAAAATAAAATGCGTAAATTTAATAAGTTAAAGGGGTTCCCCGCCTTCAGTGAACATCTAGTATGTATGTAATTATGACTAATTTAATTGTTGTTCTAAGTATTTAAGTGATATTTTACTTTTATAATTTATTAAACTGTTATCATTTTATTTTTATCTATTTTTGAATTTCGGAAAATATAAGATAATGACAAGTACTGTAAATACAATAAGATAATGGTCATACCGAGCTAATAAACAATTAGATGTGCATGAAGTCGTGCATGAGTAGAGTCCCGTAGTAGGCTGTGTTTGGGAAAACACATTTTTCATAAAATCCTTGAAAACCTGTTACATTGTGTAGATAGAGTTATTGTGCGTTGTATGTTTTTTTTATATTAACAACGTATATATAAAAGATACTCAAATAATTTATGTTGTATGAACTGCAATATATTTCACAGATTGTCTTACTTGGAAATAGGTACATATAAGATAAAAATTTCTTTATAAGCATAAGTACGAGCATCGCTGAACAAATTAGTTTTTCTTGTACACCAAAAATAATTGTAAGTATATATTTTATTATAAGTTTTTCTCATATTACTTTCATCTATTTAGAAAATATTAATGCGTTAATAATTCTTATAATACTGTTTTGCGCATTTTAAATTAACAACTCATTACTTTTAAATTTAATAAAGGAATATTCAAAATATATATTACAAGATATTTGTACTCATACTCATACATATCATGTTATTTCGTCTGGTATCACAATGGCCGTCGTCGATCAGTCATCCCTCTCAAAAAATTTCGAAGCTACTATGTGGTGTCTTTTGTTGTTATCAGTACTAAAGGATAGTGTTAAAACTCTCATTTGTAATGTGGAACCAAAATTTTGCTTCTAAATTCTACTACGAATAAAGTTTTTAACCTTGATCAAATTTGGAGAAAAAAATTAACAATAAACATTATCAATATATATATATGTTTAAAGATAAAAATAACCTACTCATCAAAATACTCACCAAAATAATAATAATCAAGAAATAACATTAAAATTCCCAAACTGTGAGAAATCCAATGATAAATCAACGAAAGTCCTTGGTTTGATAATTAACGAAAATTTGAACTGGAAACAACAATGTGATGAATTGATTAAGAAGTTGAACTCTATTACTTTTCAAATTAAACATCTACGGCAATTTTTAAACATTACTCAACTCTTAATGTTCTATCATGCCTATGTAGAATCACGGCTTCGCTATGGGATCTGTTTTTGGGGCAATTCTCCTGATTGTGCCAACGTTTTTCTCAGCTAAAAGAGAATTGTGAGAGCCTTAGTTGGAGCAAGATATCATGAAACATGTAGAAATATTTTTCGACAATTAAAGTTATTAACGTTAACAAGTATTTATATTTTTGAGATGTGTCTTTACATACATAAGAATAAGAATTCTTTTACTTTAATTTCAGCTAAACATGACCATGATACTAGAAGCCAAAATAATTATTATATCCCTAGTTCAAGACTAGATATTGTTAAAAATTCTCCAAATAGATTTGGTCTTATTTTATATAATAAACTGCCAGACTTAATAAAATCGGCTGTGTCCGAAAGTACTTTTAAAAAGAATTTGAAATTGTATCTTCTAGAACACAATTTTTATAATGTTAATGAATTTTTAATCTTGTAGTTCAATGTATCCTAATTTTATATATTTTATTGACGTCTTCTATACACTTCTTGTATCTACAGAAAATAAATCTATTATTATTATTATTATTATTATTATTATTATTATTATTATTATTATTATTATTATTATTATCTCGTCATCTGTATGAAGTACCTTTTACCTGCAACGAAAGTGAAAGAGATAAATAGAACTACATAATCTTTTACTCTTGTTGCTTGTACAGTATGTTCAAAAACAATCCTAATAACAAAACGTATATTAATTTGAAAGTATAGTATTCTTCACGTAAGAATGTCGTTGCGTAAAGTAAAAAGAGTATGATTCTTGACGACATATAACTCTTAACATGTTGTAATATGTATACAATTTTAACTAGACTTTCCGAAACATCTGTTAATAAAGAGTAGGGCTGCGGTATTTCGCTACCGAAAAAGCGTCTCTAAGTTATACAAATCACTTCTCTGCCAGTTTTTGCGGACGGGTTTTCCTCTGTCAAAAGGAGAGTTTTCCTAAAAAGATTAATGTTCGTCGTCCTAGTTAGTGCCGGGCATGCATAATGTCTAGTAAATTACATACTTACAAAATAGGTAACATTTATGTACTTTGTATGTTACCTTGGTTACTTGTATTTGCTTTTGTCATTTTCCCTGAAGAAGACATCAGTTAATGGTGCCGCAGCTTGGGAAATAATAAATTATTACAGAACGAAAACTAAAATAGGTAGTGTTACTCCTAAAAATACTTCAAATAACAGTTATAGAAAAGTTCTTAGATCGATAGAAAAACATAATATTAAATTTTTTGTCAATTGTTATGTTATTGAAGTGGAAAATAACATTATTTATCTTTTATATTTTCAGAAATTCGTGATGTCTTCTCTCAACTTCTTCTTCTTCATCCTTGCTTTTCTTCCTTTCCTAGTAGACTCCTATACAACAACAATATCCACCACGGGCCCTACGACGTCTGAACCAATCATATGCACCACACCGGCATGTCCATGGCCCACTTGTACATTCTATAAAGAAAATAACACTTACATATGTACTGTGAATCAGGAATATCTAGGATGTAAATGCGATCCATACGTTTGCACCACACCAAAGAAATGTCCGGACATTAACATAAACTGTGGACCAAAAGATCCACAAAATCCGCCATATTGTGGATGTCCAGGGTGTAATTTTCCACCCCCACCCCATGACCATAAAAGGAAGAAACGAAATGTAAATTAAAAAATGTAAAAAATGTAAAAAATGCAATTGGGCCTATTTTGCAACAAAGTGGTTAATTTTAACAAGTGGTTAAAATTATTATTCAGTAGCTACGTATTTGAAAATTAAAAATCAAAATTTGTATTATTTATGGTTATATTTGATTGGACATTTTTTTTAATAACTTACTTAGTAAATAACTGAGTTACATAATAAGCTAAATATTATGTAATATAAATAATAACTATGTATTTTTAATACTACCTCAGTCCCATAATAGTCATATTTGTAAATAGCAAACAAACGGGCCTATTCTGTATCTCAGTGGTTAATTTTTAACAACTGGATAAAAAAAATTACCAATCAAGTACGTTGATATATAACACAAAATGGGAGTTATGGTTGTCAAATCAATCTCTATTGCGGATAATGTTTTTAACCAATTGCTTGTTATAGAATAGGCTTGAAAGACATGAGAAATAACAACATTTATTGATTATAATAATAATTTAATAAATATGTAATTATAACTATGTATTTTAATTGATATTTTTCTAAATGTCTATCCCAATATCCCAACTAATCAAACGGCCAATCAAGAAGCACGTGTACTTTATTCACAGCGGGAGTCATAAAAGTATATCAAAGATATTTTAAACCTCTTTCTAGGGGGCAAGATACATGAGATAAATGTGACAGTCGGCTTTTAAGATATACTCTATTTAAAAAAAAAGACAATGTGGAGAACATAGGGCTTATTTCATCAACCAATTAAATTGTTCAAAATCGCGGGAAATTTTGCACGTTGAAAATAACCAAGAACTTGACTTCACATATTTAGTTACTTATGACATATATGACTTTCAATGACAATTCACAAACCAATATATATATATATATATATATATATATATATATATATATATATATATATATATATAAAGCGAAGAAATAAAAACAGAAAACGTAATGAATACGATATTATACATAGTTCACAAAAAAGCAGTAAATACTTGCCGTCAAATAATTATGGACTGGAGATTTCTACAATGATGCCAAATTTTTTTAAGTGTCTACCTGAACAAATATCTGTAATCTGTCAATGTCGTTTTATATTCTGACATTTTCGTTAGAACTTGCGTGCGCTTTTTATTCCCAATCCTATAAATAGCATTATATTTAGACTTTTGAAAAGAAAAGGAGTGAAACTCATGAATTAAATAGTCCTGGTTCTTATAAAAAACGTTTAGGAAAAGAAGATTTAAATGGGCAGGCAAAAACAAGTATCGCCAATCGCCAATGTACACATTTTTTTCAAAAAATTGGCGTTACATCCTGAACATATTTATAATTTATTAAATAACAAGAAAACTTTGGATTTGACTGCAGAAGCATGTTGTGTTGGCAGATCTACTGTTCACCTAATAATCTATTATTCTTACCTTTTATTTAGATTTCACCGGTTATTGTATTTTACCGCAAACACGATCTTAGCTTGATGTGTGGAACCTTTGGTCAAAATATAAATATAAATTTTCCACAGAGACAATTTTTATATTTTATATTACGTATTAATGTCTTACCTTACTTATTTGTTATAATATTTTCTTCATTTACGATGTATTAAAAATTTTAATTAGTGTTTAATGTATTACATGACATTTGCGTTCATTCCTGGTCTTGTCAAGTTACAAGCGGCAACACCGCTGGGCAAGGGATAGGGTGCGGAAAAGGATAAAAGTTCATAATCATTTGACGGCGAGTATAATTCATTAACAGTTGAACATATCTATGAAATTAAATAATTATTAATCATATTAACAACAATGGAAACAAAAAGTAATATATCAGCTATATTTTCTAACTTGATCGAACTATAGGACTCATTGCTAAATGACGTCAGAATATGATGCCGCGGAACCTTATTAACAAAATTACGAATAAAAAGTTTAACAAATATTGTATAAGGTATGATTGAAATAACATAAAGTTACATTACGAACATAAAAATTGAACTTTATTTTTTTGGAAAAACCCCATTCGCTCTAAGTTGAAAATAGCTATTTATAGATACCTACCAGAACTCTGAAAACAATAATGACCTTAGTAATTAATTTATTTCACAACAGGTGCTATTATAAATAGAGATATAAATTAAATGACAGAATAGGTAATAATAAAATTCTGGGAATCACATTTCCATATGAAGACCTTGAATATTGATATTTATTTGTGGTCATGTGTGGAACATTGAACAGAAAAATAATAGATAATGATTCTGAATTTAGTAACCATAATATTATTATTATTAAATGTTATGTTATTATTATCATCATCGTATAAAATGTACTATTTTATTATTAGTTATAAATATTTAATTAATTTTCATAAGAGTAAATTTTTGTTAGAATCATAACAATTTTTATCTACGCCAATGTCTTCTGTTTTCTTTTTGTGTTTACAATTTTATGTATACACAAGTATAAAAGATTTACACAACTATATTGTTAAAAACAAGTAGGTAGATACTCGCCTAGTAAAATTTCTACTGTAAGTTAAATTATTATGTAGTTATGTAATATACCGGTTGATTTAAAAAATAGGAACATATTTTTTTATTATAAATTTTTGAACTATAGTGTAAAATTCGAACTTAAATACCACATGAAAAATTAATAACTAAACTCTGTCTAGTATATAAGAATGCAGTGTAGCATGGTATAGGGACAACATTTCCTGGCTTGTGATTGGTGCAAACGTGAGTTAATTTCAAGCTGTCCTAATATATGTTATGGCAACTTTTCTTTTGCACAAATGTACAATAAAATAGGCTAAATTGAATGTAAGTGAAATAAATAATTTTAATATAAATATAATTGTTAAAAAACTCGTAATATACCCAACGCAAAGAAGTTAATATAAATACAAAACAAATATTACCTGTCAATAACTGTCAAAAATATTTTATTATTCATGCAATTTTGCATGTCTAATCAAAATAGTCCTCAAATGGATGATGTTAAAGATATTCCATCTCCAAATGATGTGTTTGATTATTTTGATTATTGTAATATTATTTTATCGAAATAAAACTTGAATTCGGTTAACCTCAAAATGTTGCTGCGTAAACCGTTATAATCAAGCTCCGCCCATCACTGCAATCTTAAACCAGGCGCAGTATATGTTCATTTTTGAGAAACCGATATAGAATTTTACATCAAAAAACGTCATTTAAGTTTCTCCCAATTTTGTAATTTAAACTATACTTCTATAGGAATATAAAATTAGTAATATAGAAAATATCCGTGTGTTCCTGTTTTTTTAATCATTCATCCTTTTTGTACAATTAACAATATATTACTATTTGCAGAACAATAATGAAACTTCTCATCCTCGCAATTCTTTCACTTTCTTTCGTCTCTTGCAACCCCACAACACCATTTCCAACTACTACAACTACAATTTGGCACCATCCGCCTGCCTGTACTACGAAACCATGCCCCAGGCCTAAATGTGACTACAATTCTACAACTGATTCGTATTCTTGCAGTATAAAAGAGAACTATTTTGAGTTATGTACTTGTTCAGATTATCAATGCAAAGCAAGAGAATGTCCGGAGTATTTCGAGATTCCCTGCAAAATGTCAGATATAAATAGACCACCGTTTTGCGGATGTCACAGTTGTCATTATGATTTTGTATCGCATATAAATGCTACTATTGATATTTATTGAAGATATAATGAATTTATTATAAACTTTTATAATATTTAATAAAAAGTATTTTTATTTAATATTTTCTTAGAACTTAATGCTATATTCTCGCTGTCACATTGCCAGATTTTAGCAAATAAGCACGTTCTAAAGTCTATAGAATCCGCTTTTAATATTATTATAATTTTGTGTGTGTGTGTGTGTGTGTATGGTGTGTCTGGAGGATAGTTTCTCAAATTCTATAGAACAAAAGAACAATTTAACTACGTATTCCTTAATATGACATTAATGGGATGAGTTGAAAAGATTCTGGTAAGAATTGGACAACCGGAAGTAGTAGTTTCTTAAAAAAACTTCTATATACTATTTTTCGGATATTTATGTTATTACAATTATTAAAAAATCTGTTGTGGCCAGCACATGACCTCCCGCCAATTCCATGTTTAAAATAGCAATGAGCTTTAAGTAAAGTATCACTTCCATTGATCGTTTGTAAACAAAATCTACTTTGTTGTTCCAATAAATAGAAAAGTTTGTAATACGAAATTTTGAATTATATTTTGTTATGTTTTTCCTGAAAAATCTGTGAGCAAATACCAACTTTGCGAAGTTTTGGATTATTAATATATTTTAAGAAAAAATCGTCACACACACATTATTGTCAAAATCAGCACCAACTTCCTTATGCTCTAAAACGCAATCAAATTATATAAGAGTATTAAATACCAACTTTGCGAAGTTTCGGATCTTAATATATTTTAAGGAAAAATCGTCACACATACATTATTGTCAAAATCATCACCAAATACCTAACTTCCTTATACTCTAAAACGCAATCTGTGTAAATTCTTCGCCGTACATTATCCATTTCGTAAATGTGTATTTGCAAACTATTATTTCAAACATCAAACTAAAATCGAATTATCCTGTATATCTAATATTTATGTATGTTGGAAAATATATTATTTTTACAAACCTTAATTTCATTACAATCATATTTAAACTACTAAATTCTTCTTAACACGATTTCAATATTAATTTTAATGTTATTTCTTCGTGACAGTGACATTTGTTTAAATATGTCAAATTTGTTATTAAAGTATTGTTTTTGTTTGACGCAGAGGCAAAGTGATGTTCATAAATAAATTATTTTATAATTCAATATTTAAAGTTATTTCAAGTTATTTACTAAATGCTTATCGTAGAATTGAAGATTGTGCCATTATATTTAATTTGTATTGGTAAAAGTTGCTAAAAAATTATATTCAATGAATTTTTTTACAAGAAAAACTGTTAAAAGCTTGTATAAATGATACTTCCGGTTATCCGATATACACTAAAAACTAATGAGTTCTTCCCACATTAGTATAGAATGGGTATACAAAATTTCAAATTTTTCTGATTGATAGTATTTGAGTAATCGTGTCCACATGATCCACACACACAGACACACAGACACACACACACACACACACACACACACACACACACACACACATACATACCTACAGACATCATTGTAAAAATGTTGAAATCGAATTCTGGGGACATCAAAACGTGCTCATTCACTAAAATATCTATAGTTGATTTTTAGCATGATCCCTATACCTCCCTTACCTAGGGTAGCGGGAGGTAAAAATATAAAATTATAAACATTTGAATTTTTCAACTAGTTTTCTTAGTGCCTTAGCCTCTGCGATTAGATTATTCTATATATTACATTGCCTTTATCTCTAAATCTAAGTATACAAGATATAATAAATTTTTTAAATATATCAGATGTAGAATTGTATGTTCTTCAATAATAGTAATTACAGAAATTTTTAAAAGATAATATTTAGAATATTTTTTTAAAGAACCTAGTACTTCCGGTTGTCTTTAGTATTTGAGAAACCGTGGTTCCAACATCCACACATACAAACGGGCATCATCGTAAAAATGTTATATTCGGAATATAGGGACCTTAAAACGTGCTTATCCACTAAAATCTGGATATGCAAATTTTAGCATGATTTTAATACCTCTTTTAGCGAGAGGTAAAAAGAATAGTAACCCTTCTAGTACTCTGCTCAAGAAAAAAAAATGATATCTTATTACAATAACAATACTTTTAGAGCGATTCATTTCCATTCAGAACAATTTAAAATAAAATAAAGCCTCATAAATCCGCAACAAAACTCTTAAAGAAAATCCACGTTCATCAAACTTCGAAATCTTGAGTGAAATAAGCGTGTTGAACACCCCTCCATGACGAGATGACGAATGAAAACAAAGAAATCTCGCTGAAATTCCAAGTTGTTGCACTGTTAACGGACAGATATGTAAATGAAGTTTGTAGAAATAAGATTGAGAGGAACGATTCGGTTGAAAAACGTCGTTGGGAACGTAGAAGGAAGGAGGAACGGCGTGGCACAGCACCCGGGAGATATGGGAAGAATGATGCAGGGATAAAGCCACGCGGACAGAGGCGGCTGTAGCACATTTCACAGGGGGCAAGATAAATTACGCAATGGAATTTAAATTTGGATGAGTCGAAAAAATGTCGAAATGATTTATGTTAATTTTTGAGCTGGAAACTTCGTACTACAATTGTAGAATTTTTTAAGGGGAATGTAGAAAGAAGGAAGTGTTAGTGTAACTTAATTTAACTAAATATTCCAGAACCGAGTGGATTGTAAATAATTTTATTTTATTTATTTTTCTAGTTACAGTGACTTAAAAGTTTAAATTCAATGAGATAAGGTAGTACATGTTAAATGACAAACAATAACCTATCAAAAGTACAATAGCGAACTGTAAATGAAACAATATCAGCCCGATTCTGTAAAAAGTATCTAACATTGTTACTTGTTAGCAACGTTACTATGAAATTACTCTGATAGCAACTATCCTAGTAACCGAATACATATTTGATATTTTGTAATTAAATGTTTAGGAACGTTACTACCAGAGTAACTAAACAAACGTAGTTACTAAGATAGCAGTGAAATGAGGAACACGAATTGTGGTGCGCATGCGTATTTCTTCTTCTGCGTGTGTTCTAATCTGACAAGTGGCATTTCTTAGTGTTTACAAGTGAACAAGTGTTATACCTTTTTGCATCAGTCTATTTTTTAACCTATTTCTTCTTCTGTGAAATAAAAATATTAATATAAATTTATCCAATATCATAAATAAACATTACCGAAAATTATTTATTACAGTTACTTATTTATACATACCGATTTTCCAAATCTGCCAATGCTCTATGAAATTCAAAATTCATCCAAATTCCAGCCATTCTGAAAGGTTACTACACCTTAAATACTACGTTTGGCTAGTCTCTAACGTAATAACTTGTTTAACAACTAAGTATCTAAAACTGTAATGACTCTGTGCTTATAGAATACAAAAAATAACAAGTTACTGTAGTAGTAACTGACTTTCATTTCAAAGACTATTTTAGTAACTTTATTCTAGTAACTCTTCTTACAGAATCGGGCCGAATGTCTAATAAAGAAACAGAATACACTAACCATGTTTCACAAGATTTCAGAATTTTAGAATAATTTACGAAACTTACTTTAGCATTTTAATTTAATTAATCATAATTGGAATAATACTACCTTTTTTAGTTTAAGTTCTGCATTTAAACTAAAAAGGTAGTATTATTCCATTTATTAATATGAGTTCTGAAAGATATTTTAAGAATTTAATTAGTCATATTAGTAGGCATGAAAAATAAGAAATTTGTTTAGTTAATTTTACTGAAATTTAGTTAGTATATTTAATTTATTTATTTTTGTGTATAAATACCTTAAATACAATCATCTCGCGAACACCTGGCATCTCTTTGCAGAGACAATTCAGTCTCTATAACTGTACTCGGCGTATTTTTTTTTACCTCTCGCTAAGAGAGGTATTGGAATCATGCTAAAAATCGCATATCCAGATTTTAGTGGATAACCACGATTTAAGGTCTCCATAATCCGATTATAACATTTTTTACGATTATGTCCGCGTGTGTGTGTATGTGTGTGTGTGTGTGTGTGGGTGGGTGTGGATGTTGGAACCACGGTTTCTCAAATACTATAATAATTTTTAAAAATATTTAAATGCAGTTTCCTCTATCTGACATTCCTGGGAAGAGCTGATTAGATTTTGACAACAATTGGACAATCTGAAGTAATAGTTTCTTTAAAAAAATCTTCTAAATATTATTTTTTTAAATTTTCTGTTATTACTAATATTAAAGAATATAAAAATCTATATCCAGTACATTTAAAATTTTTATTATATCTTCTATGGAGTTAAAGATAGAGACATATAAATATGTATATAAAATAAAAAGTTATAAATGAATCTCGTTGGAAAAATTAAAATGTTTGTAATTGACAGCTTCTGAAATCAGTACACTCAGGTCAGTAATCCCAATTTATACAGAAAATTTAGCCGAATTGCTCATTTTATAAAGACGAAGATAAATGTGAGTGTCAAAAGCCAGGGACATTACTGAAGACTTTTCCTGGGAAGTACATTTAATATTTCTTATTTTTTTATTAATTAAATATTTAGATGTTTAGCGATTTTTTTTATTTTTTATTCCATGGGAAATGACTTCAAAAATGCCCAGATTTTCGGGAAAATTTTAAGCTGTGATGACGTCGGTAGAGGCTTGGCACAACGTCTGTCGACTTATACACTGAAGCACGCGGTTGCTGTTAACAGTCACTTGAGACTGAGGTGTTGTTACGACCTACGTTCAAGTGTTTCGATTTCACCGTTCTGTCTGAGTTTGCGCATAACTGACTTGTGACGTACTTACAGTTTACCCAAAAAATATTAATTGTAAATAAATGGAGCAATAATTTTAATTTTTAATTTCAATTTCAGCAGTCATTTGTGTTATATTTGTGAGAAAATATTATGTTATGTAGAATTTTTACCATGCTAAACTTCCTCATTATACGTACATGTGTATATTACATATAACCTTCAGAAATACCGCCAATCTTATCAATGAATTGGAAGAATCTCGAACATTAGAAGAATAAGAGTGAATAGAATGAATTAAAAAATATATAAAGCAGATGTGTGTTTTTGTGTGTATCAGAAATGTCAAATATGTACAATACTTATATAGCCTAATATGGAAATGGCGAGAGGTCTTGTGCTGGTCACAACAGATATTAATTTTAGAATTCTCTTATAAATTAAAATCCTTAGTTTTCTTACTCCATCTTCGCTTCGATTAAAGTCTTAATAAAGTCAATTCTTTTTCCTCTTCTCTCCTGCAAAGAAAATAAAGCAATTGCAGAAGAGTATTCCAGTCCAGCATTGCAGGCATGTCTCCGGCATATCTTGGAATAGTAGAAAGTTAAGTGGCGTAACTTCTCCTTGTGTGCAGCCGAGTGGCCGATAAATATGGTACGTACGTATTTGTCCCGTCATTTATTACTTTAATCGCCCATAAAAATAACGCGCAAGCGTAAATCTCCCCAGTTCGGCCCTGAAACTGAAGCGATCGCCACCCACTTTCAACAAGGGAAGACGACTTCGGTTGCTGAATTGTACAAGAAGATTTTTAAAACATTGTACATATTGTAACTTCTATCTATGATACCGGAAAAAATATTTTCAAATTAAACTCAGATTTTCTTTACCTCCTGCTACCCTTGGTAAGGGATCGTGCTAAAAAACAAATGTGGAGAGCACGTTTTAAGGTCTCTATAGAATCCGAATTTAACATTTTCACGATGATGTCTGTATGTGTGTATGTGTGTATTTCAATGGTATCAGCTTTCTAACTCAAATACTATCATTAAAAAAAATCTGAAACCTTATATTTCTACCTTATTCTAATATGGAAAAAAGCTATTAGATTTTGGTGTAAATCAAGTAATCGGAAATGGCACTTTACTTAACACGTTCACTGCTGACCAAATATAAGGTTCGGGCCCCGTACGCTGATACCTTTTTTTTCCTAATATTGTTATGAAATTTAGGGTAAAAGTTAAGAAATAGATTTTAAAACTTTTGAGACTTCTACTAGGCCTTTTGGGATCAAAACGCATACGGTGCGTTGTCAGCGTATGGTGAAGTTTTTATTCCGTAACGCTGAAAACATTTGCGTTGAAGATTTTAATTTTATTTAAAACTTGTTTAATCAAACACACTTTTTTCCTACTTGTTATATTTTATTTAAAAAATATCAAAAATATGTAAAAATATACAAAAAAAAGTCAAATTGAAAAATAATAAAATTTAAAAATAAATTTTCAACTATATAAATATTGCATTTTTCTATTATATCCTTCAAAACAAAGTTCAATGCGAAACCCTACATTACTTGCTTCACACTCATATGACGTGTAAATTCGAAGCCCCTTGGTGGTACAGACTCAGCATCGCTATCGCATGGTTTTACCACGTACTTTTACGCAATGACTGATAAAATGACTCAATACTCTGGGAGTCTCAATTTTTGGCCTTTCAGGTAACAAATTTCTAATTATAATTAATCGAAAATCATAAAATGACATTTGGATTCTTTCATTTTTGAAGAACCGGGCTGATTCGGTTTCATTGCAGCTTATCTCGGAACCAGATATTCAAAAGAAATATTCAAACATAGCTAAACGAGTTGGCAATCACCAAAACACTATTGCAGAATTGGTCAACATGTAATCAAGGGCAGAAATTGACTACGTACAAAACGCAACATGTGCGTCGTCAGCGCTAGACCAAGTCATGCGCTAACGCAACATATGCGTCATCAGCAGTGAATGTGTTAAAGACACATATTAATATATGTAAATATTTGTTATTGAATTGTTTAAGATTTATGAACAGGAGTGTGTGCACCGCTTTAAAAACAGACCCATATTTCAAGTTCCTTGCAGATAATTCTGTTTGCATTCTTACATTTGCTCCTTTGTATTCATGGTGTCTTAATAATAAAATATTTCATCACAATCCTGACTTATTTAAATAAGAAGGAATTACTTTCATTTCATTAAATGTAATATATTTGAAATGGTGGATATAAAAACGCTGAAAAGAAAAGCGTATTCAAATCTAAAACATAAATAATATCCCTATAAATAGTTAGAGAAAAAATTCCCTTTATTCCATCTGAACCATTAAATCAGCGGGACCAACATCTCAGCCTCAGCAACTGAGGATTCTCGCTCCGAAAATAAAACGAAAACATTTGAATCTGCGCCAATGCTTTGTGCGGGGATTCCGCCACTAAGATAAATTCACATTACAACCAGGCCCAAATCGAACAGGCCACATTTAACCCTTTCAAGTTTCACAAAACATGTTTTTACCTTCCGTCACATTTCACACAATTGTTCAAATACTCTAAAAATGCATACAATTACGTAACATTCTCTTTACAATCAAATAATATTACTACCAAGTTTACATCTCTATCCATTTTTGAATTATTACCCCGAAAGTCAATATACCCCACATTTAGATAAAAACTTCAAAATTTTCAAAAATCTAATTTTTATGTATTTAGATACTTCTCAATGCGCTGATTCCAAATTTTGAAACCGCAGGTCGATATCTCTTTTCGTTCTCGAGATATGTGGATACAAAGTTTTGCTCAAAACTGCCCATTTTTGGGTAATAACCCAAAAATGGGCCGAGATATGAATTTGGCGACCACACCATTCGATTCTACGGGCAAAATTACATAAGTACACCAATTTTCAGAATTTTTGAACACCACATACAACCTCTAAAGCAAAATAACTGAAAATGGCCAAAAATCGCAAAAATCTAAGGGGTACCCCTTACGATTTTTTCAGATTTTGTCCATTTTCAGGGGTTTTCAAGCTTTTATTCATAAAAAATGAACCGGTTGGAATAAAATAATGAAAATTGCTATACTTATGTATTTTTGCCCGTAGAATCGAATGGTGATGTCGCCAAATTCATATCTCGACCCATTTTTGGGTTAATACCCAAAAATTGGCAGATTTGAGCAAAATTTTAAATCTAAATATTTCGAGAACGAAACGAGATATCAACCTGCGGTTTCAAAATTTGGAATCAGCGCATTGAGAAGTACCTAGATACATAAAAATTTGATTTTTGAAAATTTTGAATCTAAATGTCGGGTATATTGACTTTTGGGACAATAATTCAAAAATGGGTAGAGATATAAACTTGGTAGTAATATTATTTGCTGGTAAAGAGAATGTTACGAAAGTGTACGCATTTTTAGAGTTTTTTTTTAATTTATGTTTTCAATTTTAATTATTTTATTCATTATTTTAATGAGTGCAATGAGTGTTTGCTTTTGAAATAAATTCCAGTTTACCAATATGTTTCATCCTTATCTAGTGTTTAAGAGCGGGAGAAAAGTAATATCAAACTGATTGATTATAATAAACTTTTTACCTCCCGCTACCCTTTGTAAGGGAGGTATAGGGATCGTGCTAAAAATCACATATCGAGATTTTAGTAAATGACAACGTTTTAAGGTCCCTAGAATCCAATTTTAACATTTTCACGATGATGTCTGTATGTGTGTATGTGTGTGTGTGTATGTGTGTGTGTGTTTGTGTAGGGATTTTGTCTTCACTCTAACTCAGATACTATCATTCAGAAAATTCTGAAACCTTGTATTTCCATCCCATTCTAATATGAAAAGAAGACATTAGATTTTGGTGTAAAAATATCATTAAATGCCATTTTTTCGCATTTTATGTCTTATGGAAATTAAAGATTATTGAATTTTCCACTGGTATACATTAATACTTTTTCTATATATTTTACAGATAAATTTAAAAATTATTTTTTTATTAGTCGCGAAGCCTAAGATAAACACAATAATTCCTTTGTTACACAGTTCATATTTCAAATGAATGTACCTGACAGTAAATGTCACTGTCAAAAAACTAATCACTTCAAATTAATAATAGTGACATTTTAAAAAGAAAATAGTAAACAAAGCAATAGTTTTCTGCAATGAAACAGTTTCCAGCGTTAGTAAATACGTAAGCAATTAATAAAAATTCAATAGCGGGAGGTTTTGTGTTGGCCACATCAGATTTTTTATAATGTTTTCCTTATTTGAAAAGCGTAGTACGTATCTGTTCAATCACAATTTTATTGTACAGTTAACAATTGGTCGAAAGATTTTTGTAACATTCATAAGAAAAAGTTGCAACGCAAGAATAAGTGTCACATCAAAAGGGATTAGCAATAATATCCTTAAATTCAACGTCGTTCAATGTTATACTTATGTTTTAATAATATAGTCATGAATCATACTTTTTACCTCTCGCTAAGAGAGGTATTGGATTCATGCTAAAATTCGCATATCCAGATTTTATTGAATAAGCACGATTTAAGGTCCCTAGAATCCGATTATAACATTTTTAAAATGATGTCCGTGTGTGTGTGTGTGTGTGTGTGTGGATGTGTGTATGTGTGTGTGTATGTATGTATGTCTGGATGTTGTAGTCACGATTCCTCAAAAACTATAAGACTTAAAAAATATTTAACTGCAGTTTCCTCAATTTGACATTCCTGGGAAGAGCTGAAAAGGTTTTGGTAACAATTGAACAACCGGAAGTAGTAGTTTCTTAGAAAAATTCTTCTAAATTTAATTTTTAGAAGGTTTTTTTTATTAAATATTGAAGAACATAAAATTCTCCATCTAATACACTTAAAATTTTAATTATATCTTGTATAGATTTAGAGATAAAGACACTATAATTTATAGAGTAAACTAATCGCAGAGGCCAAGGCACTAAGGAAACCAGTTGACAAATTCCAATGTTTATAACATGACACATGTCATTGTCAAATATCAACATTTTTAGTGACATTCTGATAGCTTTTTCTGGAAAGTATATTTAATTTTTCTTATTGTTTTATTAATTAAATATTTGAAATTATAGGTAAAATTGTGGTAAAATGCATATATCCATCAGCAATACCGCCAATCTGATGATATAAAATAGATATAATTAGAATTATATCGCCGTTCAAAAGACGTAAAGACGTATCTCATTTTTTACAAGTTTACAGTAGAGCAGCTTAAAGAAAAGTGACGCTCTCATCTGTTTAAAGGCGTATCTAACTCATTTTAGCCAAATTTTGAGATACGCCTTTACGTGTAGCCTAATATGGAAATGGCGAGAGGTTTTGTGCTGGCCACAACAGATTTTTTATTTAATAGTTTGTATAATTTGTTGTAGGATGTAAATAGATATGAGACAGTAAAACAAGATTTACTTTTTTTTTTTCGTTTTAATTACTTTCTCATAGAAATTCCTTTAGAACAGACAAAACGAGTGCGACCTTAGTAAGATTTGTACTCTGTGCCCGCATAAGAGGCTGTCAGGGAGTAGAAAGAAAATAAGCGCCAGCAGCTCACAAGTGCTGATCCTCCATAAAGAAGCAGGCGCAACGCAGAGCAGCCTTCTTGTGTTTTATAAGGAGTAGTGTTTGTCGAAATCCCGCCAGCGCCTACTGCCACTGTTGAATTGTTGGAAACGCGAGATTTCGTTTGTTTTTGTATTGTGACTGATTCGAGTCGGGGTTCAACCAAGTTTATTTGCCTCAAACCCACTCAAATTTAGACGAAATCGTATCCAGAGGGAAATTTCAATACGAAAAGGATTTTCCAAAATTGTTTGAATTACTTCCAAAGAAATTCCTATTTTTGCTGTACCACGTGTTACTACTACAAATTTGAGTTTAATTTATTGTAGATAAAGAAAAATTATGAAGTCGTTCAAAAAATAAAATAAAACAGGGGATTGGCAGATATTATAGTATTACATTCATAAAGTAACTGTGATATTCAGTACCGGTCATAAGTAGAAATCTTCGAACCACTCATTAGAAACAATCGTGCAACCCATGATAGAAAAGAAAAATTCATGTTGAATTCAAAGAATGTCTTTAATCAGGACGGAGTACAGGATAAAAAAAAATCTGTTGTGGCAGCACAATACCTCTCGCCATTTCTATTTTACGTTACATAAGTATTGTATTGCACTTCGCAATCAAATCATCGTTTTATAACAAAAACATTACAGAACTTTACCCAAATATTGTTTTTATTGTATTTAATATGTCTTCTGCACACATACTATTCTAATTATATCTATTTTTCATTGGATGAGGAAGTTCCTAAATGTCAGAGATTTTTCCAATTCATTAGCAAAATTGGCGGTATTTCTTATGGATATATGCATTTTACCTACAATTTTAAATATTTAATTAATAAAACAATAAGAAAAATTAAATTGATTTTTGATACTGACATCTGTCATTTACAAACTATGTTATAAACATTTGAATTTATTAACTTTTCTTAGTGCCTGAGCCTCTGCGATTAGATTATTCTACATATGACAGTACCTTTATCTCTAAAACTATACAAGATATAATAAAAATTTTATATGTATCAGATGTAGAATTTTATTTTCTTCAATAATAGTAATGACAGAATTTTTCAAAAAATAATATTTAGAAGATTTTTTAAAGAAACTATTACTTTCGGTTATCCAATTGTTACCAAAATCTAACCAGCTCTTCCCAGGAATGTCAGATTGAGGATTTGGTTTCCATCAAGGACGGTCTACTTACTATTCAGGCAGTACGAATTTTTAAATATGGTATAATTTACTATAAATAAATAAATAAATAAATAAATATATCATCACGGCATATTACCCATTTCTGGGTGTGCCAGTATCTACAACACATGTAGACATCGGTAATGATGACGATATATTTTACCGTGTGGGCGCTTACCACGCGTCACCTCACGGGCACTCAAAGCTGGTGTGGAGAGTGCACCACAGGGGTCACTTTTGTGCCATTTAAAATTGGAAATATTTGGCGTCTGTCGGGATCGAACCCGGTTCCCCCAGGCTCACGACCAGACACTCAGTCACGCGGCCACGGGACCCCATATAAATTAATTAATTAATTTACTATTTTTTAAATAAATCTTTAAAATATATCAATATTTAATTGTTAGAACTAGAAATTCTTGAAAGAATACAGTAACAACCTTATAACACTCAAATGAAAATATTTCTTAAAATTTAAAATTTAGTTGTTTAATTTAGAAACACGCTGTATGCAGGAATACATTACTATAAATTCTACTGAAATATTCAAGTAGAAAACAGAAAACTATCCTTTAACCATTTACAAAACAAACTCCACTATTCCCCGTTCACAAAACGAAATTTCTGGCCGTATATTTCGCTTTCCCTGTGGCATTCTTTCAAGAGCAAGTTATTATCCGCGTGGTGCAGTGTTAAGTGTAGCGCTGCCGTACGCTGGTCACGTCCACGCGGCAAGCGGAAATATCACTGATGGTCTCGGAGGATCCTGGACAAACTGGGATAAGGAAGATTCCCCAGTTCTTTAACTGGGAATGAGAACCAGACAACAGGAAGATGAAGACGTGTAATTGATGTGTTGCTTCTGGGAAACAAATTGGAGGGGGATTTCTAACTCTAACCTGGAGTGGGGGACGTGGACTGAAATTTGAGACGGATGTAGCAGCTGAAGTTTTATGTGGACGTTGTGAACGAAGTATGTTTGTACAGGAATGTGTGGCGAAAGATGATTTTTTTTATCCCTTTCCCTATTGTTAATATTTTTTTACCTCTCGCTAAGAGAGGTATTGGATTCATGCTAAAATTCGCATATCCAGATTTTATTGAATAAGCACGATTTAAGGTCTCTACAATCAGTAAAAAACGAACTTTGACAACGAATGTAACAACTCAACATATCATATTTTTCCCAACGAGAAAAATTCATTTTTATTACTCGTAATAATCTACTATTGTCAAGTAAAATTCAGAAATTCAATTGTTGCACTTTTTTGTTGTTTGTTGTTTCCGTAGCAGCCTTCGATTTTCTTTTTTCAATTTAATTTTAGTATAAATAACAATTTTTATTAATTTTTCTGTTAATTATAAAAATAAATTATTATTGTTTTATATCATTGTAAAGCTAAAAAAAATCTCTATTTAAAAATGCCATAGCTTAATATGACCTCTATATGAAAAATAAAAGTTGCTATCAGTAACTCGTAAATGGTTAGATATAAAAAAAATTTGAGTACTTCTGCAAATTCACCATACAAAAGTGCCTTAAGAAAGTGCAAACCAGAATCTCGTATTATTTCAAATAACAAAGTTATAAGCAAAAAAAGAAAATCGAGAAATTTACATTTTCACCTGTATCTAGTGACCTATGCATTTTTTCGCAAATAACAAAACACCATTAAAATAGCCTCCTAATGGGGCAACTTTTGTCTAATTTAACCAACCTCGTAGCTCTTACGGTTCTCGAGATACCAATGCATTCGTACCTTAAATGGGACACCCTGTATACAAGGAATATTTGGTTATGGTGGTTATGCGGCTACACGGTATTATTTTTACAAATACTTAAATACTAATAAACTATAACTGCAATATACTAAATTTAAAATAAATGAAAGAAACGAAAATGAAATTTTCAAATATAGAGCAGCATAACCTTAGTCGCACAACATTGAGAAATGGTTTAGAACCTCTGCTAACAGCAGCCAAGACAGCAGCTGCTGAGAGAGAAAGCACGATATAATGCCATTGCTTTGCACACTGGGTTCGCTTACGTCATAAGGCGGAAAACATTAGATCCAAATATTTGCTATTTTTTTTCTTCCATAAGATGTTGAATTTTAAAAAAAGAAATAATAGGGAATTTCAGTATTTAAAAATACTATAACAAATAAAATAATCTGATATGGCCAACACAAAACCTCCCGCTATTTAATTTTTATTAATTTAAATACATACCTACCTACGTATTTACTAACGCTGCAAACTGTTCCATTGCAGAAAACTATTGCTTTATTATTTACTATTTTCTTTTTAAAATGTCACTATTATTAATTTGAAGTGGTTAGTTTTTTGACAGTGACATTTTCTGTCAGTTACATTCATTTAAAAAATGAACTGTGTAACAAAGGAATAGTTTTCATCTTAGGCTTCGCGACTAGTAAAAAAAATTATTTTTAAATTTATCTGTAAAATATGTAGAAATGTATTCCTATAGAAAATTCAATAATCTTTAATTTTCATAAGACATAAAATTAGAAAAAATGGCATTTAATGGTATTTTTTGAAGAAAAACCACTATGAGCTTCAGGGAAAGTGCCATTTTTGGTTATTTGATTTACACCAAAATCTAATGGCTTCTTTTCATTAGAATAGGATAGAAATACAAGGTTTCAGAATTTTCTGAATGATAGTATTTGAGTTAGAGCGAAGACAAAATCGATACACATACACACATACACACATGCAGACATCATCGTGAAAATGTTAAAAATGGATTTTAGGGACCTTAAAACGTGGTCATTTACTAAAATCTCGATATGAGATTTTTAGCACGATCCCTATACCTCCCTTACCAAGGGTAGCGGGAGGTAAAAATCAAAAAATCGTGGAATTCCCCAAAGGCAGAAAAAATGGTGTAGTGTATTATTATTGGAGGGTACTAATTTGAACATTAAATATATAAAATAATTTTTTTTTAAATATGAAGCATTTGTCTTATTCTTAATAATTCTAACCTAACTCTCTTATCATAATTAAACATAAATATTGTTAGTGATAGAAGATTGGAGATTCTTTTTAATAAATTCTTACGACTCTGAATCTTCTGTAATACTTGTAACTACATCATTGGTACGTGAAACGTGAAGTTTGTAGTGAAACGTAGAGGGAAATAAACGACATTGACAGAACGTAGGAGTTGGTTGAACTCATCCCGTTGCCGATCCGATTTCGCCAGGGGCGACTCGTCAATATTGGTTATCGGTTGTCGGAAGAACATTTCCTGAATTTTATATTTGATATGAACAAGGAGCTATCTGTCTAGTGGTTTATACACTTCACTGAAGGTGCGTCTGTCGCCCAAAGCCTACTTTTTTTATCACATTTTGGAAAACGTGCATAGAAATTTATTTCTATCGCCGCATTCCCCAATTAATATGTACATAGATAGAACATGGTATTTATGGAATTTATTTTGACAATGTAATACAATATTAGCGTCTATGTAATATTTTTATTCACATTACTGGGTAAGTACTATGTAAAATGCGTTCTATAAATGAGATCTTTGAACATATTATTTTCATTTATTTGTAATACATACATACATCCATATATATATATATATATATATATATATATATATATATATATATATATATATATATATCATATAAGTATTGTACATATTCAACATTTCTGGTACACACTAAATTCAAATTACATCTCTTCTTTATATACCTATTTTTATATTTTAATTCATTCTATGAACAAGTTTACTCTTCTAAATGTTTAAGATGTATTGACGAGATTCGGAGTATTTTATGAATTTATATGTAATGTAGGTATCTATAATTATAAATATTTAATTAAGGGCCAGTTTTACAATCTCCGGTTAGAATTTTAACTGCAAGTTAAATAAACAATATTGGGTTATTAACAGCAATGATCAATTTGTCATTTGACAGTTCAATTCGTTTCAATTTTGTTTATTTAACTGACAATTAAAATTTTAACCAGCGATTGTAAAACTGGCCATTAATAATAAAATAAGAAATATGAAATGTACTTCCCAGAAGAAGTATTCAGGAATGTCTCTGAATTTATCTGTCCATTACACACATTTTCATTTTTCAACTGTTTTCCATGGAGTTGTTTGCGCTGTGAGATTCATTACAATATTATTTTGTATATTTATACATAATTTTTTTAAATGTATCGGATAGAGATTTTTATATTATTTAATATTTGTAATAACATAAATTTTCATAAAATAATATGTATTTAGAATTTTTTTAAAGAAACTAGTACTTTCGGCTCTCCAGTTATTACCAAAATCTAACCAGCTCTTCTCATTAATGTCAGATTGAGGACACCGTAGTTAAACATGGCTTATGTCTTATAGTATATGAGACACCGTGGTTCCAACATTCACACACACACACACACACACACACACACACACACACACACACACACACACACACACACACACACACACACACACACACACACACACACACACACACACACACACGGACATCATCGTAAAAAATGTTATGAACGGATTCTGGGGACCTTATTAAAACGTGCTTATTCACTAAAAGCTGAGTATGCGATTATTATCATGAATCCAATACCTCTCTTAGCGAGAGGTAAAAAGAAGATTTGAGAATTATTTTTTTAAGTATACTTGATCATTGTTTTTATTTACTTATCGTCGCCGCCTCCTAATCCGTAAGCGATTCACATCACTTTCCGATCAGTAATTTGTAAATAAAACCTACTGCCTTAAATCGGTAAACATTGAAAAACAACCTTGTGAAAAATAAATATTACAGTTAACCCGACTTACATTGCCTAATGTGATCACGTACTAAATCTAATTTTGATTTAAATTTACTTTCAATAGGAGCTGAAATTTAGTATAGAGTAGTCTGTTTTAATACGTATGAGTAATAATAAAATTATTAAGGACCAGTTTTTCAATTTCTGGTTAAAATTTGAACTGTCAGTTAAATAAACAATATTGAAACGAAATAAACTGTTAAATGACAAAATGATCATTGCTGTTAATAATTCGATTCAATATTGTTTATTTACTTACAGTTAAAACCTGAGATTGTGAAACTGGCCATAAGACTTTTGTTCCTATTTCAAATTAAAACAATTGTATAAAAAATAGAAACTACATCAGTCAGGTGTCTTTAAATAAAACATTGTAGACACTATATTAAAAACTACGTAGGTATTGAAAGTATAATAAAAGTGCAACGCGAACGCGTATTAAGTTTGTTGTTGGCCCGTTCACCCACATTGACATTGCATTTCGTACATTCTACATTCAAATCACAATTGGCGCTGGCTCAGCAGTGCGGAGTGGCGTGTTTACCGCGTGTTGATTACCGTCGCTTGCGGCAGCAGGAATGCTGCAGGACGCGGAATCAGCGGCTGGGGTTCGTTAGGCGCAGCCCGACACGGGAGCACTCTGAATCATGCCACGAATCACAAACAGCACAAACAGAAAACTCCGTATAACACTAGAACAAGCATACGGGTGCTAATTATTTATTATTTTACATAACACATAGTTCAATAGTTTCAATACCTCATAATATATGGAACATGGGCAGGAGTCCTTTCTGTTTCATTGGTAATTTTTACTTATACAGGGATTATTATTTAAGAAATTTTGATCTACATTTGAGAATACTGATACAGTTAAATCGCTCGAGTTTGTTTATCGCTTCGCTTTTGTCTATCTTAGATGTACCTACTATTCGTAAATATTTGAACGGGTGTTTTTCCTTGTAAAAATATTATAAAAATAAATTGAAAAAAAAAATACTGTTGTAAAGAGAAGAAAACGCTCTATCGAATGGTAGAGTAAAATTAACAGGTTCCCATTTAAAAAAAATCTGTTGTGGCCAGCACAAGACCTCTCGCCATTTCCATATTAGGCTATATATAAGTATTGTATTGCACTTCGCTTTCGAACCGTCGTTTCATAACAAAATCTTAGAGAACATTACCCAAATATTGTTTCTTACTATATTTAGCATGTCTTCTGCACACATATAATTCAAATTATATCTATTTTTCAATGTATGAGGAAGTTTCTAAATGTCAAATATTGTTCCAATTCATTAACCAGATTGGCGGTATTTCTGATACATATATGCATTTTATCACAAATATTTTTTATGTCTTATAGTTTTTGAGGAATCGTGTCTACAACATCCAGACATACACACACACATACACACATACACACACACACACAGACATCATTTTAAAAATGTTATAATCGGATTCTAGGGACCTTAAATTGTGCTTATTCAATACCTCTCTTAGCGAGAGGTAAAAAATTGAAACATCCATTATATAATTCTTTTTTGTTGTGTTAAAGCGTTGCCATACAAACCAATGGATATCATTAGTGTGTCATTCGGAGTTATATTTATGTGAAAAAGACCTAAATCCTAAATGCTAAATACCAAAATGCGACATCGGATGCAGCCATAGAAGTTATTCCCAAAAAAAACCGCAAAATTTTTATTTTCCCTTATGTCCAGTGACCCATGATTTTTTTTATATAGGATAATCAAAACAATAACACTAAAGTGGCCTCCTAATGTACGAACTTTTATCTAATTTAACCGACTTCGTATATCTTGCTAAATTCCCATGTATACATTATCCTAGATATATGTATAGAGCACATGAAAGTATAATAGTCCAGTCATTAGGTAGATTTACCCTGCAAAAAGTCGGGTATTTTTGATTTTTAGATATATTGTATATTTAGGGGTCCTAATAAAAAATGCAAGTTTTCCCCCTCGGGGGCCTTCGGGAAGCACCGCCAACTTGAGAAAAAAGGCGCAAAAAAGCGGTTTTTTCTAAATATCTCTTCACTGATTTGCATTAGGCAAAAATAGTTATTATCTAATTTATTTACTATAAAATTCTCTACAACTTTTATCTAAAACATTTTTTTCTATAATTAATACATAGCGAGCTACAGTGCTTCAAACAAAGCAATTTTTTTGAAAATTACATGAATGATTCATTTAAATCATATTTTATTATATTTTCTTTACGTTTTTTTACAAATTACTTTTTGACAATCATTAATTATTATTATTTAACTAATATATATAAATATTAATTATTGTTTATATTTTTTTTTCATTCTAAAGATTTTTTATAGTCCAGCAAATTTATGATTTTACCTTAAAGTAATTACAACAAAAACTTTTTAACGGAATCTAGTCCCAGAAAAGTGCGCTGAATAACATATCAATATTTTCCCGAAATCGGAGCATGGGAACCTCCCGCCAATTTAGACAAATGGCGGCATATTCAGGTTTATGGCCATTTGCTTAAAACAATTATGAAAATATTTAAATTATTCAAAAAAACAAACAATATTACGTACTTGATGCTTAGTCTAATTGGTTTCACTATTTACAACAGTTTACATTCGACGTGTCATCGAAAGAAGCAAGTTATCGATAACTGTTTTATAAAAATTGTTAACGTTTTCCTGCAATTTTTTAGTTTTTCATCCACCACTCTGATCTTGTTAAAGATACGATGATGCGGTTTTAAAATTTGAATTCAGCATAAAATTCTCTTTCGTATCGTGTATTACACTATTATTGCCGATGAACAATTGGCGTGTTACTAACAATTAAAACTCACATGAAATTCCTCTAAAATTTTAAACATCTGAAAATCGGCTCTTTTCTCAATTTTTCATCAACCACTTTGACACCTATTAAATACTTAATATTGGTTATCTGTAAGCCTGTTGAAATTTTGAATGAGAAAATGAAAAAAGAGCCGATTTTCAGATGTTTAAAATTTTAGAGGGATTTCATATGAGTTTTAGTTGGCAGTAATTCGCCAATCGTTCATCGGCAAAAATAATGTAATACACGATACGAAAGAGAATTTTATGCTGAATTCAAATTTTAAAACCGCATCATCGTATCTTTAACAAGATCAGAGTGGTGGATGAAAAACTAAAAAATTGCAGGAAAACGTTAACAATTTTTATAAAACAGTTATCGATAACTTACTACTTTCGATGCCACGTCGAATGTAAACTGTTGTAAATAGTGAAACCCATTAGACTAAGTATCAAGTACGTAATATTGTTTGTTTTTTTAAATAATTTAAATATTTTCATAATTGTTTTAAGCAAATGGCCATAAACCTGAATATGCCGCCATTTGTCCAAATTGGCGGGAGGTTCCCATGCTCCGATTTCGGGAAAATATTGATATGTTATTCAGCGCTTTTTCCTGGGACTAGATTCCGTTAAAAAGCTTTTGTTGTAATTACTTTAAGGTAAAATCATAAATTTGCTGGACTATAAAAAATCTTTAGAATGAAAAAAAAATATAAACAATAATTAATATTTATATATATTAGTTAAATAATAATAATTAATGATTGTCAAAAAGTAATTTGTAAAAAAACGTAAAGAAAATATAATAAAATATGATTTAAATGAATCATTCATGTAATTTTCAAAAAAATTGCTTTGTTTGAAGCACTGTAGCTCGCTATGTATTAATTATAGAAAAAAATGTTTTAGATAAAAGTTGTAGAGAATTTTATAGTAAATAAATTAGATAATAACTATTTTTGCCTAATGCAAATCAGTGAAGAGATATTTAGAAAAAACCGCTTTTTTGCGCCTTTTTTCTCAAGTTGGCGGTGCTTCCCGAAGGCCCCCGAGGGGGAAAACTTGCATTTTTTATTAGGACCCCTAAATATACAATATATCCAAAAATCAAAAATACCCGACCTTTTGTGGAATAAACCCTTATTTTTCTACCAAATGACTGGACTATAATACCTACAACAAAAAATACAAATTAAACTGATGTAGTAACGAACAGAAGAAATATAAAGTTCAAATAGTCAAGTAGCTCTTTATGTTCTTAAATTCTAATTACACATAATCCAGTTTACAAGTTCACATTGTCTTGTTTTTAAATATCACAAACATAAATGCAAAACAGTGCTCTAAAATATGGAACTCTACAGCTCTTATCTAAATGAAAAGAAATCTTAATCTAAAATTACTGCAAAACAAACAACACTACAAACAAAGTGTTCTATGTTTAATTACAATCTCCAACAATAAGCTAATTAGAACTCAACAAAACAAAAATCCAATTTGCACATTAAACCGTAGCACAATTAACAATTTCAAGAAAACTACAAACAACACGTTCCACACGCAACATAGAATGTGAAACAGTCTGATTATCTACAAAGTAAAGTTCTCCCGATGCACAGATAACCTGGGGTGTGTTTTTCTAAAGTTGGTAACACTGAATCAATTACCTTTGACACGTGCGTGCACATGCGTAGTGGAGATAGTTGTTGATAGCAACGTGGAGTGAGTCATTTGTTTTCTGTGACTATGTAAGTATTTAAGCTGTAATTTTATACAGAAATACAATGGAAAGAGAAAAGGAGCAACTTGAAGAATCTCGCCACACGTCTTACAGGTAATTTATAACCAGGAGTTGATTTAGAGGGATGTAAATGTTAGGTTATGTACATAGAAATGATTGATATTTGATTGTGCTGTGTTTAACGAAGGAAAGTGGGCTAATGGTATCAGTTTGACTAATGAAATTAGGTTTGTTAACATCTTTTAGTGACGTATTCAACTCCATGATTGTTCGTAATTGATAAGGTGATGCACTAATGACATTAGGGTAATAATAGAACCAACTTCTGTATATTGTTCGCTTCTAAATTATCATACATTATATAAAATCTGTATTATCATAACTTCTTGCGTTCGTAATAAATTGTCCAATTCATTAACAACTAAAATGAAAATAAAATGCATTGTATTTTCCTAAAAACTAGGTCCAAAGTACTCGTGAAACCAATGACAGTGTTCACATTTTATTATGACTTAGATTTTTTGTGAAATGTACTTTGCTAAATATTCTTGAAGTGTTGTGTCCTAAAGTGAAAACAAAATTGCTAAACAATTAATATTTTTGTTTTTATGTTCATTTAGTTCAAAATGGTTTACAACTTGAACTAATGAGTGTTACTTATTTTTATTATTATATAATAAAGATAAACAAAATTCCGGTATGTGTGACAAAAGGCTTAGCAAACTTGATTTTTTACCTCTCGCTAAGAGAGGTATTGGATTCATGCTAAAATTCGCATATAAAGATTTCAGTGAATAAGCACGATTTAAGGTCCCTAGAATCCGATTATAACATTTTTAAAATGATGTCTGTGTGTGTGTGGATGTGTGTATGTATGTATGTGTATGTGTGTGTGTATGTCTAGATGTTGTAGACACGATTCCTCAAAACAAAGACTTAAGAACTGTTTAACTATGGATTTTTCAATCTGACATTCCTGGGAAGAGCTGAAAAGGTTTTGGTAACAATTGAACAACCGGAAGTAGTAGTTTCTTAGAAACATTCGTCTAAATATAATTTTTTGGGACTTTTTGTTATTAAATATTGCAGAACATAAAATTCTCCATCTAATACACTTAAAAATTTTATTATTAATCGCAGAGGCTAAGGCACTAAGGAAACCAGTTGACAAATTCCAATGTTTATAACATGACAAATGTCATTGTCAAATATCAACAGTTTTAGTGACATTCTGATAGCTTTTTCTGGGAAGTAAATTTATTTTTCTTATTGTTTTATTAATTAAATATTTGAAATTATAGGTAAAATTGTGGTAAAATGCATATATCCATCAGAAATTCCGCCAATCTGGTTAATGAATTGGAACAATCTCTGACATTTAGAAACTTCCTCATACAATGAAAAATAGATATAATTAGAATTATATGTTTACAGAAGACATGTTAAATATAATAAAAAACAATATTTGGGTAATGTTCTATAATATTTTGTTATAAAACGACGGTTCGAAAGCGAAGTGCAATACAATACTTATATAGCCTAATATGGAAATGGCGAGAGGTCTTGTGCTGGCCACAACAGATTTTTTGGTAGCTAATTGTAGGCTCTTCTTTATAAGCCAATGGTATATAAAAACCCGATGGTGAGTTTTTAATGAATAAGCACGTTCTAGGGTCCCTAGAAAATACGATTTTACTAGTTTTACGATGGTGTAATATTGATAATAATCTAAAAACTGAAACAATTGCCAGATATATTATATGTAAAGAAACTTTTTCGCTTCTTATATGTACTTATTTTCTGGCAATATATTTCTAACATCCATCTACTTACACAAAATACATTTATTAAAGATTCGCTTTTCCCAACCTAACCCTATGAAATGCCCGAAAAATCCTTATCAAACAAGTTACTAAATATCACGTCGGCAGATCTTCCTCCAACAAATTTTCGCGTAAAACAAATCCACGCACTTGTCAACTCCTAATTGCAAAAGTTCTCCATTCAATTCTGGCTGGAAGAGTCCGCTCTTCTGCCTTACAAATCACCGGAGTCTAAGCTGAGAGCGGAGCAGATAACAACCTAACGGGCCGGCACGAGGCCTACCCGACGACGAAACAAATTTATAAAACAAACAGACGGAATAATTCGGCGCCGACGACACACGAAACACGAGACAGGCGAAGGCTAATTGCACAAAAACATCGCTAAACGAACCAAGTGCACGCGGGGATTCAGAATTGCAAAGGATTACATACTGCAGGGTTTCTTACAAGGGATAAAAAAAAAAACTCTCATATGATTCTACAGAGTGATCAAAAAGAAATGACGAAGTTGGCAATGCAATTCTGGGGTTCTTTTTATTCCACAGTTTACGGAAATATTATTTGACATGTCATTTTGACAATAAATACAAAAAGGTTATGTCTGAGCAGGGGCCTGACAGCGAATAGGATTTTGAGTGATTGAAATGCTGTAGATTATTGCTGTATGGGTAATGTAAGAAATAAAAGTACGTGGATAAGATAAACAATAACCATTTTAATAAAATAAAACAGGAAATAAATTTATGAATCAACCTTACTAATTTCAAGTAATAAATAAAAAAAAAAGTTAAAAGACCTGTCGGATGATTGCGGATAACTTTATTTTAAAGGATTTAAAACTGACAACTTTGACTTAAAGTGAAATTATGAAACGCTTTTTCATTTCTAGATCAAACTTTAAAAGTAAAGTGACTTTATATTTATTATGAAACCGGCCGTAAGTAATAGACACTTACAAAATTGCAATTTGCATGAGCGCTTCTAACGCCAAAGCATAGAAATCAAGGTTGTTATGGTTACCACGTCCAAACAGCCATCGTTTTAGTTGAATAATCGAATGATCTTCAATATTATCAAACAAAAAAGTTGCCCCAGATACATCTTCTGGTTTTAAACTCATTTTTAATAAACACAACGTACAAATCAGAATACAGAAATTTTCAAAATATATTATTTAGAAAAAATTTTTCAAGAACTTTCCGATTGTCCATTTATTAGCTTTGTTCGATGACATGTACTAGGCCGCCCTAGTGTTAACTTTCTTACACTAACATGTTTTATGAGAAACGGGCAGCTTCTGGCAGGCTGTTCGATGACAAAAATTTTAAGAACTAGTGCTCACGTTTCTGACCTGACTCGCGAGGTGGTGTAGAAAGTGCAGACTAGGAGTGGGGGTAGCTAAATGTTATTCGGTAGACATTTTAATTCTATCCTATCTACATATCTGTTTATTAACCTAGAATTTTACACATTGAGAAATTAAAATAATGGATTCAGATATAGTATATTCTCTTTGTTTTGTTATATAAAGAATTAATTAAAATATCTGTCTCTGAATCTGATGAAGAATCAAGTGATGATTGATGTTCGTCAGAATCGTTTATTAGTTCAAACACTATGCTCTTTAAAACAGATATTTCTGCAGTCACTTCTTTGCAGTTTTATAATATGACTGAGTTTATAAACAACCTAACCTTTTACACCTTTGGCTACGCTTGGCTTGATTACTCACAGCTGAGCAAACTTGCCCAAATATACACTAGTGTGTTTTATAAAACCACAAGAATTAGATTGTACTAGTGTACACTACACTGCACTGCACTATTCTACTCTGCACTTCAAGCACTTCTCATCGAACAGAGCTATTATTAAAACCTATTAAGCTCTTCCTATTAATGTCAGATTGAGGAATACGTAATTAAACACGTCTTCACTATTATAGTTTTTAAGGAATCGTTCTTCCAACATTCAGACATATATCCATACACACACACACATCCACACACACATACACGCACACACACACACACAGACAAACATTGTAGAGTTCCTACAATCCAATTATAACATTACGGTCCTTAAAACGTGCTTATTCACTATAATCTGGATATGCGATTTTTAGCATGAATCCAATACCTCTCGTAGCGAGAGGTAATTATAGTACGTCTAATAATAACATATTGCCATGGACTGTACAGCTAGCAAATCGATCAGAAAATTAAGCAACAAGTCTCGTTGGTTTATCTAGCATTTGTTTGATTTGCTTATTTCATTGAACTTTACTGTAATTCAAAATCAAATAAAAATGAGTTTACACCGTTTGGTTTTTTTTGTAAAATAAAATAAATATAAATATATCATCACGGTATATTACCCATTACTGGGTGTGCAAGAATCTACAACATATGTAGACATCGGTAATGATGATGACATATTTGTACCGTGCGGGCGCTTACCAGGCGTCACCTCACGGGCACTCATTACTGGCGTGGAGAGTGCACCACAGGGGTCACTTTTGTGCCATTTAAAATTGGAAATATTTGGCGTCGGTCGGGATCGAACCCGGTTTCCCAGGTTCGCGACCAGACACTCAGGCACGCGGCCACGGGACCCCCGGATTTTTTGTCGTATATTAATTTGTATTGTGTAATTTATACTCCCGAAGTTTGGCACTTTCCACTTTCCTCTTTACTTACTCTATAACTATTAATATGTTCCTTTCTTTTCAGGCTCAGGGGAACATCAATTACATCTCATCTACAAATCGAAATGGTGAGTGTATTTAATACTTGATAATACAATTTATGCTACTTTATGTCATTTATCATTCGATTGTCAACATTACACCAATTTAAGAATGATGTATAATGAACCACAAAATTAATTCTGTACTGTATCTCG
Organism: Ophonus ardosiacus; assembly: GCA_943142095.1. Taxonomy (NCBI): domain Eukaryota; kingdom Metazoa; phylum Arthropoda; class Insecta; order Coleoptera; family Carabidae; genus Ophonus; species Ophonus ardosiacus. The sequence goes on along the minus strand of OW964827.1, from coordinate 46,497,065 downwards.
CCTAGTTGTAATATACTTCTCTTGCCTGAAAAACCGCAAATAATTTCAAGTCATTAGCCATCCTCAAACAAAAAACGCTGCCACAAATGACACCCATAAAAAATTAGCAGCACAAGTTCGTAACAGCATTACCCCAAAAATCCTTCCGAAGACAGAGACATTCTCTTTTCTTTCTCCTTCTCGGCTATTTGGGTTAAAGTTCCAGCTCGTCTTGGCGATGGCGAAAGTTAGTTAGCATTGCGCATAACTCAACTCAATGAGTCCCGATTCCCTCATTCGGCCTGCAAAATGTCGCTGTCTCTGTTTTGAAAATATCAGAGAGCATCTTCGCGCTCTTTCGGAGCTGTTTTGGTTGCAAAGTTTCGGTGATGGCGCCACCGATGTGAAAAAACATTCAAAATGTCTTCCAGAAACTTACAAACCAAAAGGAATTAAATTTCGAGTTCTTGCACTACATTTATTTCATATTCAAAAAGTTATAAAGATAGGAAAAAGTTTAGTTATGTGTTAAGGGCTCCCAGAATTAAAATAGTTGTAGTTTGCGCTATTTTTTGCGATTTTACATTTGTAATAATAATAGTAATTTACGTAACAAGACCTGAAAGTGATACTTTATTGGGTGAGCCAGCATATTCCAGAGCGAGCCGTAGGCGAGCTTTGGAAGCTTGTGAGCCCAGTATAGACGCTTTCAGGTCATGTTGGGTACAATATTTTTTTTGCGATCCTGAAAAAAGAATTATTTTATTTTTTACTGCGAGCAAATAAGAAATAAATAAACAACTGATCTCCATGGAAACATTTAGCTTTACCGGTCCCGGGATCGGTAAAGTACTTTTTGCCCTCCTAAAGTGTAATGGGAACTTTACAATTGTATACACAGCAAGTGTAACCTACATTTTACGCTTACTGTGTCGTAACTTGTCTAATTATACGGTAAAATAATCAAAATACACTGGACGTTTCTTTGCATTTAGAAAAGAAATCAACTTTACTATAATAAAGTTCATGTAAAAAAGTACCACCTACTTAAGTTATTTTTTTACTTTAACATTTCCTATATTTAAAATTAATTTATATAAACCAAACTCACGGTAACGACATCTGTCATTATTGTAAAAATCCGCCGTTACCGACATAGTCACCGATCGATATACCTGTCAAATACGCGAGGCAAACATTGCTGAAATGTCAAGTATCGACACCTACCTATTATTTATTACGAAGAAAACATGAGCAAATAAATATATTATCAGTCATAAACAACATCTATTATTACAGATAAATTTTTGCTAGAAGAAGTACTCTAGTGAAGGTAAGTAAAATCAAATTTGAAAATTTACTTAAACCCAGTATTTTAAACTAACCCTTTTCAGAAGTACAACCTATCTCATTGAAAAAAGTGATTTTCATTATCGTCGGCCAAAAAATTTGATACAATTCTCGTGCGTGAAGTATTTTACAGCGCTCCAGCTAATAAGGCACTCGCCTTAAGGGCTCGTGCCTTAAACAAAGCTGTCGCGCTGTAAAATACAACTTACACGCACTCGAATGTAAATAACTATTCCGATCCCTTAAAGACAACTTTCCGAGATAGCTCAGCAAAGAAGGACTTTCCGGTCTAAATAGTGATCAGAAAGAGCTCATTTTCTGGGCGATCGCGAAAAAAATAAATTACGAGTATTTCGATGTGTCAAAATTCATTAAACGATTTGAAATAGTAAAATAGGTAAATTATTTTTGGTCCTCCTGAACTGTAAACATAAAAATCACACATAGTTGACAATCACAAATAGTTGCGATTTTACACATGCGCAGACTAGCGCACCGAATAAAGTAATAAACATCCACATTTTTAAGTTTTAAAAGGCTATTAATAAATAAAGCTACTTTGTAATAATAAAGAGTACCTACAAAAACGCTAGTTACCGCAATTCATCGTTCAATAATAATAAATAAATATGAATTTCTTTTAATTAAATCTGCCAACGCCATCTGTTACTATTAACAAATAATAATTCTTAGTCTGCAATGCCAATGTGTCAAAATTTTCAAATGATAAACTTTGTTGACTGATTGACGAGAATTGTTTATTTATATTATTTCAAATGTATGAAATTCATTTTAATAAAGAATGCCGAAAAAGGTACGTAACATTAGAATCATTTATGTAGTCTGTTTAGGAACTAGAACTAGATGTATGTGGAAACTAATCTACCTAACCTTGATTTTCTTCCAGCATAGACATTCTAAAATAAATCAAATAATCAAAGTACAAACTCTTGGTCTATGTCCCAACCTCTCAGAAAAGCATGAATATTTAACTCTGTACATGAGTTAAAATCGTTAATTAATTGAACAATGTATTTAATAGTGTGATTCTTAATGCAACTAGCTTAATGACAACAATGATTTAAATTGTTGGAGCAACGATGATCGACTGGAAATTGATTTTCTTTTTTCCTGCAACAATGATTTAAGCTTAACAAACAAAATTTGTAGAAAATACATATTTTAATAGATATCTCATCCAAAAAATTTAATACATATTGTCTGCCATAGGTATTTGAACAACTTTCGGTTTTATTGCAGCACTCCGCTGCGCGTCGTGCTTGAATATAAAACCACGAGTTACAAAATAACACCTAGGTACCGTACGTGTAATGTAAATAACTATTCATGTAATGCAACTGTTTCCTGGAAGTCTACCTGTCAACAGTATATGTAAATAATATTTTCACTCCATTTGTGTGCATTGTTTTGTAGATATAATTTTTTTTAAAATAGGGGTCAATTTCAAATCTCAATGAGGTCACGTAAGCGCATACGTCATGTATCTGAACGATTCCAGTTCACCCTGGCGGACAAAATGTAAATTAAGAATGTTTATAAATAGTTTTTTAATAAATTGTTTCTACAAGTTGGAACTGCACAGTTCTTCTTCACCATGTTTTATCATTATTATCATTATAAATATACAATTATTGCACTTTTATGCATTAAATTATATACCAAGCACACAAACCTGCAATTAAACATAATGTTTCTCTAATGAAATAATTAAATTTTTATGAAACAAAAAAGATTGAATAGAGCGCACTTTTCCTCTGACAGCTTTATAAATATTTAGTTAGTTTACTCTGATCTTACGTTTAACTTCGCGTTTGAAGTTTGTGACATTGTGACCTTCATGTACGTGTGACTAGTGTCGTTGTGTGAGTAGCCGATACATGACGTCACAGAAAATCGTAGCGCGAATATCTTTTAAGTAAATTATGAATGAAAAGTATTATATTTTGGGATGTTTTATGTTGAAATATGGATAATAAGTGTCATAGATTCTATTTTTATAAAAATGTTAGCAACATTTTTTTTTTTGGCATGACCCCATTCATACTTTAAAGACTATGGTAATTTATTGCAATAAATTTTCTTTCCTCAAAGTTTAAAGGAATTTATAAAGAATTTTAAATCGAATCTTTAAAATTACCTCAATAAGGAAAGCATTATATCTGCACCCATAAAAAAAATGCATTTTCCGATTTACCTTTCAGCAATACATTTCATTTTAAAAAAAGTGTTTTAGCGTTCAGCGACGATGTCTATATCCCTACATCCATTTCAAAATCATCTAACGCAACTCTTTAAAAAATTCTCTGCCTTTTTCATCCATTTCATTCCTTTGAGCTAAACGAAATAATAAAATAAAAACCGTTTCACACGGATTGGTACGCAGTTTCTCTTTAGGCTCTTCCCTTGCCTCCCTGCTGTAAGATCCTGCAAGGCCGCCTTTATAAAATTTGACTTAGCGTTCGTTCGACGCTGAATTAGGAACATAAAGAGAAGTGCGACGCTCGCGAAAAGAGGAGGGGGGTCTTCAAATGCAGGGGTGAGGAACTTACAGTAAAAAACATGTGTTAATAATATGTTGTTGTCAGATTGGATAAAGAAAAAATTTGTAAGGTGTGAAAGTGCAGGAAAAATTGAAATATTTTAAAAATTGAATACAATTATTTTTTTTATTAATTTTGTCTTTTAAAATATACACAGAAATTTGTATTTTTAAATTCATTCTTTCAGGTGAAAATGTGCTTCAATGCCCATTGTCAGATTGTGAATAAAGTTGTCTTTTTAAATAATAAAAAATACTTCAAAGATTTTTACACGTTGTCCTGTGAATTTTTCCATTATAAATTTACAAAATATGAAATAATTTTTTTTAAAAAAATGTATCGAAAAGGTTGTTAATTTTTTAAATAGTAAAGCAACTTACGGGCCAACGATATACAGGTTGACATTGAAATAGGGCCACTTGAAATAACTTTTTATTTATAATTATTTTTTAATTTTCTTATTATATTTGTAACTAGGTATTTGGCATTAAGTTTTATATTTTACCAGTATAATTTTTACCACGCAAATTTACGAATTCAACAATATGCTTGAAGTGCAATTTTCTTAAATAAATAAATTACAAATACGTAAGAGAAAATTATGAATAGGTAATTAAAATGCTAAGTGCCGGTTTTTCAATCTCTTGTTAAAATTTTAACTTCTAGTTAAGTAAACAATCGTTTTGTTGACAGCAATGATAAATTTGTTATTTGATAGTTCATTCGTTTCAATTTTGTTGATTAACACCTTCGCTGCCATGGCGGACATTGTGATATTTCGTTGTGCGCCAAGGCGGACACCGGTGTCCGCCAGCGTTTTTTCGCTTTACGCCAAGCAGACAAAATGTATTGGAAGAAGCATTGAATATGTGTCTGCTGTGGCGCCCTAGGATACTTTGACTATCTTGGTTTTTCGATATGTCTTATAGTAACAGTTTTAGGGATGTGTCCGCTATTTGTGTACGCTCTGGCATACAGAAGATAAATTAATATTTTTATTTTAAGAGGCCAAGCGGACACGGTAAAAAAAATCAGGTATACATATGTGAGTAAATCAGTATTATAAAAAGCAGTTTGTGAAAAATAAATATAAATTCTTTATTAATAACGTTACAATATTATACAAAATAAGTTATATTAAAAGGAGAGAAAGCATCTCCATAGCCATATTTACAATTTTTTTCGTACTTTCTTACATGATTTAGCTATAATCCTAATGACAGATTATATTACTCTGATGATAAGAAACTTACAGAATACAACAATTCAACATTATTGCGTATATTGTCCATACAAGTTTATTCGTGTCCGCCGATTCCATTGTGTCCGCTAAAGGTGTCTGCTGTGGCGCAGGAGAAAAGAAAAAATGTGTCCGCTGTGGCGCCTTGAGATCTAAAAGCCAGTATGTAATAATACTGCGTCAACGGCAGACACCGGTGTCCGCTCGTATTTTTAATAATAACTAATTACTGAATAAAGATAAAATAAAAATAATACTACCAAACTACATAGAATTAACCCTGTTATACGGTACCAGTTCTGGTCTTCAGGGACAATTTTGAAATGACCGCTTGGCAGCGAAAGTGTTAAACTCTTAGTTAAAATTTTAACCAAATATTGAAAGAACGGCCCTAAACCAAATAGTAAGTTATTTTTGTAAGATTCTATATTTTGTCAGAAAATTTTATTAATTTGTTATGAAAGCCTACCTGATATGACTTAGCAGGTTAATTATTCATAATATTCATTTACGTTTTTGTAAATTATTTCTTCAATAAAGATGAATTCGTAATTTTCGTCGATTCCAAAAATATAAAAATAGATAGGGTGTCCCATTTGAAATAAGAAAGTTAATATCGACCATTTTGCCAAAATACCATGATTGATGAGCGAAAAACAAGTTTATGTCTGTATCTCAGAAACAAAAAAAGATCGAAAATTTCAATGGTGACCATTAAACTTTTCTCAAAAAGTTGACCGTGGAATGTACAAACAATTTTGCTCTATCAGTAATATTTCCCGAGATACCCTAAAAAAACATCGAAAATAAGACACCCTATACTTTCCCCGAAAGTATCAAGCACTAATTAGGTTCGGTAATGTATGATGAACAGCCAAATCTGGTTTTGGATGAAAGAGTTGATATTATTTATTATCTCAAAGATGTCTTCTCGAATCCTTGTCATTTATTTAATTTAGTTGGTAAAGAGATTCCGTTATTAGATATTAATAATGAAATTACCAACATTCCGCTTTGGAAAACATGTCAACCTTGAGCAAACTGATTCAATTTCCACTTTGTTTACCAATTTGCAACAAATTTCCAATTTTCATAACTTATCTCTGGTCTACATTAATTTGGCTGACTTCCAACCCCATTAATAAACCCCAGTAGCACGGCACTGACTCGCTAGCCTATATTCTCTGTAGAGAATGGAGATTACCGTTGCAATCGCGATGTTGCAGAGTTTCTCCGCTGGAAGCTGGAGGCAGCACCAGTCGAAACGATGAAGTATCTTAATTTTGGAATAGGAATTTTCATACCTATATACGAGAGTCACACAATTCAAACAGGCCGTGGAAAACAGAATCATTTTAAACAATTATTTATATGTAAGTGAAAATATAGAATTAACTAAAGAACATTTTCTAAAGAAAGTTTAGTTTCAGTTTTTAATTAATAACCACCTTCTTTGGGTACAATTTACGAGTTCCTGGCAAAAACAAATTAAACAAAAAACGAATTCTGCCGCAATTTTTTAGCCACGCCATATCTTCTTTATATATAATTCTTCTAATGTTCGAGATTCTTCCAATACATTGATGAGATTGGCAGCATATCTGAAGGGTGTATGTAATATATGTATCTATAATTCTAAATATTTAATTAATAACAAATATATGTTAAATGTACTTCTCAGAAAAAGTCTTCAGTAATGTCTCTGGCTTTTTAACATTCACATTTATCTGTCAAATACAAACATTTTAATTTATCCACTTGTTTTCCATGGGCTGCCAGATTCATTGACAACTTATTTTATATTTTTATAAGTCTATCTTTAACTCCATAGAAGATATAATAAAAATTTTAAATGTGTCAGATAGAGATTTTTATATTCTTTGATATTAGTAATAGCAGAAATTTTCAAAAAATTATGTTTAGAAGATTTTTTTAAAGAAACTATTACTTCCGGGTGTTCAATTGTTACCAAAATCTAATCAGCTCTTCCAGGAGTGTCAAATTGAGGAAACTGTAGTTAAATATTTTTTTAGTCTTATATTTGAGAAACCGTGGTTCGAACATCCACACATACACACACACACAAATAGGGACATCATCGTAAAAATGTTATAATCGGATTATAGCGACCGTAAAACGTGCTTATCCACTAAAATCTGGATATGCGATTTTTAGCATGATTCCAATACCTCTCTTAGCGAGAAGTAAAAATTCTAAAATTCATAATTATTTTGAAAGTTCAGGGTTAACACGAGGTTCCGTGACATATATTGGTGTATAATACAGAAAAAAATATATTATTGAACATTTGTTTTTGATGATTGCTTACATACGACTATGGAGATTGATTCCCCTATCAAAAAACAAAAACGCAAACAATAGCCTTTGAAATATGATGTAAAGTAAGATAAATACTTCTTTGTTTCGATATCCTTTTGATTTTTATCTCACCTTGGTCCGATTTTGTTGTTTTCCTCTTCGGAAAACACCCCGCACGTCACTGGTTTGTGGAGTGGTGGTTTGCACTCGTGCCAGCTGAGCGCGTGCCAAGAGACCTGTGCGGGGCTCGATCCCGGAACCCGGACCCGCAGGTTAAAAACAAGGCCACCTCGCCAACAGGCTGCCAAATTGCAACTTATACCCTGAGTTCAACATGGGAAAGTAGGACAAATGTCATAACATTCACAATATTGTTGAATATAGATGGTGAATAAATATTCACACATTAATTACGAGGACTTCAACAATAATACTCTTCACCATTCTTTTCCTCTAGTTCTTACAAGCTCGCAACCAATTTTCTTTTGAAATACATTACCTTCCGTCAATTCTATGTATTTTTTTAATAATCCCGTGCCAAAAGTTCATTGGAAAAGATTATCCAGTAAAACTGTAAAACAAACATATACTATTTTCTACAAATTCTTAACCGAGAGTTCCTAGAAAAAGTTTCTGTAAATCTTATTAAATTATATCACGATCATACAATATGTAAATTGCACTTAACACTGATATCTGTCAATTAAAATTATTTGAAATATCAGCTATTTCCATAATTATAGCAAAGCTTGCTGATTTATGAAAGTTAAGCTTCATTTCCACCGATTGTCCTAATGCGTAAGAGCTATAATTAATGCTTAAGAATTAAGAGCAATGCATAAGAACAAAAGATTACAAACTTCTAACCTGGAATTATGTATATCACATATTTAGAAAAACAAGAATTGCTGCTGCAATTGTAGTTTGCTAGACAACAAGTAATAAGGGAAAAATTGTGACATTTCTGCTGAATTAGTCACTAAACAAAATAGCTGGAAATGGTAAATTGTCATAATGCTTTAAGTCTTATGCACTAATCATTATGGATTAAGCAATAAAACATTCGGAGGAAATGAAACTTTAATCTCTTAATAATTCATTAACTCCATTTCTATTAAATATGAAGGAAAATGTATTATCAAATCGTATAGACAATAAGATATTCTTTCATATTGATAATCACATTTAATGTCCGGTTGACCAATAATAACCAAAAACTAATCAGCTGTTCATATGGAAGTAAAGATGAGGTATACGAAAGAATTATAATTTTTAGAATTGTAGTATTCGAGTTATCGTCAGAGAAAATTTTAGATTATAAAAAATCTTTCAGAACTCATATTACAACAATAAAACAACCTTTTAGTTCATGTTCTCTATTTTAACCCAACGTTTCGGCAGCAGACACCGGTTTCTTCTTCAGGCCTAAATATAAGATTTCTTCCGTCAAATCAGAGAGTATGGTGATGTTTTAATACTTATATAGGTATATTTTTTCCCCAAAACATGAAATCTGAAAATCTTTGTTTTTCAAATTTAAACAGTTCGTCGGCTGATTATTATGTACATTGTCCACTTTTTGAAAAAAAAAATATTTATAGACAAAATTGGTTTCCCGGTATTTCAATGTATCATGGCCAGTAGAAAGAACATCAAATTCAGTGCTTCTTGTACTTTAAACAGACTTATAGTTTTGTACTAGGTCCCTTAAAATGGCATACACTGAGAATTGTTTTGAATTAAGTCCAGTGCTAATCAGATTTCATAATTCTGTCGCGTGCTGCTGGATATAGTACAGTAAAAATAATAATAAAAAGTATGGACATGGTACAAAAAGTCTCTGTATTGGATTTTTTTTCATATTTTATTTTGAACTATGTCCAACTAGGTCTTTTTATATTTCGAAAGTATTTAAAAATTATAATTTAATAAATTTCATACAAAGTTAAGGAAAATGAAACTATACAAACAAAAAAAATTCAACATGTGTATTCATTATCCATTCTTTACAATAAAATTCTAAATGTTTGAAGCAGTTTTTCTCGAAAGTATTTGTGGACAGGTACATTCCAATAATCGGCCGACGAGTTATTTCAAATATTGGTATAGAAATAAAAGTTTTATTGCTTTACAAGCACCAACACTATGTATAACTAGTAAGGCAATGGCTTTCCTTTGAGGTGTCCCTAATGTGGCATAAACCCTTTACAATTCGCAACAAATAATCCTATTCCCTTGGCTATTTTACATCCTCACAATAACGTATAGCCGAACTTAACGGCTGGGTGAGAGGTCGCGACTCGCAAGCAATTAATCAGTGCCGGGCCATTATCATATTACGTTACGTTAACGCAACGCAAGCAAAGCCACGTGACGCACCCATTGTCCCGCCAGCCGCGAGCGACCGCCATCTTGTTTTTACCCGTGGCAACGGGATGAGAACTTACCCGGCCTACTTGTTGAGGGTGATGCGGATGTTGATGGATTCTTTTGTTTTTTAATGGTTGTGAGAGGGGTGTGAAATGTGAAAGGTATTGATGGGTTGATTAATTGATGGATCGGACTGGGGCTGGTGGGAAATTACGTGGGATGGACTTTGGATTGTACTGCAAAAATAAAAAACAAAAAATAATTGATAGCGGAGGGAAGACAATGGTTGATGACTAACGATGGAGCTAGGAGAAAGAAGTTTGTAACTAACAATATTGAATTCTCAGATGTATGTAAAAAATTATAAAACTTTCATAATCCGTCTCAAATGGACACATATGATACCTACAGTGGTGAACAAAAGTATGGAAATTTATAAATATTTCATTGTCACCTTATGTCACCTTTATGTAAGGAAGATATTGTCTTTGGTCAAAAAAATCGTTAGTAAGTTTTTAATGAATAAGCACGTTTGATGGTCTGTGTGTGTGTGTGTGTGTGTGTGTGTGTGTGTGCGTGTGTGTGTGTCCGTGTGTGACAAATTTTTCTCCGACGATAACTCCAACTACAATTCTAAAAATTATAATTCTTTCGTATTCCTCTTCTTTGTATCCACATGAAGAGCTGATTAAATTTTGGTTATAACTGATCCACCGGAGGTACCGTTATTTGAAGTATTTAACAGTTTTTCTTAAAAAACACGCAGTTAAATATAATTTTTTACATTTCATGTTTTATAATTATTAAACAAAAAGCTCTTCTCTATACGGCTTGATTATACATTTTCCTTCATATTCAATAGATATAGAGTCAAAGCATTATAAAGGGATTAATTTTCAAAAATCAGTTAGCTTTGCTACTTATAATGGAAACATCTGATATATGCAAAAAATTATAATTAATAATAATATTATTGGATATATAGAATCTTTTCCAAGGAACTTTTTTTATAGCATTTGTCCATTTATGTTTCAACATTTTTATTCCTAAAGATTCACACAGTTATTCAAATACTCTAAAAATGCGTACACTTGCGTAACATTCTCTATACAATCAAATAATATTACTACCAAGTTTACATCTGTACCCATTTTTGAATTATTGCCCCAAAAGTCAATATATCCCACATTTAGATAAAAACTTCAAAATTTTCAAAAATCTAATTTTTATGAATCTACGTACTTCTCATTGCGCTGATTCCAAACTTTGAAACCGCAGGTCGATATCTCTTTTCGTTCTCGAGATATTTAGATTTAAAGTTTTGCTCAAAACTGCCAATTTTTGGGTACTAACCCAAAAATGGGTCGAGATATGAATTTGGCGACATCACCATTCGATTCTACGGACAAAAATACATATGTATAGCAATTTTCATAATTTTTGTCCAACCGGTTCATTTTTTATGAATAAAAGCTTGAAAACCCCTGAAAATGTCCAAAATCTGAAAAAATCGTAAGGGGTACACCTTAGATTTTTGCGATTTTTGGCCATTTTCAGTTATTTTGCTTTAGAGATTGTATGCGGTGTTCAAAAATTCTTAAAATACGTGTACTTATGTAATTTTGCCCTTAAAATCGAATGGTGGTGTCTCCAAATTCATATCTCGACCCATTTTTGGGTTATTACCCAAAAATGGGCAGTTTTGAGCAAAACTTTGAATCTAAATATCTCGAGAACGAAAAGAGATATCGAACTGCGGTTTCAAAAATTTGGAATCAGCGCATTGAGAAGTATCTAGTTACATACAAATTAGATTTTTGAAAATTTTGAAAGTTTTATCTGAATGTGAGGTATATTGACTTTTGGGGCAATAATTCAAAAATGGGTAGAGATATAAACTTGGTAGTAATATTATTTGATTGTAAAGAGAAAAGTGTACGCACTTTTAGAGTATTTATATATGAGTATACATAATGTGATAATTTTATTGAATTTATAGAATATTTTCCAATAAACCTTCTGTATGGAATTTGTAAAAAAAATGTATTATATTCGTGTTACAATTATATTGGATATATAGAATCATTTTCAATAAACTTTTGGTATGGGATTTGTACAAAATACATCAAATTAACGGAAGGTCTTGTGCTGGCCACAACAGATTTTTTTAGTTATATTAATATTGAATAATTATAAAATAAGTTATAAAAACAACATTTCGGCACCATAAACTGGTTCCTTCTTCATGGAAAAAAGACATATAAAATGTTATGTTTATAGTAATGAAAACACGTCATCTACGTTAGACAGAAAATATAAATAATAAAAATGGCGCTATTATCATTCTAGTCTGAATACTCATCTGGTGTTCCTGCCTCTTTTCCCTTTAGTCGTCGTCCATCTCTGTCTCATTCGTCCGTGTCCGAGATGTTTAATGAAATAAATGGCGCGTGGCTGACGCAGATGATGTGATTATAGCGCCGAGGATGAGCCTCATCTCGTTTTGTTCCGGTTAGTCCAGAGCCCTATGCCAGTGCCAGTGTCACTGCCAGACATGCAAGAAGGATGGCTTACCAGAAACGAGATGAGAGTACAGTTAGTGGGAATACATTTGCTTGCTTCTTGTTTTCGTTAAGTATTCTCCTTAAAATTATTTGTCGTCTTGTCATGGATTATGTTTTCTGTTGAAATTGTTCTTCGGAGAAATTTTTTAATAAGTTGAAACAATGTTTCGGATCTAAGAAAACTATAAAAGGTTAAAAAAACTTTTATGCAGATTGCAGATAGTGCGGGAAGACATAGTCATAACGCAAGACAATATATTAAGTTATCCGACGACCACTACGAAAAGTACATAAATTCACACTCTAAACTATTACTGAAAGTTGGTCATTGCACACCACTAGCAATGCTGTGTGATATGAAACCTCATTAGCCAATCAGATGCGCCCGCAAGTGTGTGATATGATTTTATCACACGCTGGGACAACTGAGCGAACTAACCTAAAAATTTGTATTTAAAAATTTGACAGTTACATATAATTTGCTGAATTTACACGGATTAAGAAGGTTGGACCCTGATTAATCAGATTTTAACATAATTTTCGGTGAATTCTGATAGCAATGATGTTAACATAATCTGTTTTAATATTTTTATGTAAATTTTATATTGTTTTTTTGTGGTCGTCGGAAAAGTATCGTTTATAACACATACTGAAAGGGTATTTCACACTCATGTGATTAAACCAGTCGCTTTCGGCTCGTGGATCAAACTTCACACTCGTGTGAAATATTCAACTTTCAGCACTAGTTATACAATATACTCCTCTTTGCATAAAACTTTTTTTATTTATACAATTTACTTTTTAAAATGTCAAATGTCACCATTATTCATTTGAAATGATTTACCTGTCAGTGACATATATTTGAAATATGAACTTATTAACTAAGGAATTGTGTTTATCTTTAAAATGTAGACATCAGGTCACATAAAAAAGAATATTTTTTAAATTTATCTGTACAATATAGTAAAAGTATTAATGCATACCTATAGAAAATTCAATAATATTTCATTGTTATAATGACATAAATTACGAAAAAATTTAATGGTATTTTTCGAAGAAAACCACTTTAGGCTTCAAGTAAAGTACCATTTCTTGTTACCCGATTTGCACCAAAATTTAATGACTTCTTTCTATTATTAGAATAGAGTTGAAATACAAGGTTTCAAAATTTTACGTATCATAATTTGAGTCAGAGCGTCCACAGGATCCATAACACACACACACACACACACACACACACACATGTATACGCCTACACCCACAGAAATCATTGTGAAATCATGTTAAAATCGTATTCTTGGGACCTTAAAAAGTGGTCATTTACCAAAATCTCTATTTTTTGCACGATCCCTATACCTCCTTTAACAAGGGTACCGGGAGGTAAAAATGAAAATGGAAAATAGTTATTTACATATCAAGGTAGGGACATTCGTCTTTTCATGACGAATTTTGAGAACTATAATGTTCTAATAATAATCCTATAAGATTCAAAATTACTAAATGGTAGATACCCATAACCTATTTTCATTTAACAAGTAAATCACATTGAGAACTTAAGGAGTTCTATTTAAAATTGTACAAGAATTTAAAACAAATATATAGGTACTGGATATCATTTATTTAAATTTTGCAATTGTATTTCACATTAAAACGTAAAATGTGTTTTTTGTATTTTGTACAGTAATGTACTATTTTAATGTACTCAAAATCGTACAGTAATGGGTTACTTTACAACATAGAAACGTAGAAACCGTTATTGCATAGCATTTTGACACAAGAAATTGTTTATTTTTATTTTTTATCGTTTATCTTCTAAATCGTTTTCCATGTTCTTTTCATCATCCGGATCCATCGTTTTGCTAATCGATTTCTAAAAATTAATTTGTTTGGAGGTTGTAAGGTACAAAAAACAATAACTATCAAGTTTGTTACTGAGAATCAGATTACTATGTTTTTTTTAAGATGTTTTTAATTCAGTATATTAAGCCGCAAAAAAATCAAATTTTAATACTAATGTAAAACACGAAAAAATAGTGTACGTATGGCATTTAAACATGACACACTCGTCTGGTAGACTTTCACTTTTCTTAACTTGGAACGTAATATACTATTGTGAAAATAAATTTGGCAACGATGCGTTTTACTTAAATTTCCCTTCCGATTTTGCGGCAGGGAAGTAGTAGATTACATGTCGATTTTAGAAAAAATAACTAACTCTAGTAGAGTATGCAAATTTCTATTTATTTCTGACATAACTTTTTCATTGCAATTTTCCCATCTTATCTTCCTATCTCACCAGCATTCATCCTATTCAACTCTTCCCACCATTCTATATCACCCCACCCTATTTCAATCGGAGACTGCACGGGACACGGGACAAAACATCCCCGCGTATTATCTGCAGAACACAAGTTGACTCATTATTCATTTGTACATAGCACTGTCCCTGTGCCTGTCTCTGACTGTGACTGTGGGATCGCCCGAACCCCGAACGACGCGATTGAATTGGTTCAGGAAATCCGGAATGACTGCTGGATGAGTTTAAATTTTAATTTTGATGATGATGTCATCTCAGATAGACATGGTGCGCAATAGGGCAATGAATATAGTGGAATAGTTGATTTTGTAGGGTACAAGACTTTATAAAGATGCAGGGGATTTATTTTTTATGGGTGGCAGCGTTGTTGTTTCTGCATCGGATAGCAGCCTCATGGCGTGCCAGAGTTAACTCGATCTCTAATGCAGTAATATTTTGTTTACAGAATTTGTTTAGTATTTATTTGATAGTTTTGCGTGAAAGGTTATTGTATTGTCTAATGATTCGGTCGAGACGACACGAGATGAGAAATTCATTGACTCTTCTCGTCTCGATTCAAATTCATAAAATTATATGTATATTTTGGTTTGGTCCCATAAACTAATTATTAAATTTATACAATTTTGTATTAATAGCAATTTAAACAAAAAGATAAATATTTGTCGTTTTATATGTCAAAATTTGTTATAACCTAAAACTTGTGCAGATTTTATCATAATTTAATATTTATCTAGCATTTTCTACTCTGTTATAAAACATTAAATAAAAATCTGTTGTGGCCAGCACAAAACCTTCCGTCAATTCGATGTATTTTGTGTAAATCCCATACCAAAAGGTCCTTGGAACAGATTCTATATAATATCATGTAAAATCGAACACGAACACATACTGTTTTTTACAAATTCCATACTAAAAGTTCATTTGAAAAGGTTCTTTAAATCCAATAAAATTATAACATAAACTACACTAAGTAATGTCCTTCCATCTTCTCTTTGGCCTTACTCTGTATGTCACTTGCGAGTAACAATATGACATACCAATTTTAGATCCTATACTTTTCATATTTGGTTTTGCACTTGCAACTGACATCTGTCAATTATTTTTTTTGAATAATTATGTCAGCTGTTTCCATAATAAATTGCAAAGCAGACTAATTTTTGAAAATTAATTTCTTTATAATGCTTTAAATTTACATCTATTGAATATGAAGGAAAATGTATAATTAAACCGTATAGAGAAGAGTATTTTCTTTAATATATATAATAACAAAATGTCAAAAAGTAATATTTAACTGCGTTTTTTTAAGAAAAACTGTTAAAAACTTCAAAAAAGGGTACTTCCGGTGGATCGATTATAACCAAAATCTAATCAACTCTTCATATGGATGTACAGAAGAGGAATACGAAAGAATTATAATTTTTAGAATTGTAGTATTGGAGTTATCGTCGGAGAAAAATTTGTCACACACGGACATACATACACACACACGGACACACACACACACACACACACACACACACACACACACACACACACACACACATACAGACATCATCTTAAAAATAGTAAATTCGTATTGTAGGGACCCTAAAACGTGCTTATTCATTAAAAACTCACCACCGAATTTTTTGACCAAAGACAATACCTTCCTTACCTAAAGGTGACGGAAGGTAAAAAGGAAATAACGCTAAAAACCTTAATTAACAAATTCTGACAGGTAAAATGTCAAATACTTTAATATATTTTTGTTCAAAAATGCCATAGCTATTGCTATTAATACAAAATTGAATAAATTTAATAATTAGTTTATGGGACCAAATATTACATTAGTTACACGTTTTTGGTGTCATTTTTTATATTTCTATTGATACCACAACCATCGTTCTGAGTTAAAACGGGGGAAAAAAGACGAAAAATCTCGAGTACGAGACGAGACGAGAATCGAGAAATATCTCGTCTCGACAGAATCACAAGTATTGTCTATCTTTATTTTTGTTTTTCTATCTATGTATTCATTACCCAATACCGTAGACTTAACAATATATCTATTGTGACAGTATTTTATATGTTCCGGCAGAAAAGTGAATTTTAAGGTACATATAAGCACGTTGTAACCAAGGCCGTAATTAATTGCGAGTACCTTACGAACACTTTTCGTTTGTGGTACGTACCTACATAATTGTATTTCTTATTGGTTTCCAAAATTGATAAATTTCCAGCAATTTGTTGCAGTAGTTTTACGTACATAGTGTAAATTGAAGAGTGGAACATAGGCGTTTAACAAGGGAAATCAGTTCTTTGCGCAAACGTTACCTACTTATTTTATGCAAAAATACTTCAAATAAGGGTTATAGAGATTTAAATTCTACATCTAAATCATGTGATACTATTATTCTACCTCTTCATATAAACGTAAAAATTTATTATAATATTACAATTTTTATGATCTATTAGTCTAGAAGGCATAGATTTATAACAAAAAAAAAATAAACAAATGCGTTATTTTTAACTGTCAATTATACACAAAAAGGAAAGGTGTTTAGTTCTAATTGACAGTTAAAACAACGCATTTGTTTATTTTTTGTCACATAACGACGATAACTCCAATACTATTCTAAAAATTGTAATTTGTATTCCTCTTTTTTACCTCCATATGAAGAGCTTATTAGATTTTGGTTATAATTGGTCAACCGGAAGTTCCCTTATTTGAACTTCTTTAACAGTTTTTCTTGAAAAAACGCAGTTGAATATAATTTTTTTGATATTTTACATTATTAACAATATGAAAGAATATCTTTTTGTCCATATGGTTTAAATATTCATTTTCCTTCGCATTCAATAGATATAGAGTTAAAGAATTAAATATATGCTATAGTCGTGGAAATATCTGATATAATCAAATAATTCTAATTGGATTTCCAACTTTCGGTATGGAATTCTTAGAAGATAGTGTATATTCGTGTTACAATTTTACTGGATATGTAGAATCTTTTTCAAAGCAATGTTTGGTATACGATTTGTACAAAATACTTAGAATTGACGGAAGGTAATGTACTGATATTCTCTTTTGAAATCTTGTCTAATATCATCCTAAAAATCTGAGGCGAGGCTATTTTCTTGTTTCACTTCTCTTTCGGTTTCAAATAATATCTCCTATCTAATAATACCCCCCATCTGTTCTATTTTTATGTCTTTGTACACACTTTTAATTGTTTGGAACTCTTTTGTTTTATGCCTGCCGATATTCAATTTCTGTTAATGTCATTGTTTCATTATTAATTTATACCTCAAAATTTGCTGATTTAGCTTTACAGACGATCAGTTTTTCTAAACTTGTAAAGTATAGCCTCCCTTATCAGTATTCACAAATATGTTGATTTATTGTTTCTACTCGAAGCAAAATTTCCACATAGCATCTCTTGAATACTAAAAAGACCCAATAATATTCTATAAAAGTACAACAAAACTTCGCGGCCTGAAAGTTATAAAAGTGGAACATCTGATCAATTTTAATATTTGTTAATACATCAAACGTCAATCCACATATAAATCTTTCCATGTCGTTGTTTTGTTATTTCTATTCTCGCTGAAAAGATGTCACTAGTGTTTACAAGAGCAAGACGTGTGAGATGATTTGATAAAACATTCCCTCCAGCTCCAGCGAATAATACAACTTCATGCCAACAAGTTTTTTTCATCAGGAAAAGAGAGAATTTCCCACACAATGAAAAGAAAAAAAAAACTAAAGTAAATGGGAATGGGATAAAGAGAGACAGCGGCAAATAACCAAATGAAAACATCAAAGTATCAGAGATGACAGTGCAAGATCGAACCGATCGCAGCAGCCTTGGAAAGAGAGGGAGATATAGATGCTGCACTGTGCCAAGTCCTGCAAACTTTCCTAAACGAAAACTTTCAAGAGTGGGGAATAAATCACACGCGTTTTTTCCGTAAATATTTTTGAAATATAGACGTTTTTTAAGCCAAGAACAATGCATTAGGGGCCAGCCAGAATGTTAGTGTCCAACAGTGGTCTAACGTTATATTATAAATGGTTTCTTTCCCCATAAAACTATTGTTGAAAAAAAATATACGTATTTTGCCGTAAAAACGATTGATATAAGTAGACAGTTAGCTGAAATTAAGGACAGAGAATTACAAGAGGCTGAATAATATCAGTACTCTTACAAAAACAAGTTTAATTCAGTGGCGGCTCTTGAGAATTTATAGTGGTGAATCTGCAGCAATAAAAAAAATACTAATTGAAACCATTTTTCCTACCTTTAATGAAATTTACTTATAATTGCTTTTTAATATTAATAGGATAGTTGCGAAAAAAATAAATGTTATTTTCTCCTATTAATTATGAAATATACACTAATTCTAAACATATTAATGTAAAAATTATTAGAAAATATAAAACTTTTCATTCATAATTTCCATAAATAAAGTTCGCGGTGGAATTCTTGTGACGTAGACTTTTAATAATTATATAGTTCGACCAAGTATGTATGACTATACAAGCTTGTTAGAATACCACGACAAAGCGAAGATGTTGAATTATATTTAATTGTATCATACAAGTATTTACAGTATAATTATAAAAGAAAAATAACAGATACAAAAGTATTATTTAATAGTACGTATATTTTATAATTATTTACTTGAATACCAGATATTTTCAAGATATTTAATTCTTATATAGACAAATTCATAATTTTGCCACCAGGTGGCTGCACACTCCAATGAATGTACATGTCATTTTTAGTGATATAACCTATGTTTTACGTGTTAAAATCATATTTTATTTTTCTTTTCTATATCAGCAGATTTAAAACAAGGTAATGAAACTAATGAATTTGTGTGAAAATGAATAATTTCTTTTGAAATAGTGCTTCTCTTAAACATATAAATCATTTCAAATAAAAATGGTAGTATTGTGTACAGAGTGTACAACCAAGAGTGTACCTCAAGGGCAAGAAAGACTGGTGATTGGTATTAATAAAACACGTCACCACGGGAAAATTTGAAATTAGAATTTAAAAAAAAAAAAATTATATTACTTGAACAATTCTTTCAGAAAAAAAATAAATTGGAAAATGCGCAACTGTCCTATTGCGTCCCTAACATACCAAGAATGCACCACTTTTTAAATATACAACACACTTCTCAAGTTTTTTTAAATTTTTTCATTTAAATGTTTTAAATATACTGCACCTGTTTTTATCCATAATGAAACAGCGCTAAACAAAAGACGTGGAAAGTAAAAAAAACCGTTTTTCTCTGTACTTTTGGATCCTTATTGTAGTGTTTTATTGGTAGCGGGATTATGTAAATAATAATTCAGGCACAGCTCCACTTGGGGCTAGGTTATTAATATTAACAATCACAAGTTCAAAGAATTAGAACATTAGAATTAAAAACTATCAGTAGTACCAATACATAACATGCTCTACTTTCTGAGGACTGAAAAAATTCCAATCACGTGTGAGACGCCCTAAATTTATGATTTTAAGTTTTTCTTGGAATTCCACTCGTGACAATTTTATATTTGGAAATATTTAACAGCGTTCTTCTCTTTGTTCATTTATACGATAATTAATACTAAATGTCAGTATTAAGTAAAAAAAAGTAAAAGATGCACAATAATTATCTATGACGTTAATATTATACTTTGTGTAGTAAAAACGTAGCTTGATTATCCCCACTAGGATAGACTTGCATCTGTAATTTTTCTTTTTCGACACTTGTCTTTATATTTAGACCAGAAATGTCTATTAACCATATATTTTGCTCTTTTTCATAGTCTAATCTCGTATGGGGTAATTCTGAAAGAAGAAATTAGAATAATTGCTAAAGTTGCAAATCGCGAACATTGCAAGCCTCTCTTTAAACGATTCTCAATACTTACATTATCATGCTGCTATATATACGAAGTTATAGTAGAAATACATAAAAATATAAATAAATATACTAAAGCAAGTGATAATCACAATTATAACACTAGGAGCAATGATATGCTATGTACTAAACGGTATAGACTTGCCACCTCTGATAAAAATACCATTAATATTAAACTATATAATCATCTACCAGCATCATACAAAACATTAAATTTAAAAGCATTCAAAAAACAGATAAAAAATATTCTAATAAATTATTGTTTTTATTCTGTGGAAGAATATTTAAGTACCACTCTCCACTGTGTTTAGTCTAACTCTTGTTTGTAGATGGAATATACTTACCATTCTTAATTTTTTATTTTGTATCCTTTTGTGCCTTGTGACGTATTATAAATGTTTTTCTATGTAAACACATAATAATGAAATAAATATTATTATTATTGTTGTTGTAACTCGGTCTATATGAATTGTGCTGTTTGCTGCGGACTGCATTGAATCCTACGTTTAATATACTAGCTCACACAATACACCGACTATTGAAAAATACGCTTGCGTAAAAATGAATTACTATCGAGCAATATTTTATTGCAAACCAGAAAATAATTGTTTTTGGATATATGTATATAAATTTAAGAGAGAAATAAAATTAATCATTTTTTGCAGCCCTGCAGCTAAGGTTGCCAACTGACCTTTATAAAAATATAAAAATGAAATAATTATTTCACATTTTATGTAATGTAATGAAATAACGATAGAATTTTTGAATTATTGATATATTGGTACTAATTTATCTACTAACATTTAGTTTACAGTCTTCCCTAAAAGGGGAAACGTAAAGATGTATGCTTTGGTGTTTGGTGATAACTTCAGATCTTCAGAGATAAAAATATCTGTGGTTCGCTATTGTTAACTTGCCAATTTTGTTACTCTCATGCTCATTGAAAGACTATCCGGATATAAATCTCGTTTATATTTTATTATAGTTTATTAACGCTAAATAAATGCTTTGTCAGTTTAAAAAATTAAAATGTTAAATTAGATGTTAGTAGCTAACATATCTATTAAGATTAGATATCTTATTGTTTTCGTCATAAAATATTGATTTTAATTTTTTAACAATTTGTTCAATTTGCTTCATTGTAAAATACTCTAACTTTGCATTAAAACACGTTTGACCTTGAAAATGTCAAAAAATCACCTGCGGCGCATTTTTTCCTCGTAAATTTTAAATCCTACGCATAATTCAGAAAGAGATTGCAGAAAAAAATGTCCTTTTTTGTATATTTGAAAAGTTGGCAACCCTACCTGCAGCCCTTATGGATAAGCCGCAATGGATGCATTGCACAGTAATTGCCATATGACGTCATTTTAAGTCTGTCATCTAGCGGTATTTTTGTAAAGCTTTCTAGAGATGATGCTCTGTTGCCACATAATTGCTATATAATTAAATCGGATTGTATTAATTAAAAAATATTCTAATAATGCCAAAACAAATAAATTATTGCAATTTTGAATTTAAATATGATATATCCAATAAAGAAAAATTAATTTTGTGTCAAAATTAAGTTTTAAACAATAGTAAAATTTAATAATAAACACACTGGCA
The DNA here is from genome assembly GCA_943142095.1 of Ophonus ardosiacus. Taxonomy (NCBI): domain Eukaryota; kingdom Metazoa; phylum Arthropoda; class Insecta; order Coleoptera; family Carabidae; genus Ophonus; species Ophonus ardosiacus. Next base: position 46,474,856 of record OW964827.1, on the reverse strand, counting down.
ACAATGGATTTTCTGTCATGTAATGAATGTGCTTAGTTTGAGAAGCGATGTTGAAATGTTTTAAGTTAAAAATTATCAAAAATATGGAACAAATAGAAGTAAAATGTGTTAAGAAACGCAAATTATTTCGAAAATATTGTTCCTTAGCTTCTTGTAATGCGTCATCCCAATTATTATCGTATCATAGATTTCCGAAGAACCCAGAAATGAGAATAAAGTGGTTAATTTCATTAAAAATTAATACAGAATAAAGCAATTCGCATTTGTCTGTTGCAAACATTTTAAGGAATCTGATTTCATACCAAGTTTTTTGAATTTAAAACACAACTATTTCATTTCATCATCTCTATGCGCAGAAAATAAACTGCGCATTGAAAACATCTCATTTTTACTATCTCTCTTACTTTGTGCAATGCATCCATTACATCTCAAAAAACTATAAAAATCACCAAAAGTATGAAAAATCTAGTTTTATTTTCTAATGAATCAAAGTCTTGTATTAAATTAACTACTTCAATATTCTTCTACCTACTCTTTTCTCATATAGATAGTTGTAGACTTGTATACAATGTTTTGGAACTATTTTTCCATTTGTACAAAACATTTTCACACAGTTGTTGGCAGCCTTGATATGGAGTGTTTATATCTCTGTCTGTAGTAGCTTCCTCCAGTAGTAGGGTGACATATTGGCTCATTTACCGAGCTGTCTGTCTTTTCATCTGTTTGCCGGCAGAGGCGCTCGCATCGCCTGCTACTGCTGACGTCACAGCAAAGTCGCTGTTTGCTGCTGAAGATTACGTTGTCTACACAACAGATTAAATCAAATATTTTTCATTCGTTAAATGGCCGCTCTGCGCTCTGTGCATTTCACTTTCGGATGTTTTATCACTGCCTGCTACGCTTTTCGTTTTTCCTTCTTTCGTTCGCTTTGCTTTAGCAGGGAATTTTTCTTTGCTTGACTGTCACGAGCGACAAGATTTGTTTATACAAGTTTGAGTTTTATTTATACAGCACTTGTGTGCTGAATATCTTTATTTTTTCCTGTTTTGGTTTTTGGGAAGAGCAAATGCTAGGTGCTCTATCATCGCTATAATGGATAACATATTTTACAAAGAAATATTATCTTACAACATCAAATTTTACACCTACAAGGATACTATAAAAATGTTATTTTTACAAAAACCATACTTTGCAAAAGATATTGTGGTATTTTCTTATATCTTTTGGTGTTTCAGTAAACTCTTGTACCTTTTTCAGGGTCTATATATATATATATATATATATATATATATATATATATATATATATATATATATATATATATATAACTCTGTATCTATTGAATATTAAGGAAAATGTATAATCAAACCGTGTAAACAATAAGATATTATTTCTTATTGATAATCACATAAAATGTCAAAAAATGATATTTACTTAACTGCGTGTTTTTCAAGAAAAACTGATAAGAACTTAAAATAAGGGAACTTCCGGTTGACCATTTATAACCAAAATCTAATCAGCTCTTCATATGGATGTAAAGAAGAGGAATACGAAAGAATAAGCACAGATAAACACACACACACACACACACACACATTCGGACATCATCGTAAAACTAGTAAAATCGTATTCCATAAAAATGCATATTCATGAAAAACTCACCACCGAATTTTTTGACCAAAGACAATACCTTCCTTACCTAAAGGTGACGGAAGGTAAAAAACAAAAAATAATGCATACGAAATAAAATTATCATACAGTAAGATCTTGCAAAATATTACATAAAATGTACACAAAATACCTTCGTTATTAACATTCAGTTTTATACATCGTACAAAAATTCATAAAGGACACAATTTGCTGTCAAAATCGACAACAGAATAAATCATAAATAGCCGGATTTATCTTGCGGAAGGTTTTTTTCATAACATTATCAATACGGACTCCTCTATTGGTCACCTGTATATCAATGATTCTGTAGGAATTTAAATAAAATGTAAAGAATTTAATTGACTCTTAATTTGGCCTGAAATTTGCTTTTACCTTTTTCAACTTTTCCAATACGCCAAAAGATACGCTCTTTAGTCATTAAATATAAAAGTAGGCGGTAGTTTGTCATATGTTAAACTGTATGAACTCTGACGTCACATGACTTTTTCAAAATATTACACAAATTTCATTATTTAATTGTAAACTATCTAATGGATATTTCGTGATATTTTCAAATTTGGGCCACTTTAAAGAACAATATCTTTAAATTTAGTACTTAGAAGTTATGTAAAAATTCTTGTAACAGCCCTATTCTGTTTTTCTTCCAAAATCTTGAAATTTTCCAAATCGAAATTGCGTTTTAATTTATTGGAATGTGCCAAAGCACATTTGTTTGTCGTGTTGTTTTGTGTTGATCTGCAATGTTCGCTCATCCGGATTTTCGAATATTGTTTAGTAGTAGTTCCTACATATGTAGTTTTGCAAATTTCAGTAGAGCAATAAACCACTTTTGATTTGTCGTTCTTTTCCACTGGGGCCTTCAACTTGCTGAAATGTAAATTTTTATTTTCTTAAATATGACATTTTTCATTTTTCGTGGTAATACCTATACTTGTTTCACGTAAAAAAAAGCAGATGGCAAGCTCATCGCTTTTACATGCATTAAATAATCATTTGACAATTATATGTCTGTATATTTCTTTCAGTACTTGTAAAATACCGTAAGTAACTAAAATATTTTGGGTTGTAATAACTTTAGGCGGATTTTGCCCGAAACATCCTATGTAATACACAATATGTTGTACTCGTACAATAATAAACCTATGGAACTTCAAGGCCTAAAGTTATTAAAACCCAAAATATAATCTACAAGATTCCCAAGATTCAACGATTTTATTTTTTAACTAAAATATTTTCCATAAACCAGTAAAAAGAAAATTGATACCACAAAAATGATTTAATTCATAAGATATTCCAAACTTTAGTATTTTATGTTTTTGAAAGTTTATATAGTGTAAAAGATATGAATTCAACTTAATAGAACTATAAACTCCATATTATAGAAAATAGAAAGATTCTCGGAAATATAAATATTTATGAAGCATGAAAATCCATCCAGAAACAAACTTTTTACAAAGTTGGCTGTTTTCCAGTTACATCATACATTTCTCTATCTCATATACCCGACCTAAAATATACCTAATACACTCCTTTAAAAAATACCCTCTCAGGAAAGCAATCACATGTTGATTCCTGCACGTAACGAATAGTCCAGGATGGGCTTTAGGGGTAGAAACCAGAAGAATAGAAGTAAATCGTGAAAAACCGACATTAACTTTCGCTATAGTTTCATATATTCATCTCTGCTATCTAGTTGGCCGGGCGCCGCTTGTGACGTCAGAGCGACTTGTCATCCGAAGGGTAAACAAGCTAACAGGGCCAGAGAGCGCTAGTGTTTGCCTACAAGTCGGCCGATTTGTCAAACATTTTATTTTCTTTCGCCTATAAGATGCTCCTGTCTCTTTCTACACTAACAGCGCTCTGTTTCTCTGCATTTGCTTGATTTTGTTTTGTTGTTTTCATACTTTGATTACATTATGCAGAGAGAGAATTACTAAATTACATTAGGCTTGTTTTTGTTTATCTTTAAAATCGTATTACTTGCAAAGGAATTTAATATACAAAAAAAAACATTTTTTTCTGTTCACTTTAACTTTAAAAATAAATAAATAAAATCATTAATGATAGAAAAGGTTCCTTGACTGGATATGTTGATGATTTAATACAAATTTCTGGATTGCAGTCACAAAATTTTATTTACTAAATTCTCGGGTCGACCTGTTTCGAGCTCCACATGAGCCTTCCTCAGGAGCTGAACAATATTTACAATAAACGTTACAATTTAACAATCAGAAATAACAAAAATGTTCAAACATTTGTTCTTAGTTTTTTATAAAAAGTTATATATAATTTATTCTTTTATCTTTTGACGAAATCCATGTGCTTTATGTTGCACTTACGTTTTCATTTTTTTCATATATTTTGTTACCTATGCCATGTATCTAAAATTTTCATAATTCTCATGTAAGTACTTTTAAAAAAAAATTTGTTATTTCTGATTGTTAAATTGTAATGTTTATTGTAAATATTGTTCAGCTCCTGAGGAAGGCTCATGTGGAGCTCGAGGCCGGTCGACCAGAGAATTTAGTAAATAAAATTTTGTGACTGCAATCTAGAAAATTTTATTACATCAAAATCTCTAATGTCTGACGATAAAATTATTTTGCAAAATGTGAAAGTTTGCACCCTACGAAATTAGTAATAGTTATGACTTGCAGAATTAGTCATTAGTTAAGTAAGATTTTATCTTCTTAGAGTTAATTATTTTTATAAATGTTTATTATAATTTTAAAAGAAACTTGTTTTATTTTAATTTGTAAGAATACATATTTTATTTTTTGTGTTTATTTTATTTTAAGATATTGGAATAAATTATTTTATTGATGTTATGCTGTACCTTTTTTTTAAATTTATCGACAGACATCAGTGATTTTATTTATTTATTTTTATTTATTGTTTTAACTTTTCACGACTATTATGATAACGTGTTTTTTTTTTACATTTATACTTGAATTGTAATAGTTATTTGTATCACTAGGCCAGAAACTGAACATTTGCGAGGGCGAATTTATTTTGACAGGCTGAGCTGAAAGCGAGGCCTCCAAATTACGAGATCTCGCAAAACAATTTCTGGGTGTGTGATACACCAGATTTTTTGTGCCGACGACATTTTTAATTTATTAAAGAAATATTATTACTACTTCAAATATTATATACTAAAAATTCATTTGTTTTATTGAAAAAAAATAGTGATATATAGTAACCAATAATCCGCATTATAGGTTAAAATTTGAAGATACATTTTCTGCTTATATTCGTTCAACAGAACCTCAAAAATAAAACGAATGTGATTATATTTTACAACAATTAATGTAATAGTAACCGTATAATACGAGAATAATATGAATAACAAATCAGAAATAGTGTTTTTAAATAATGTGTCACATTTTGAAAATATTTGTAAGTTGACATTTCACCAGAATAATACCAACATATAGTCATAAAATTCGCTATCTGTTTGCTGGCCTAGGCGAGAAAATAAGTGTTTTTGGACGATTTCGAGATATATAAAACAAGCTATGCCGGACGAAGGCACGAAAAAGCTTTTATATCACGTTTCTATAATTTCCACGTAAGTTTGACCTTGTTAAAATATTATATAATTGTTAGTTACGTAAATTTCACCGAGCTCCTGATGAAGACTTAAGTGGTGCCGAAACCGATCGAGGCCGAATATAAATAAACATTTTGACTGCGTATCCAGGATTTTTTTTAAGCCTAGGCTATAAAGTCATACCTACCAGTGTGTTGCTAATGTGTGGTAAATAATTGTTGCTTCTAAGTTTAGTGTATAAAAAAAATCATAAGTTTATTGTTCTCTGACTGCGCTCTTTTATAAAAAAATTATTCAAACACTTATTAATTTCCATTTTCTGATCTACAACCACAAATCCCAAACAAATAAATCGTCGCAGCTTTCTCGTTGGAAACCAAAAGCGTTTATCTTTTGAATACATTCTCCATCATATGAGCAGCAGTAAAAATGGAATTGTTATTTTAATACGGAATATATATCTTGGTGGTGGATGCGCTGCCAGCAAAACGCAATGCACCCATTCCCTTCTGGAGAAACGGTACAGGAAGGAATGTTTGTATTTGTTTTTGATGTTTTCCGATTCTGTTGTAAAATAAAAGAATGTTTATTGAATATCTCTTCTTCACTGTTTGTGCTTGTTTCGTGACGTGTCTCCTAGATACGCGAGGATCCTTCGATGCTGGGATGTTTTGTATATTTTTCAGTTTTGACAGATGAACTCGACTGTTGCTTGCCTTTCTGGAATATATATACAGTGTGTCCCATTTAGAAGTGCCACCATTGGGATCTCGAGAACTATAAGAGATACAATGTCGGTTAAATGGAACTTTTTGTGCGCCTTTGGAAGGCCATCTCCGATGTGCTTTTGTTTTTCCAAAAATTCTCATAGGGCAGTAGATAATGACGAAAAACTGAATATTGTTGATTTTTTCTTTCTCAAATAACTTCTAAACTATTAATAATTGAGAAAAAGGTTTCAAATATAAAAGATAGATATTTTTATTAACTAACCAGTGGCGTACGAAATAAATTTTTATATCCGTAAATTTTCGAGATATAACACAAACTTATATTTTTTTAAATGGAACCCATATCTGATTTTAGTCTCAAAAAAATCAATAATTTTTTCTCCTTTCAATGATGTAAGGGTTATTATGTTTTATATTTGTTTTGCTCCTAAAATTTAATTTTTCTCCTTATTTTCCTGAATTTTCTTATTATTTTCCAAAAAAACATTATTATTTTTATTAATTATATTGTATTTGATTAAGATAATTTGTTTTATGCCTTTATTACTTAATATTTTCATTCTAGACTCATAATTACAAATTACACTATGATGAGCCAAGGGCGACCTGATACAAAATATTATAAAAATTAATTTGATACGAATTTTGAGCAAAATTTTCTAACGAAATAAATTATTTAAATACAAGGAGTATTTCCAAATAGAAATCTACCAATATTTTCAAAATAATTGTAAATTTAATACAAAATAAGGAAAAAATAATAATTTTGAAGGCAAAACAAATATAAAACATAATAAGCCTTACATCGTTGAAAAGAGAAAAAAATATTTATTTTTTTGAGACTAAAATCAGATATGGGTTCCATTTAAAAAAATATAAGTTTGTGTAATATCTCAAAACTTTACGGATATAAAAAATTATTCCGTACGCCACTGGTTAGTTAATAAAAATATCTATCTTTTATATTTGAAACTTTTTTCTCAATTATTAATAATTTAGAAGTTATTTGAAAAAGAAAAAATCAACAATATTCAGTTTTTCGTCATTTTCTAGTGCCCTATGAGAATTTTTGGAAAAATGAAAGCACATCTGAGATGACCTCCCAAAGGCGCATAAAAAGTTCCATTTAACCGACATCGTATCTCTTATAGTTCTCGAGATCCCAATGGTGGCACCTCTAAATGGGACACACTGTATATATATATATATATATATATATATATATATATATATATATATATATATATATATATTTGAATTTGCAAATAAGATTTACTTTTTACAACAATGAACACTAACTTCACAAGATTTAAGCTATTTTCAGAAAAGCAAGTTGCAAAATGCGTCAGCAATGCAACAGTTTGATTATATATGTTGCTTAAACTGAGATGGTTGTAGATTCTTTCAGAAAATATTACATTAAAACATCATCAATACATAATTCCAACTTTTTTCTCGTTAGCAAAACTTGACATAGACGTTTACAGTTTTTGTAGGAAAAACGCAGTTAAATATCATTTTACGACATTTTATGTGATTATCAATATGCAGCCTCGCCTCAAGATTGGAATTTTCAATGCCGGGAGTACGAGGAAGGCAAAAGAGAAGATAGAAGGACTGTCTAGCAGAAGATATGAGAGAGGAAGAACTGTGTGAAGAAGATGTATTGGACAGGAATTCCAGAAGAGAAGAGTATGAATCAGCGACTCCTAATAATATAGGGAAAAGCTGAAGGAGGTAGTGTCAAGTGCAATTTACATAATGTACGTTCATGTTATTGTTGTTATTGGATTTATGTAATCTTTTCAAAAGAACTTTTAGTATGAAATTTGTAAAAAATAGTGTGTTCGTGTTACAATTTTACAGGTTATATAGAATATTTTTCAAGGAACTTTTGGTATGGTATTTGTACAAAATACAGAAATTGACGGAAGGTCTTGTGCTGGCCACAACAGATTTTTACCTCTCGCTAAGAAAGGTATTGGATTCATTCTCTCTCTCTCTCTGTGTGTGTGTGTGTGTGTGTGTGTGTGTGTGTGTGTGGGTGTGGATGTGTGAGTGTGGATGTGTGTGTGTGTGCGGATGTGTGTGTGTGTGTGTGTGTGTGTGTGTGTGTGTGTGTGTGTGTGTGTGTGTGTGTGTGTGTGTGTGTGTGGATGTTGGGAGGACGATTCCTCAAAAACTATAAGAATTTAAAAATATTCGCATTCATAATTTATGAATAATAATAATTCACAACTGATTGTCAAAGTGCAACTCACGCAAAAGATCACACAAATAACATATCATTCATTTGTGTATATCGCAAATTTTACATTTTGTTCTTTCTTGAAGCTTTGGAACTATATTATGAAAAGTTAAATATATCTGTAGATATACGGCAGAAATAATTTTATTCAGAAATAATAAAGACAAAATATTTAGCATTAACATGATTAAATTATGTGTTCTGGATTATCATTTCAAATGAAAACCGCATTACCATTAGCACCTCGTTGTCGTTGTTTGTTTCCCAACAAATTCTCTTTATTAAAGTTTGTCATTGAGTCGCGTATATTTGTGAATTACAGAGTCTCAGCCAAGTTTTAAAACCAGTGATTATAATAATACCGTTGAATAATAAATAATATGCAAAATACCATTTTAATAAAGCTCATTTCCATATCGCGGTGAAATTAACTCACAGATAACAAACGCTTAGAGCCCGTGCAACTTCATTAGGGCGTCGGCGTCGGGGTGCCTTGAGAGCGCACAACAGACACAGGCCACTTGTGGACGAGGGAACTTTTTAATCTTGTTTTCGTTATGGTCCTTGTTGTTATTGTTTGTGCGAGAATTAAGCGCTTGTAAAACAAGGATTCCAACAGGGTTGCCAACGTTCCAAATGAGACTATTTTACAAAATAGAATAGCCCAAAATGGACTGAACGTTGGTGGATATATAGATTTGAATTCGACTGTTTAGATTTCTTAAAGAATCAATCCGTGGTAAGACGCAAAATCTATTTTATCTGATATCGATAAGAATAAAAATTATCTGAGTGAGAAACAACAAAATTATAGATTATCATGGTGGCCAACAGTCAAGTCAAAGAATCAGGAAAAAGAGAAATGTCAGAAAATTTTTCATTAGACAAGAAAAAATCTTTTTTAAATGGTATACTTTTCCACTATGGCGTCCACCATAACTCGAAATTGATTATCAATATTATTTTTATTATTATTACTATTATTATTATTTTCTTTCTTTTAAGGGCACATTAGACAACTATGGTTATTACGCGAATTATTATTATTATTATTATTATTATTGTTATTTATTTTTCATAAAAGCAACGTCTTTGATCGGTGGTGGTACAGCAAATACGAAAATTTAAAAAAAATAATTATAAATAACAATAACGTAGTACCGCTACACAATAAAAATAATCAATTTTTCTTTATTGGGCAATTCTGAACATATCTGTAAGTCTTACAGATCCATAAATCTGTAAAAACCTGACAAAAACGCATCTATTTTTGTTTATTAATACAAAATTATACATTAGGGTGGCAACTTTCGTTGCGATTTTGTTCATTTATTTACAGATTTACAGATCTGTACGACTTACCACCAAATTCACCAACCGTTAATCAAGTCTTGATTCTCTGATCAATCAAGTTCTGGTTTACCTTGGAGATCAACAGTTTTAACAAAGCAACAGTGACAAATTTTGTTGTTCAGAGAATCAAATTTGATTAAGAGATGGTGAATTCGGTTGTTAAAGATTTGTTCAGAATTGACCCATTAATTTAATTTTGATCCAGAGACCTGATACTTAGTACATCAAAATTTACTTGTGTACTCCATGTAACAATGTCTACTACTGCATTTAATCTGGAATCCTTTATTCGGGAGTGGTATTTTGACTTATTCAGTTTCATAATAGAAAATAGCTACTCACAAACTTAAGCACTTCCAAATATTTGAAACAGTTTACAGCTCTGTATAGTTCCTGAAAATATTTATGTGTGTGTTGCTTACTGATTATGTGCCATTTTCTTTTATTATAACTAAAATATTTCTAATATTATATGTATCTATAAGAATTCGTGACATAGGCGTTTAATACGAAAGTTTTTTTTTTTTCAAAAATTAGACGATAGGAAGAAAATATCTAGACGAAAATTTCAAGTTGTATTAAACAACACATTTTATTAACAGGCAACTATATTTTTATTGTAACTTTTAACAACCTATTTTTACTAAAAAAGAATTACGATTATTAAAATTAATAATCGTAATCATAATCGTTTCATCACTGGTACAATAAAAATTCCATATTGTTTCATACTTTTCAAAATCAACAAAATTTTCGTGCAAAGTGGTACACCCAGCAATAAGTAACATACCATGATGATATATTTATTTATTATTAACTAGTAACTTTCTTGGAACAACTTTTTTCTTATTTAACCAATTTTGTATTTTTTAATTTAAGATGTCTAAAATTCTAACGGTCCAAAAATGGACACCCTGCAGTTTACACGGAATGATTTTATAATTTTTCCTAATAATATTATTTAAAAAAAGAAGTATTATTTTGCGTTGGCTTCAGAAAGCATTCTAAATCTCCCCTCTTAAGTTGGCGCCGTTTAAGCAAAGAGAGAGTTGATATACAACTGGAGTTTGTTGCTATTAACAAGAATTGTAGTTGGGAAGTGTAATTAGACTAAAACCCTGTTGCCCAGTGCTACAAACTTGATCGTCGATTGTTTTCATCCTTTTGTAAACATTTATTTGTTCGCTGCTGTGTTTTTCTCATGTTAAATAATAATACAAAGTTTTTAAGTTTAAAACGATGTAGTTTTTATTGTTTCGTAATTTATTTTAGTTTAGTACGTTTATAGTTTTGCGCACGATTTAGGATTTTTGTTTTGTTCGGTGAGTTATGGACTTTTCGAAAGTTTTGGGAAGTTTTATTATGTGATTTGTAGGGGAAATTATGCCATGGCAATAACAGTAATTTATAAATTTAATTGCTTGGTAATAAGTAGTGCGTACTTGCTAATAAATTTCCTTAACTGGGTTAACACCAAGGGTTAGAGGTTCTTAACAAAATGAGAATGGAAGATACAGAAACCATCCACATAGCACTGCAAAATTTTATATTTTTTAAATTTTATAATAAACCACGATTTAAAATACATGCAGCGAGTGCAAGGCATGACGTTTAAGGACAGGTATCTTCATCCCTGGTTAAACTATTTATTAATTTAAGTGTATCGCTATCTGAATTATTAAATGAAACTAAGTTACAGCGAAAGTATTGTCGACAATAAGCATCGTTTCAAAAAGGAATTTCCTAACTTAGTCAAAGAAAGCTCAGAAGAAGATGGATGATGTTTGAAGCTGTAGCAAGAAGTATGTTTTGCACTCATACCACAGAATAGACATTCATACAGAAGCGACAGTCAGAGAGAGAAACGAAAATTAGAGAGAGAAAGAGTATGCCAACAAATTTAAAGGACTAATCGGATAAAATCGGATTGTTTCGCCATATCTTCGTATCTTACGATTCTTTGTTCTTTTCATTATCTCGACGAGAACATTTTCTGTTGGGGTCAATAATAAAAATATATTGAGAAACACGAATTGATTTCTAATAAGAACAAACATGTTATTTTTTCAACAAACGATAGGAAAAATCGTTATCATAAAGAAAATCATTATATTTCACATATTCTGGAGGAACTGTTGTCTCAGCTTGTCACGCCCATGTATTTCAAGGTTATGGCTAATTCAAGCAAACCAAACACGTCTTCTCACTTTTGACATATGTCATTTTGTGAACCGTTTGTGAATTTTAGAAGTAGTGTTAGTTTCTAATAAAATGGAAAAAACGAAGAAGGTAGAATCGGGAGAACTTGTTTGTTCATATAAAAACTGTATAAGGAGATTTAAAAAATGGAGAAAGCGAAATGTTTTTTCCGTTTCCGAAAGATCCGTGAATATAAGTAATGCAAAACGACTTCCATATCATGCAAAATGTATATTCACTTAATAAATATAGGTGTAAAATATAGCTCAAGGCCTGAGGAAGAGAAGATTTGATGGAGAAGGATATTTGGGACATATTCATTGAATCTGACGTTTGTGTTTCCCACGTCAAAGATATAGAAAATTCTGCATTGTATTGAATTTGTAAAATTCACGTATTTGTTCAATAAAAAATTATGTGTTTATTTTATGATTTCTTCTTAATTCGTTAATAAAATTAAAATTTTAGTACTTTTGTGTTCTAATTTTTCTTTTACCATTTAAAACTATTTAAAATTCGCGCGTAAATTTGCCAACAAATTTAAAATTCAAGGTCATGAACATCAAATCGCAACAACAATGGTGTAGACAAGGAGTGTCGCTTCTGTATATGTCTATTCTGTACTCAAACTTTAAAATGTGTTGTTTCTCGTCGCCTAAGCAACGTCCAAAACGTCAATTTCTCAGACTTCCACCAAATACGTGACCTGGAAATTTATGAAAAACACCCGTATTTCTAAAGCATAATATAAAGTATGTATAATAAAAAAATATAGTTTTTCCGTCGGCAGTACGGCAGTGTGGTTAGAATGTCAGCTTTATGATCGACGAGTCCGAGCAGACTACACAGCAGCGATATGTTGGATGGATGTACGCTCAGCAACAAAAATTTATCACACTGCGACCCAATGCGCGCGGCAGCCTTACACCGAAAGGTACAAAAAAAGGGTTACCGATTATAGTTTCTTAAATATTCTCTTGCTTAATAATAATAATAAGGAAAAATGATGGAATAATGAAAAAAAAACATTGCAATAATAAATTTAGTGCATTTGGATCACAATGTTGGCAACAATTTCTGCTCGGCGGGGGTCGGCAAAACAGAGCACTCGGCAAGTTGGTAATATGACACCCATAACCAACAAACGTAATATAAATTGTAACCAAACAATAAGAAAATAATAGTTATTTATGTACCTAGGACAAAAAATTGCATATTACAGCAGAGCTTGAGTTTGCTTTCCGAGGCGAAGCCGAGGTAAAGCAAACAAGCGAGGCTATAATATGCATTTTTTGCCGAGGTACATATTACATTTTTCTGTCTACCTTACTTTACGTAATAGATCTAGAAATAAATACACGTTTTTTTAAATTCGTAAAATCTTATTATTTATTATATGAATAATGATTGGATAATATATATCTTCTGCCATTTTCACAAAATTTTAATTCTTAGCTCTGTTTTAGTTTGATGGAAGACACACTACACTCACAGACAGATCAATACTATTTGACAGATGAAAATAAACAAATCCAACAAAATAACCTCGAAAACAACTCTATCCAGCGGCATCTTAGATTAACAATTAGTCATGTCAAAATTAATAATTTTTAGTATAGTTAATTTCATTATTAATTGCGCACATATTTAAATTAAATTTATCATTAAAATAATATTTTTATTTGCTCGTTTGATATTTGTTATTTACAACTCCGGTGGTACACACAATTGCAATAATCATAAAATCGTAGTAGGCTTAGCGTACGAAAAAGGTTTGCGGACGAAAAGTGATAAGGTTCAGAAAAGTGTCATTTTTCGTCCGAAAATAAGTACGTAAAATTTCACTTTTCGTACAGGTAGACAGAAAACACGTTTATTAAATTCAAATTTGCTATATACTACAAGTGAAATACTTAGTAGGTAGTAAACAGTTATTTACATGCATACCATGATTAACACTACATTACTTAAAAATAAACATTAAAATAATTCGAATTTAAATATGACACATCACTCTAAAATTAGCTACGAAGCAGTGTATACATACAGGTTAGTTAAACGTATGGAGACGGCGATTTATTGTCGTTAATATTTATTTTAGGATATTATGTTCAATACAAAAGTTTTTTAAGAAATTTTGATCTACATTTGAGATTACTTGAATTTTTTTTTCTTCAATTGTTTTTGAGTTACGCTTGTCCGCATAATTTTTTTTAAATTGGAACCTGTTAATTTTACTCTACCATTCGATAGAACATTTTTTTCTCTTTACAACAGTATTTTTTTTTTTCAATTTATTTTAATAACATTTTTACAAGGAAAAACACCGGTTCGAGCATTTACGAATAGTAGGTACATCTAAGATAGATAAAATTATTTCCAATAAAGTTGTCGATCACAATCTTATCATTAAAAACAAATTAATAACTAAGTAAATTAAAGTAAATGTTCAAATTGTCCTCAATTTATAATTTGACAGTAACCCAATCGATCGCCGTCTCCATACTTTTAACTAACCCTGTATAATAGTGTGTAGGTAATAAAGTTTTAATATTATTTATACTTTTCGTAGATATAAAAATTGTGTAAACCTAGTGCGAAATCTTACTGTCCGGATTCGTTATATGGCAACGCTCGCAAGTTCGTGCCGCCAAACATTCATCCGGGAACCAACGCTTCTTGTCATTGCAAATGAGAGAGATAAATGTATGCCAATTTATTAATTCGTTCATGATACAGGTGACCTTAACCGGACAGGGGTATTCCACCACAACAAAATTTTTTAAAAAAATTCAATTAATATAAAGTATGGCTCAATAAATAATAGTTAAAACAATGAAAACATTTTTTAAATAATTACTTTACGAGATATTTCACATTTGCTAAAAAGGAATATTGACGTCATACTATTGTTATCTTTCTCTCTCAGCGTACTCAGAGCAGTGTGTGTGAGAAAGACAAGTGTAGGGGAAATGTGACGTTACACTGATTTCTCGAAAATAAAATTCTGTTAAACTAGGAACAATTAAGATTTTTTAATACTGTTTATTTAATAATGATTTTTACCTCCCGCTACCCTTGGTAAGGGAGGTATAGGGATCGTGCTAAAAATCACGTATCGAGATTTTAGTAAATGACCACGTTTTAAGGTCCCTGAATCCAATTTTCACATTTTCACGATGATGTCTGTATGTGTGTATGTGTGTGTGAATGTATGTATGTATGTGTGTGTGTGTGTATGTGTAGGGATTTTGTCCTCGCTCTAACTCAAATACTATCATTCAGAAAATTCTAAAACCTTGTATTTCTATCCTATTCTAATATGAAAAGAAGCCATTAGATTTTGGTGTAAAAAATATCATTAAATGCCATTTTTTCGCATTTTATGTCTTATGAAAATTAAAGATTATTGAATTTTGTACAGGAATATATTAATACTTTTTCTATATATTTTACAGATAAATTTAAAAATAATTTTTTTTTATTAGTCGCGAAGCCTAAGAAAAACACAATAATTCCTTTGTTACAGAGTTCATATTTCAAATGAATGTAACTGACAGTAAATGTCACTGTCAAAAAACTAATTACTTCAAATTAATAATAGTGACATGTTTTAAAAAAGAAAATACTAAATAAATCAATAGTTTTATGCAGTGGAACAGTTTGCAGCTTTAGTAAATACGTAAGTATGTATTTAAATTAATAAAAATAGATAGGGATGTGTGTGGAAGGGTGATTGTTGCGTAACTATTATTGTGGTCCAGATGCGGTTATTCGTTACCGAAAATCAGTCACTTTAATATGTTCTTATGTATGAATGCTATGATGATTGTGGACAAGGCGAAAGAAGAATGTTGTTAAAAAGTGAAGTGAGTCAGCTGAGCTCTTACTCTTATCCCTTTTCTTATTGTTACTATTGTTTCCGGGTTTTTGCTAACCCACTAAGTGGGAAACGCTTGATTTTATGTATGTATGTAAAAATTAAATAACGGGAGGTTTTGTGTTGGCCACATCAGATTTTTTAATAATGAATTGCTTCAAAACTGAATGAAGTTTTATTTAAAATAATAAAAAAAATTGAGTGAAATACCCCATTGCTAACATTTTTGATTCTCGCGCTTTTCTTAGACATCCTAAAAGGTTTTGAATATCTTACATCAAGATTAAATTTTAACCTAGAAATATAACAAAATGTAAGAGTATCACAAGAATACATCATCACATTCACACAGCTCCATCCCATTTCACAACAGCATAACAAACACATAAAAAAACCAAATCAAAACTTAGAAAAATAGAACGAGACCTCCTGTATATGTAAATAAATAGCAGTGTTAAAATTTTACTGCAGATTGAATCCATACCCTGTAGTGCGGGCGCAACGCATAAGCTTGCCTTACGTTTTACAGCCCTGCCAAACCCCTCCCCCCGCCCCAATTCTAGCGATAAGGGGTAGGTAGCCCTGGCTTCATTGTTTACTTGTTGCAAGCCACGATTTTCGATTGTTTGTGCGCGGAGCTAACGATAAAAAATGAATGAATTAGAGGGAGATCCGATGCCCTGTTGTTTTCTTGCATTTGGGGTAGGATTTTTTTATGGTTTTAGGTTTTGATTCAATTTATTTGAATGTTTTTATGGGTTTCTTTTTTCTCCAGGGCCGACTTGTGAGTTACGAGACTTGGTTGTTGAATGCCGTTTGTTATGAGGATTTTGCTTTGTGTATTTTAATGTTTTCAAAAAATATATCCCACCCATGTCACATTCCTACATTTTATGCTTTATTTTATTAATGTATTCCTGGCATAAAATTGTTTCCGCACAGAGATATGCAAAAAATAAGGACATTTTTCAGTGGCAACGGAAATTAAACATTTAATAATTTATAATTTCATAAGAATGCGTGCTGTAACTGTTTACAGAAATTTATTTTAGAAAGATGATGTATCTCTTTTATGTAATACGGTGCTATTCTCTGTAAAATAATTCCCAAATGCCTTAATTCTGTTGTCGAATTTGAATGAAAGTGATATGTATGTACTCACTTAGTAGTCAATTTGGACGGAACTGCTACTCAAATTCATAATAATTATTTTTGCCCTAATACATAATGATAAGTAGATATGACAAGTGCAATTTACATAGTGTATGTTCATGTTATAATTTTATTCGATTTATAGATTCTTTTCAAAGGAACTTTTGGTATGCAATTTGTAAAAAATAGTATGTGTTCGTGTTATAATTTTATTGGATATATAGAATCTTTTCCAAGGAATTTTTTTTTATAGCATTTATGCATTTTTATTTTAATACTTTTATTTCCAAAAATTGAAACAATTGTTCAAATACTCTAAAAATGAGTACACTTACGTAACATTCTCTTTACAATCAAATAATATTACCAAGTTTATATCTCTACACAATTTTGAATTATTGCCCCAAAAGTCAATATACCCCACATTTAGATAAAAACTTCAAATTCCATACCGAGAGTATGTATACTCATATATAAATACTCAAAAATGCGCACACTTATGTAACATTCTCTTTACAATCAAATAATATTACTACCAAGTTTATATCTCTACCTGTTTTTGAATTATTGCCCCAAAAGTCAAAATACCCCACATTTAGATAAAAACTTCAAAATTTAAAAAATCTAATTTTTATATATTTAGATACTTCTCAATGCGCTGATTCCAAATTTTGAAACAGCAGTTCGATATCTCTTTTCGTTCTCGAGATATTTAGATTCAAGTTTTGCTCAAAACTGCCCATTTTTGGGTATTAACCCAAAAATGGGTCGAGATATAAAATTGGCGACATCACCATTCGATTCTACGGGCCAAAATACATAAGTATAGCAATTTTCATAATTTTTGTACAACCGGTTCATTTTTTATGAATAAAAGCTTGAAACCCCCTGAAAATGGCCATAATCTGAAAAAATCGTAAGGGGTACACCTTAGATTTTTGCGATTTTTGGCCGTTTTCAGTTATTTTGCTTTAGGAATTGTATGCGGTGTTCAAAAATTCTGAAAATTGGTGCACTTATGTAATTTTGCCCGAAGAATCGAATGGTGTTACCGCCAAAATCACATCGCGACCCATTTTTGGGATAATACCCAAAAATGGGCAATTTTGAGCAAAACTTTGAATCTAAATATCTAGAGAACGAAAAAAGATATCGACCTGCGGTTGGAATCAGCGCATTGAGAAGTATCTAAATACATAAAAATTAGATTTTTGAAAATTTTGAAGTTTTTATCTAAATGTGGGTTATTTTGACTTTTGGGGCAATAATTCAAAAATAGGTACAGATATAAACTTGGTAGTAATATTATTTGATTGTAAAGAGAATGTTACATAAGTGTGCGCATTTTTAGAGTATTTATATATGAGTATACATACTCTCGGTATGGAATTTATACAAAATATTATATGTTCGTGTTACAATTTTACTGGATATATAGAATCTTTTCCAAGGAACTTTTGGTATGGGATTTGTACAAAATATATAAAATTGACAGAAGGTATTGTGCTGTTCATATCAGATTTTTCATTATGACCACTAAATATAAAACATATCCGACAATAAAAAATACCTAACTTTTTGTAGGATAAAGCATTATCTTTATACTCTATTACTGGGCTAGGACTACTTATCCTAATGTAAGGCGATTCCTCATAATGGATTTTTTGAAACTTTTTGTAGTGATTCTTTGGGATCTTAAAAAATACTCCCGTGAGAATTAGCTAACAATTAGTTCAGTTCATTATTTTAATTTGACTAAAGTATTTATGAATTTTTGTACGATGTTCAAAAATTATAATTTTTTGTAAGATCTTGACTCAGATGAAGGAACAAGAGGGTACCGAACCGTCCGTTGTGTAGAAGAAAAATTAAAAACTAGTATATGGGGTCTATTCAGAACTCAATATTTGTGTTGTCGTTATGGTCTTTATGGTTGTTACGGACTGTAAAGATTGTTAAAATCAAATTTGGTATTCTCAGTACTGAAGGTGGTTACCGTGAACAATTGTTACGTGTTTTGACAGTCTTTATCATAACGACTGCTAAAACTATGTATTTATGGTTGTTATCACGTTGTTATTTCTAATATTTGACATGTGACAGATTATTACATCAATCAAATATTATTAATAATGGCCTTTCTGCTAAATATTAGCAGGATGCAGTTGATTATTCGCATGGATCCTGCTTCGACTTAAATAATGATAATAAGAACGATAAAAACCGTCGTGGACGAAAGTTACTTTTGACGTAAATACATATTTCTTTGAAAATATTATATTCTGTGGTAGGTATTCATGGAAACCTAGTTATTTATTATGGTGCTAATGTGTGCTTTTTCTTCAATCAAAATAAAAAAAAATCTTTCCATAACTTTTCAGTCACGTTGGGATCAGTGGTAGGAATTAACATACCCGTTCTAAATAATTTAGAAATTTTCAAATATGACACAAATATCATATTCTTCTTTAGTTGTTTTGGCAGAATGTGTGCATTTTAAATATAATTGGCAACACATTATTAAAAGAATACAACGTTGACATATAAGGTTAGGTTAAGGCTGCGCGCCAGGCAAAATCATGATTTAGCGATAAGTTCTCAATTTTTTTTCTCAAAACTGTGAAAACATTTCAAAATGCAAATAATAGGAGTAAATAAGGAGAGATCAATGATTTCAAAATCACATTTTCAAAAATTGTATATAGTATTATTGATGAGAAAAAAAATGTTGAATTCATTAAAATCTGAAATTATTATTTTTTACATAAATTAATCCAAGTCATATATGGAGCAGTTTTATGTTAAAAAGTTGATATCACAGGAATCACAAGAAAACACTGAATATAGCTAGATACATAGAATTTGTATAATATGATTGAATTCTGAGAAAATAAGCCAACATTTGAACAATGCTAAATCTGTACCTTTAAAAACATTTTTTAAATAGATTGTGAGGTAATTTATAGGGTAATTACTATACTCACTATATAGAACTTTGGCTCAAGAATCACATGATTTTTTTTCATTTTTTTAAAGTGGAAATTACAGCGCCTGGATTCTCTGAAATGTTCTTCCAATGTTAATTATAGGCAAATTTAGTTTACTCTTTCGCCACCACGTGCCGCATGAAATTTGAGCTGTCGAAATGGAACATAAGGAGGAGTTAGGGAGGGGCTTAAGTTGTTAGATTACGTAGAGGGGAAAAATATTGAAATAGTGAAATAAACTGCATTCGCTTCTGCAGCCTATTCAGCCTTTTAGAAAAATCGGCACTGCGTGGATTTATACTATTTTTTTTTTTTTTTTTTTTTGAGTTGTTAAAAATGGGTTTTCAATTTGGAAAACGCAAAAGAAATAAAGGAGCTAAAACATCAAAGAAAGTTAATTTGAAAAGGTAAAATACAAGTATGTATATTTTTATCAAAGCACTGCAACTTCAACCTATTTCAGAAATGAAGCTCGAAATAAGGTGTCTTCTTCTTTGGAGAAACAAAACAGTAGTACATATCGCATATAGAAATAGGAATATATTAAATGCAAATAATGTAAACTATTAATACTAACAAATCAGTTACATAATTTTCTGTAAAAAAATAGTAAAAATAAAAAAAAGAAAATTCTTTATTTAATTTAAGATTTAATTCTTCTCAAACTTTGTATTTATAATTTATGTAAAAATACTTTTCCAACCAATGATAATAAAACATTTTCTAGTTATCGTATAGTAATCGTATCATATAATATAAAAAATTAGAAAATATGTACTTCAAAAGATGAAAGTTTATGTATTTATTAAGTGATGTATAATGAAAGCAAAACTATATCTGAACAAAGTGAAATGAACCTAAGGGACATTGTTAAAATATGTACTTACAGGTATAACAATTTGGGAAAATAGATATCAGACATTCTAAGAAACTGGTATTAAATATTTCTCGTAAGAACACGTGCAAAATGCAACTACACTTCTCTTACCCGGTGTCATTGATCATAAAGGCCTTTGTTTTCTCTTCGGCGTATTTTAATCTAAAGTTCAGTTCAACAGGGTTTTATAAAAAAAAACTATATTAGGGATATCCTTGTACAGGGATTGTAATTCATAATTAGTATACGATACTGATCGAGCTAACAGACTAGCATCGTCAATTTTTGGCCGCGTATGTAAAAGAAGATGTTTTGGTACGAGATTGTTTATTTAAAAACCACATAATAACAAAATACAAAAAATGCGGTTTGGATAACGAACACATAGCTATTCGTATGTTTGAAAATCAAACTAATAAGAAAGTTATTCCTTCGGGTTTATTTATTGATGAAGAAAATGGATATCTAGCAGCAAGTCCCGATGGTAAATGTTATGTAATACCGGGTTTCCACTTTTCTATTACACTTTCAAATGGAGATGAACTACTATCAAATTTAATATTGTATTTTTTGTTATAAAAAAAGTAGACACCCGGTATACAGAATGTCACAGGACAAGCTTACGCTATTATTATTTTAAAAACTATTCAATATTTTTTTTATGAAATTTAGTACCTAGTAGGTTTCCGACATGCCAGTTTCAACTAAAATATTTTCAAAGCAAAGTTGAAGTGCAAGAAAATTTAAAAACACTAACGCCCAGTTGCACCGCTGACACTTAAATTTTAAGCTAGGCTTAAACAAAAAAATGCAAATCGAAATTTTGACAGCAATATTCATTTACTCATTTGACGTTTCATTTCGATACGATATTGTCAATTTAAGGAACCCTTAAAATTTAAGCGTGAGCGGTGCAACCGGCCATTAGTTTTTTAAATGGAACACCCCATTTTTTATTATTTAAATGAATTCTTCTTTAGAAAATAGAATTAGTTTGTGTAGCATATCCCATGTTGAAAGTTGATAATTTTTAATTGGAAAAACTTGAGTTTTTTGAAATTTAATTTTACGTTGACGTGGCAATTATATTTTTCAAAAATTGTCGGTTGCTAATTTATATTAGTGTAAACAAAAGCTTTCTTTATAAAACTGTTTTTACAGATTATAGAAATTCGATTCCATTCTCGAGATATAGAGTGATAAAGAAGTGGCCGTTTTTAGAGAAAAAAACCTCAGTAGAATTTATTCCTCTCAATTGTTCAAAATAATGGACAATTACTTTATTTTTAAATATTAATTTCAAAATATAAACGAGGATAATTCCATTTTTAATCACAAATAAATATTTGAATTATAATAATTGTTTTATTTTTCCTTGTCACTTGATACGTATTTCATTGATATTATACAATTTATTTTCCTCGGTCGAAACACGCACCTTAGCCATCCCGGCTTTCTTTTCAAGTAATTTATAACTCGTAAGGTACACTGTTCTGATTGGCTGTATGACAGCTACACTTATACAGCCTAGACATCAACGAGATGCACAAATTTTCTACTGTGCTGCCATCAGTCGGCTTAGAAACAAAATAACACTCATATCCCGCGACGTTAAGTTCATATATGCATAATGAAGTTAGCTATTGTCAAATAATCTGGTTCATTCCCAAGTATTATTTTGTAAAGATTGTCAATAATACCGACGTAGGTTCTGAATTGACAAATTCATAAAGATTGTTACAAATGTCTTTATGATAACAATCTTTATATCCGTAACAACCTTTATGACTGTGTTTCTCTGAATAGGCCACTATATTTATTTTCCCTCGCATATTCCTGCTTTATGAGTGTTCTTCCATACTCCTTCCTCTTTCTTTTCCGGTTGAGTGATCTGCATTGCCGAAGGCCGTGTTGGTAAAAGTGTGCTAAGTAAATCTTCGTCACGGCTTAGTGCACGGAACATACACCTCGGGTTTATTTTCTGAAGCTTTCCTGCATCTCGTGTGTCGCTATACAACAAACTACGCGACACTCCACAGAGACGCAGGAGAGTAGGAGACGCAGGTAAGAAGTGGAAAGTGACAGGGATTTTAGCTGCTTGTTTAGGGGAATTTATTTACGGAGGATTTTAAGGAAGCGTGTATGATGTGAGTGGTTAAGATATGTACCTATATTCATGTGATGTAGTATTATGTACAGGACATGTTTATGGGTTGTTTTTTTCTTAAATTTACTGAAAAAAATAAAACGAGTTGAGAGAAAAGGATTGGTTTTATACAAGGGGCCGTTTTCATATTCCCGGACTAGGCAGTTTTTAATTTTAATGTAATTTTTCATAATATTTTTCTTAAATGCCATATGTCTTGGTAACGTGTGTATACTTGCCGTCAAATAATTATGGACTGGAGATTTCTACACTGATGCCACATTTTTTGTGTCTACCTGTACAAATATCTATAATCTATCAATCACCCCTATTCTGTAACTCTGTCGATAATATTTGTCGATCGATAATAATTTTTGACAAATAGAAACAAATGTACCATCTGTCAGTTTCATTTTTTATTCAGTGTCTGCTGTAATTATTGGCTACAATTTATTATCGATCGATAAAAGTTATCGATTGAGTTACAGAATATGGGTGTATGTCATTTTATATTCTGACATTTTCGTTAGTACTTGCGTTCGCTTTTTATTCCCAATCCTATATTTAGACTTTTGAAAAGAAATGAGTGAAACTCATGAATTAAATAGTCCTGAATCTTATAAAAAACGTTTAGGAAAATAAGATTTTAAATGGGCAGACAAAAACAATTATTGCCATTAATTTTTTATTTATAATAGTGTTTTATTGTAAGTGTGAGTGTGTATTTTATTAATTCAAGCGTTGATTTCACTATCATACCGTCAAAACGTCATTTTCAAATTAAAACAATTAATCTTTAATTATCTGTCAAAAAGTGTTTGTTTCTTAGCAACTTAATGACATAAGTGATAATTGTCTAAGGATAATTATCAGCTATAATATCCCGAGGACATTGATAATTACGAAATAATTTTATGACAGTTACCGAAAGCGCGTTGCTTGGTAACAGCCCGACGCCGAAGGCGGCGGTGGTGTTACCTAAAAGCAACGTGCTTGAGGAAGTGTGATAAAATTATAAGTATTTATCAATGATCGAGGGGTGTTCGATGAGAATTTTTTTGCAGTTTTAATATTAAATTAGCCTATAATTTGTATTTGACAGATTTTTTGTGTCTAAGATAGCCCAGTAGATGTCACTAGTAGCTATGACCGTGAAGTGGCTGTGAATATTTTCAGTGTGAAGTGTGCAATGAGAATGAGACCTCTTTGAGTGAGACCAAAGTCCATAAATATTTTCCACATCTATTTTTTTTTATTTAATACAATATTTTCTGATGTGTTTTTTTCTATAATTTTGTTGATTGAATCATTATTTTCATTGCCAACATGAAAATGACATTTTTAAATTAAAACAATCTTTAATTGTGTCAAAAAATGTTTGTTACTAAGCAACTTAATGACATAAGTGATAATTGTATTAGGATAATTATCAGTATAAGTTTGTTTTGATTGGTTACTTTCGCACACGTGATCAGAAATACAGGGATTCATTTAGATAATTTTTTAACCAAAAAATTTCCAATGAAATCTTTAATCAGTGGACAATGTATTGTCAAAATAATATAAACATCCTTTTTGATATTTCTTCTTATAGGCAAAATGTTTTATTTCTATCACTGTCAAGATTTTGAAATCGGAGATATCAATTTCCACTACAGGTAGTTAAAGTATTTTATTTACTACTTTGTGAAGAAATTATTTTGATGATATATACAGGGTGGAAACGAACTTAATGTCAAAAATTTAAGGGTGAGTAGTATGACATGTGTAGATTACGAAACTGAAAGAATGTTTTTAAAATTCGAATAACGAAAATTCGACTTTTCTTAAGGAAACTTTTTTTTACTGCTGTTTTAATTCATATTTCATTAAAAATATGTTTATCAAAAATACATTCAAAATTAGTTGTATTATTAATAATTAAATTATTCTTAATAATTAAATTAAATACCATTTGCACCGAAAATAGTTGTATAATAGGTACATAAAATATTTCATTATTCTCGGAAGTGTTAGTGACAAGTGATTTTTGCTGTGCTCTTGTTAAAAAAATGTATTCTAATTCTGAATTAGTGGATATGTTGTTGATTTATGGTGAAGTGGGAAGTGTTGAAGAATTGAGGATGCGGATTCAAAACTGTGCTGAAATTATTAAACAAGAAAATCATATGAACCTGGCATGTAGTGTCTCATTAATTCAACGTAGTGCATTGTGGGTAGATGTGGGAGGTGACAATTTTGAGCAATATTTATGACTTTTGTGTTTATTCTTCAATAGATTTTTAAGGTAAGTTTTTTTCATATTAATATTGTTACATGAAAAGTTTTTAGTATTGTTGCTATTTATCAGTTAATCCATTCTGTTTTTTTTTTTCTTTAATAAAAATAATTCTGCGAAGTAATAATATTAATCTTTGATATGGTTCATTGAAATTTCAAAATAAATTATGTTACAAATAATTAAGATTTGATTATACAGAAACATTACGTAAATTAATTAAATTAATTTCAAGTATTAACGTTGTCAGTGGTCCAGTGGTACCAAAAATGTTAGTTTAATAAAAACTACCCATAAATACGCGAATTTTTAAAAAATTCTTTCTGTTTCTTACTCTACATATATCATACTACTCACCCTTAATTTTATGACATTAAGTTAGTTTCCACCCTATATATATATATATATATATATATATATATATATATATATATATATATATATTAATTACTTGTAAATATATTTGAGATTAATCAGTTAACGCATGTATGTAATATTAATGAGTATGTTCTCTAATTAAGGTAGTGCAAAAACTGGTGCAAGTTAGTGTAATTAATCCATATACGGTGATAATTAATATAATGACCAATTACGGAGTGAGGAAAGCGTTTAAAATAACGAATTATTATTTCTAATAGAGATCATTAAAATGAATGTTCATTAAAGCGTTCAATATTCCATTAAATTCTATGATATGCTAACACGGTTAACAATAACTGCCAAAATTTGATCCTACAATGTTGGCTTCGATTTTCACCAGACATAAAATTTAATGAGGTAGTGTAAACCGAGCTTCAATACAAACCGAAATTTGCAAATTATTGAACGTTTTAATCCTGTTTATTTCATTATAAAATACCTGTTAACATAAAGCTCATAAGCGAGTTACACGGTATTTAAACGATACACCCTCTAATGAATATATACAATATACGTATCTGTTACATATTAAAATTTTAGTAGGGTTAAAAAATGATTATAAAAAGACGTAATAATACATGTATACAGGATGATTCATTACGGGCGAAACAAAATTGAACTATACAATGAGGGAGTCATTTTGAGTAATTAATGTCAAATGAAGAAATGTAAGAAAATGTTTCGTTACAAAGTGCACCTCACTAAATACATCTTTATTGCAATAGTACTAGTTGCACTTGATATGAGGACACTAGGTACATATTTTGATGCATATTATTTGTACTTTCTTTTCAGAAAGTTTTAATAAAATTTACAGTAAACAAGCTATGTAAGCTTATGCTTGTTTTTAGGCTTTATCACAGTGTTATTATTAATATTATCAATTTCTTAATGACAATACCAAAGAAGCAACTCATAATGCCCGTGGGCATTATACACTACCTAATGTAGAGTTACCTGGTATCCATGACATTAATAAACATTAATGTACTAGAAAGACTTAATAGATAGTTACACACCCAGTGAGTTAAAGTAATGTTTATTCATGAGAAGAAAATTTAGCTAATTTCTTCGAGTGAATAAACATCCTTAGCTCTCGTGGTTTGTACAATATTTTATTCAATTTTGACGTTTTAAACTGTCATTATTAACTCCATAGCAACAACTATAAGTAACACTTTTTTCACATGTGAATTAAATTTTTTTAAATCACTCTCACAAAATTTTAACTCACTCTGCAACAAATAATGCATTTAAAATAACATCAGGTACGAAAATAACACTCACCATAACATTTATCAGACATTATCAGTCATTTTCATTATTTTTCACGGCACAAATGACAGACAATAAAGCATTTTAAATATATGACTTGACGTCTATCAGCGACGATTGTCATGCTCAGCCTTCTAACTGATCAGTTTTTTATTTTGTCAAAATTAAATATTTTAATGGTTTTTTCGTTATTTCGTCAGAATTGAATAATAGATATTTACACACCAAGTGAGCTAAGGTAATGTTTATTCACGAGAAGAAAGTTTAGCTCACGAGCCCGTAATGGCGAGTGAGTTAATTTCTTCGAGTGAATATACATTCTTAGCTCACGTGATTTGTACAATATATTATTCAATTTTGACGAAATAATAATAAAAACCATTATAATATTTAATTGTGACAAAGTAAAAAAACTGATCAGTTACAAGGCTGAGCATGACAATCGTCGCTGATAGACATCAAGTCATCTATTTAAAATGCTTTATTGTCTGTCGTTTGTGCCGTGAAAAAAATGAAAATGGCTGATAATGTCTGATAAATATTATGGTGATTGTTATTTTCGTGCCTGGTGTTATTTTAAATGCATTATTGGAAGAGTGATTTAAAAAAAATTAATTCACTTGTGAATAAAATGTTACTTATAGTTGTTGCTATGGAGTTTATAATGACAGTTTAAAACGTCAAAATTGAATAAAATAATTAACATTGTTTATAACTTACTTCAGGACCTATTCTGTAAAAAATGGTTAATTTTTAGCAACTGGTTAAAAATTTTATCCATAAGGTATGAATTTGAATTTTATGGGGTCCCGTGGCCGCATGCCTGAGTGTCTGGTCGCGAACCTGGGGAACCGGGTTCGATCCCGACCGACGCCAAATATTTCAAATTTTAAATGGCACATAAGTGACCCCTGTAGTGCACTCTCCACGCCAGCAATGAGTGCCCATGAGGTTATTATAACAGTATACTTGATTCTAATTTTTTTGACGATTTGCTAATAATTAACCACTGAGTTACAGAATAGGCCCAAAAATGATTTAAAAAACATAAATCGCGCTGCTATTAACAATATGAACATACGTATTTTGTATCATGTGTCCGTTGTATTAAACTGTTTTATGCTAATTTGTAAATATTATGCTACAAGAGTTAAAATTTAAATAAATTAAGAAAGTTATTTTTCGAGTTCCGTTTTAATTAAAAATTAATTGTCACTAATGGAAAACACTTTTAAATTCTTTCAATTAATCAAAACAAGGCAAGGCGAAAATTTCAAAACAAGTCTGAAGTAACCTCAACAAATCCATCACTTGAAAACAATTAAAAATCAAATGGCGGGTGTGACAGAAGACAAACGAACAACGCAGGGGTGTTTTTCTGTAAGTCCCGTGACGTCACAAATCATTCATCTTGCCACCAGGGCCAGGCCGGGGGATAACAAGTGCCTAGCGACAAAAACATCGTGCCGAGCACGGCACTGCTATAAATACACCAATTACCTAATTAGCGCACGGGGAAGAATTTCATAATTTACCGGCACCAACAGAACAGCCTCCGAGCTCCAAACACCACAGGGGAGGATTACCAACATTTTGGATGGAAAAACGAATTATTTTTCATAACGTTATTATTTATTTTACTTAATTTAGAATCATAAAGTTATTTTTCTATTTTGAGTGTTTAATATGTACTCAAATCTAATTTCTGTTACGTTGGTAACTTCAATTCTATACAATGAGCTACTTGCGTGGTACTGAAAAACCGATTTCTATCACTATATACTCGTACGTAATGTTATGTTGAAAACATATACAAAGATATAAATTTTATTTTAAAAAAATATTTGTTTTTCAGTAAATTAAGAAAGAATATTTTCTGTGACGTCATTATATTCTACTGGAGAAGGAAACCATGTTTAAAAATATAATGCAGATGGCAGGGCGTGCGAGAAAGTTTTTATTTGAATTTGACATTAGTTCATTTTTCTCTCTCTCTAGTCTCTCAAATACATTAATTACTTGATAAATAAACACATAGGTCGTTACATGTAATTTAAAATATCGATACCAAAAAGATAAACTAAAATACTAACCTCCAAACTATTGTTAAAACGTCAAAAAGGAGATCTATATTACCCTACAAACAAACACTATGGCTTTACGATCATTCATTGGTTCGGCGTAATTCTATGTCATACATAGCGGTAATTCAAATAATCAAATTTCATTACTTTTTTCTGGCTAATTAATAAAAATGTTGTCAAAAGAAAAAATATGTGTAACAAGTTTTTACCTGCTCTTTAAAAATATTAAATAAAAAAAGGTACGCAAGTAGCCTATTGTTATTTTAAAGTAAATATTTTTTCGAGATTTACCATTGAAATGAAGTAATAAGTGAATGTCAATCACTGTTACCAAAAATTAAATAAAAATTCAAATATTCCCATCAATGTTCATAAATTAGCAAATGAAATAACGAATATATTTTTTTAAAATTTTTGACAGAAAAACAAAAATAAAAAAATAGTGTAAGGTAAGTAGGTCAGCAATGAGTGCCCTTGAAATGACGCCTGCTAAACGCGCGCCCGGTACGATGAATATATCATCATCTTTGTACGAAGTAGATTGGCGCTCCCAGCAATGAATAACCGTGATGATATATATATATATATTTATTTAATTTGTAGATAAGCTTTAACAATGATACATTAAATTTACAGTTTTATACAGTATATAAGTTTTGAACGGTAAGCATGTTACCTAATGTCAGAATCAAATTTAGATATGTCGAAAGCACTCACTCTGGAACTATGACCCGGCCCAACCTGATTTTGAGTCAATCTTGTAATCAAGCCGACGTATTCTTCTTCAAATCAAGTGGGCGTATTTTCATTTTTAGTCGAGTCGAACCAAACCTTCATAGAACGTTTTCATATAACAATCTTACTAAGTTACCTCACTTAGTCGGTTAAAGGTTAAGGGAGCGAAGTTTTTCTGATTTACTATCTAGCTCCTCATATTTATGTACAGCCATAAATTTAAAACGTTATACATAGTCGATAATCATATCATTAATTATTCACTAGTACATCTTTTGAGTTTACAATTACATCGCGCATCCTCTGGCATTAGCATAACTCGCATAGTCCACATTTAATTCTTTACACAATTCACCCTCGTGGGCCATATATCTCTGGGGGTTGGAACAGTTTCAAGAGCCTCCGCCCCCTGCAGGGGTGCAAGCAAGTCGCAGCAGGGCGCTCCGCACCAGGAAAACCTGCAGATTTATAACCATACCATATATACACTCATATGTTGCCTCTGTCTATTGTGAAGATGGAGAGGATTTTGCTTTTGTTTGTGTTTGTGTTCTAGTATGTTTTTGGATTTGGTAAACAGATAAATATTGGGTTATACAGATGTTTAGAGACTTTCAGAATTAACAGTTTTTTCAGCGATGAAAGAATTGTCAAACCTATACAGGATGTCTCAATAAGCTTACTTATTGGTAACTTTTTTATTTGAAGAGGTACGAGGTTGGTTAAATGATCAAAATTGTGCCATTTTATATTAGAAAATTGGTCATGTAGACAAAATAAAATTTGTGTCAGCGGTTCTCAAAATTCGGAACAATATATATATTTTTTAAATGGAACCATGTATTGTTTATTATCTTATTGGAAAGAGTATTTTTTTCTCTTTCCAATAAGGTAATGTTGTTTAGGTAATTTTTTTTTCAAATAAACGAGTTATTTACGGTTAAAAATTTCAATTTTGTAAACTATTTTATTAGTTTTTTAGTCAAGTAAGCCATGGAAACAATTGATTCTTTGTTTGTTTGACGTTTGATAATTTCTCTCGTAAAGTTCTCTGTGTTTAATAATGTTTAATAACTTTACAAATGAAGAAAAGTTAGATATGATCTTGCTATATGGAAAGTTATATCTAGACACCAGTTACGTAGAACGCCCGGCTTTCTTTCCAAAAGAGTTTAAATGTGCGAAAGAAATAATGGCCTTCAATTTGAATATTTTCTTTGTTTTGTTACTACTATAAAATAAATTAATAAAATAATAATTTTATAGAAGACAATTGTTTCCATATTTTACTTGACCTAAACTAATAAAAGATAATTTTTCTCTTTAAACGTAAATAACTCGTTTATTTGAAAAAATTGTACATAAACAACATTACCTTATTGGAAAGAGAAAAATATATTCTTTCTAATAAGATAATAAAAAATATATAGTTCCATTTAAAAAATATGTATTCTGTCCCAAATTTTGGGAACCGCTGACACAATTTTTATTTTGTCTACATGACCAATTTTCTAATATAAAATGGTACAATTTTGCTAATTTAACCAACCTCGTATCTCTTCAAATAAAAAAGTTACCAATAGTGAGCAAACTTATTGAGACAGCCTGTATAACTGAAAAGTGTACCAAAAAATATTGTCTAATTCAATTTTAAGATTTTGTAATAAAATTCATAAGTATTATTGTACATTCACCATTAGGTAAGAAATATTTTATACTTTTCTTGTAAAACTGTTTTTTGCTAATATTAATAAAACAATAGCGTCCCTAATAAATAATTTTAC
Source organism: Ophonus ardosiacus (assembly GCA_943142095.1). Classification (NCBI taxonomy): domain Eukaryota; kingdom Metazoa; phylum Arthropoda; class Insecta; order Coleoptera; family Carabidae; genus Ophonus; species Ophonus ardosiacus. The sequence continues at coordinate 46,443,483 of OW964827.1, read as the reverse complement.
AACATATGTGGACAATTAAGGCTTTTGATTTACCTTCAAAATAATAACCTAACGCACAAAAGTCATGCTTGGAAAACTCGTGCCGAATTTTGCGTTACTTAAGGTTATTGTTATATTTAGATAAAATATTAGCTAAGTAAGCAGTTCGTCATTTTATATAACGCCTAGACTAGAATCTAGATTTTCAGCAACGTGAAATGAATTTTTGCAGACTCCCAATTATTTCCTATAATCAAATTACATGTAATGCTGCAGCTAACATGTAAATCAAAGTTGGTTGTACTCCTGCGTAATTAAATAGAGTTGTATCTGCAGTGGCCTGCAGGCTGGTAGCGCCGGAGTGGTCGTTGCAGGAACTAACCGACTTATCTGACACGCGGGAGACGTCACGGAACCGGAGAGGATATTACACGATTATGAACAACACAGTAGCTAATCCAGCGGGGAATGAATAATGTAATGCTGGCTAGAGACTGCACTCGATGCAGGAGCAGGAGAGACTAAGATAGTAGATATTAAGTAGTTATGTGCATCGATCATGAGGATAATCACAAACGAGAGAACAAAATCGTGCAAAAATTAGATTATGTGTTTCTCTTGAAAAATATTGGTAACAAGTGGCTCAAAATTCACTATAAATAATTTCCTTATTGGAATTTGATATGTTTTTAAATCCAGGCATGTTATATTTAGGTATATCAGATGTATCAACAAATCACAAAGGTCAAACAAGTAAATTTGCGGCAAATCAAATTAACAAAAGCATGCGCGCAGTATCAGTCCACAGTATGTAACATTTTCTTACGTGAAAGGAACTATAGAATCATTATCATCTAATCTAATCAATTAAAAATTAAAACTAATGGAACTTCAATATTGATAATAAAACTTAATTGTAGTCTAAGGTTAAATAGATATTAATTAAATAATCTCTGAACCTTAACTAAAAAACGCTAAAACTATATACGTATTTCGGCAACTAAGTTGCCATCATCAGTAAAACCTACGTCTAAGAACAGATCAGTTTTGGATTACTCAACATGTCAACCATGATAGAGGTCCAAAAGCAAATCTGAAAGCAAAGCAGATTTATATTACTCAGCATGTCAACCATACCAGAGGTCCAAAACTGTTCTGAATCAGAAGCGGAAAGGTGCAGTTTTTATATGGCTAAACTGGTGGTGGGGGGCGAACTCATAGAACGTGTCGTCCTGGATTTCGAATTTAAGGTATCTAATAATGTAAATAATTTTGAATTTGGTATTGGTCCTAAATCTGAATTTAAAATTTTATCTTTGTTTTTGAATATGGAAATGCTTTCAAAAGCATCCAAAAGTTTATTATCTTCAATTTGTTACAATAAAGTTAGGTTGCTGATGTTAATATTGTGATTGGAAGAGAATGAAATTTTGGTTTCTTTTGATGTAAGTTCTCTATTTCCAAGTGTACCAATACCAGAAACCATGGAGTTGCTAAAAGCATTTTTAGAAAACAATAATATTGAACCCACAAAAATAGAAGAATACGTTAAATTAACTAAACTATGTATGAATCAGAATTATTTCCAAATTAACAGTAAATTTTACCAACAAACCGAAGATACAGCCATGGGTAATAATAGTCTGTCACCCTTTATAGCCAATTTATTTATGAGCAATTTTGAAGTTGAGTTTAAAAAATTCAATAAAGACTTTCCTAGAGTTTGGTTCAGATATGTTGACGACATTTTTGCTGTTTTCAATATTAAAAATGGCATAAATATTTTTTTGGAAAAACTAAATTCAGTTTACCCAACCATTAAATTCAAAATAGAAAAAGAAAACAACAACCAATTACCGTTTTCAGATGTTCTGATTATAAAGAATAAAAACAAATTATTAGAATTTGACATTTTTAGAAAAAACACAAATACAGCTGATTCTAATCATTTCTGGCAAGAGAAATTTGCTTCCTTTTTTTTAATAAACAGATTGTTAACATTTCCACTTACGAAAAAAAGATACAACAAAAAATTAGAATAGAACAAAGAAGTAGCGAAATACGATGGATGCACCCCTAAAACCATAGGCCGTATTTTGAATAAATTTAAACAATCAATATCTTTCCCAAAATACTACATTAGACAAACAGAAGGAAAATAAAAATAGAAAATATATATTATTATCATACGACCGTACAACTAAAGGTTTGAATAAAATTTTCAGTAATATACCCTCGTACACAAATTTCCATGAACAAGAAGTGGTTATAAAATTAAGATTCAGATTTCAAGTTTAATAAAACACATACGAGCACTCGTATATGTTTTAATACTTTTTAAGTACACATATCTTAAACTTTATGCTCGAAGATTAGTCCGAGATAATTTACAAACCCCGATTCGCAAGAGTGAGTGATTCAGAATTTCCTTTGCAATTTCTATTTTTATGGCAGATTACGCAGTTTTACGGGGTGATTACGTTCAGGCTATATTTTTAATATTCTGATAATTAATGTTTACGACAACACAAACGAGAATATTTTAAAAGCATGTATAGTTTTATTACAAACGGTATAGAAACAAAGAAATCTTTATTGTTATCTGAAACAAGAACATGAAAAAATAATGAAATGCAGCAATTACTATTCTAGATGGCCTGGAATTTGTTATCTTACACCCTTTGAGAGAAATTCATAATTTTTATAATAGCACTTTGCAATTTGTTACTTTTACCTACATAAAAAGTTAAACGGAAATTTTTATTAATTTATTCTATTCCCGTTGTTAAAATGATTAACTACGGCATCTAATGTATTGAACACGGCGTGAAAGTAACAACTACTAACATCTGATTCATTCAAGCACGGGATGAAGTTATCTGCTGTAGCTGACAGCTATTTTTTTTATATTTCTGCTGTCTTAACTTGCAGTCGTAGAAAAAGTATAGTATTTTAACTCAATAAATTCTTGTGACACTTGCGACAATTATAAAATTTGTTAAATACTACGTCTGTTGTAATGAACCTCGCAGCCCAAATAACCAGTTGAAAAAGTGTCAAAAATCCAGATACATTACTGAATGCTTTCTCTGGGAAGTACATTTCGTCGGTTTAGTACAAAAGTATCCTAAGTCCATATGGACTTAGGCTACTTTACTATTGTAAGAAAAGATGGAGCTAAATACCATCAATCTCGTTAATGAATTTGAAGAATCTCGAACATTTAGAAGAGTAGGAGGAAATTTATTCATAGAATGAATTAAAATGATAATGATATTATGAATTGCATTATAGAATTATATGTAGTATTGCAACAATTTTAAATATACCACCAGTTTTACTACTTGAAATTCAGGGTCGGACTGACGAAAAAAGGCCCACCGAGAAAAATAGAATTGAGGGCCCTATTCTTTACGTGAAACGGTGGCTTTACTTGGGTGTTAATCATACAGCAAAAATAATTAATTAATAAGATCGTTCTACTGGTTACTTTTTATTGTATTTATAGTTTATAATATCGCACGAAATCAACAAATGAATAATTTAAACAAGGTATAAATAAAGAAAATATAATTATTCTTTTTTTGTTAAATATATAAATATCAGCTTAATTAACACAGGAAATAAAAAATACTGCCTACATGAACATATTTTTGTATTCAGTACTAATAAGGCTAGGGTATCGATAATTTTATCGGGGTCGATATTGTCCAATAGGTCTTTATTTTCCTGATTTTTGAATAATTCTTTAATACCGTTAAAATCTTTAAGCTCAAGATAGAAAAAATCCTCATAAATCCTCTAAAACTGCCAAATAAGGTACAAATTGTGTTACTCTTGCTTCACCATCTTGTATCAGCAATCCTTTTCAATCGTTTAACTTTATTCGTACTTTTTTTACTACAGTTTTCCCAAACAGAAAATCTCTTATAAGACTCAGAAAAAAAAAACAAAGCTACTCTATTAATTAATCCAAAATAAGTTCTGTCACATACAACTAAATTAAGTATACGTGCATAACACCATGTATATAAAGAATTTGGTGACAGATTTTATATGAGCTTGAAGCCCCTTATATTGGCCAGACATGTTAGCAGCTCCATCAAAACTACATCCAACTATCTTATCTTCTGGCAAATCATATTATTTTAAAATAGATTGCAAATATTTTTATAGAGCGCCTTACCTAAGGCCCAAAAGAAGGATAGGGCCCACCGAGAAATTTCTCGGCATCTCAGTGGGTTCAGTCCAACCCTGTGAAATGTATTATAAATGTTTATAAGTCAAATTATTATTTTTATTTATACAGAGAAAATCGATTATTTAAAGAATTGGATCTCATTTCTTATTCGCAATATAAAGAAGAGATCATATATCATAATCCGAATGTGATTACTCAGTTCGCTGTTGGATTTCTTTTTTCAATTGCATCATGCAAGCAAGCACACCTCAATCAACAACCATCTCATTACTCAATGCTGCACTTTTTCTTTCAATCTCGTAGTATCGCTCCCTTGCACGAAATGTATCAGTTAATACGACCAGGCCTCTATAAAAACTAATATCGCCCGAGTTTTTACCTTGTACTGATCGGGGAGATTTGTTACTATCAATTCCGTACCCTGCTACTTAACCAGTAAGGCAAAAATTAAATTTTAGTTCATGTTATTCATTAACATAATTTATATTATTACAATACTGGAATTAACGCAGGTAAATTGTTAAACATCATTCCTCAAATTAATATTATCCCTATTTTACTATTTTATTACTTATTTATATTTTATATAAAATTATCAAGTTTGATAAAAATATTGTGACTGACATAAAAATTTGAAATAATTTTGACATATTTATAAATATTATGTTTATTCTATTATTGTAGTACAACTGACGATGATTGCATTGGAATCGAAATGTACATTTTGAAAATTAAAAAAAAAAAATAATAATAATTTGTGAAGAAAGGTTTATTATTATATTTGATTTAATTTATATCTTCACGTATACTCAAATAATTATATAAACTACTATGTTTTGTGATCAAAGATACTAAAACTATTATATAAGATGAATATACTATCTGGTACCATCATGGGATGGATTGGGAAGGTACGAAATCTATTCTATTTCTATTCAAGGTAAAAACCAGCGCCCACGAAACAACAAAAACCGTGGGACGCACTGATAACGGCCACAATTGCTGGAAGAAATTTCATCTTTCGCCAACGGCGATCCTCGACCTTATGCTGGCGGGGGAAGATTTTGTTTTTGTGCTGTAGGGTTCAGGGTGTTATCTAGTATGCCATGATTCACACGTACTTGCCCAATTACAAATAGAGAACTAAATCATTAAACTTAAACGATGAGTATTTCTCGTGATTTCACTTGCGATTATTTTTACTTACTTTTAAGAGCGCTTTTATTGAAAATATTTCTTGACACTATTATAAAAGGTATAATGTAAAAGCAAGGTTATTATTTACCGCTTTTATTATAAAATTGATGTTTTAATATTTTTATGGATTTTTTATTCTGTAGTTATAGAAAGTTTTAATTGTTATTCGCTAAGCATAGTAATATTGTTTCTACAGCCCGTTTACTGTTACATGAATTGAAAACAGTGCGGGTATCTATTTAACATAGCGTAAAAAATTATGTGCTGTACTGTAGTAAGAAATTGATATTATTTGAATTATATTACGAAAATATATAACTGTTAAAATTAACGTCGAATTCACTAATAATTTAATACTACGAATATGTTCAGGCATAACAAAATTTATAATTATAAAACCATAAAAAATCTCGTACGTTATGTTACGTTATTACGCTATACTATGTAAACTATAAATCCCCCTTAACGGTAATTTTAGGATTCTGCATATTGGTGACAAACGATTGATTAAACCTATCGAAAAACCTAGAAAAAAGATTCTGTATTATCCAATATAGTTGCAACACGAACATAATACATTTTTTTACAAATTCCACACAGAAAGTTCATTGGAAAATATTCTATCCAATAAAATTATCACATGAATATACCTACATTATATAAACTCATATATAAATACTCTAAAAAGCGCACACTTACGTAACATTCTCTTTACAATCAAATAATATTACTACCAAGTTTATATCTCTACCCATTTTTGAATTAGTGCCCCAAAAGTCAATATACCCCACAGTTAGATAAAAACTTCAAAATTTTCAAAAATCTAAATTTTATGTATCTAGATACTTCTTAAGGCGCTGATTCCAAATTTTGAAACCGCAGGTTCTCGAGATATTTAAATTTAAAATTTTGTGCAAAATTGCCCATTTTTGGGTTATAACCCAAAAATGGGACGAGATATGAACTTGTCGACAACACCATTCGATTCTACGGACAAAAATACATAAGTATAGCAATTTTCAGAATTTTTGAACACCGCATAAAATCTCTAAAGCAAGATGACTGAAAATGGCCAAAAATGGCAGAAATCTAAGGTATACCCCTTACAATTTTTTCAGAATTTGGCAATTTTCAAGCTTTTATTCATAAAAAATGAACCTGTTGGACAAAAATTATGAAAATTGCTATACTTATGTATTTTTGTCCGTAGAATCGAATGGCGATGTCGCTAAATTCATATCTTGACCCATTTTTGGGTTAACACCCAAAAATGGGCAGTTTTGAGCAAAACTTTGCATCTAAATATCTCGAGTACGAAACGAGATGTCGACCTGCGGTTTCAAAATTTGGAATCAGCGCATTAAGAATTATCTAGATACATAAAAATTAGATTTTTAATTTTTTTTAAGTTTTTATCTAAATGTGGGGTACTTATATTGACTTTTGGGGCAATAATTCAAAAATGGGTAGAGATATAAACTTGGTAGTAATATTATTTCATTATAAAGAGAATGTTACGTAAGTGTACGCATTTTTAGAGTATTTGAACAACTGTATGAATTTTTAGTAATAAAACTATTGAAATAAAAATGGATAAATGCTATAAAAACGTTCCTTGGAAAAGATTCTATATATCCAATAAAATTATTACACGAACACATACTATTTTTTACAAATTCTATACCAAAAGAAATCTGTCAATTAGAATTGTTTGCATATATCAGATGTTTCCATGATAAATAGCAAAGCTAACTGATTTTTGAAAATTAATCTCTTTATAATGCTTTGACACTATATCTATTGAATATGAAAGAAAATGTATAATCAAACCAACCATATAGAGAAGAGCATTTTCAATATTTATGTCAAAAAATAATGTTTATCTGGGTTTTTTCTTAAGAAACTAACACAAAACTCAATCCTTACACATCCCTTACATGTCATTTGTACTAATAGTTTAGAAATAATTCACCTGCGCCATCTTATCCACTGTGCCACCTCACCCGACTTTACCCTATATCAATTATAAATAAATTTTAGGCTTGCCAGAGTAATAATAATAATATTTATATATCATCATGTTAATATAAAATGCCTTGCTAAAGTATTCTCGAAATTAATAAGTTTTGTATCAAATATGACACATTAATCTAATAGCTTCCCTGTTCTTTACGGAATGTAGTCCATAACTTCTTAATAAAAATTCTGTAACTAAAAATGTTCACTGGAAATTTATATCTCAATTTTGATAATCCCGTTTGGTAGTTCGGCCGCAAGCCAAGCCAAGCGAATCAACAGCGCCACCACTGACGTCGTCCGGGGAAGGAAATTTAAATTTGCCGAGCGATAATTTTTTTATGGTTGTTACTCTGGAAAGTAATGAATTACTTTTATTTTTGCTGCATCAGTCGCACGAGAAGAAAAAGATATTAAGCCATTATAAAAAGATGGGAAGCTGTATAATTCATTTTTAGGAAAAGTTTTGAAATTAACTGGAATATTTCTAAAAATGAAGCATTTTGCACATGCAGCATTATACCAAGTGACTACTTGAAATCCGTTGCATTGGGAATACAATGTTAATTTTTCTATTCTGTTGCAGTTAACTATTAATTTTAGAGCATACTTGTAAATTCAAAACTTGTTCAGAATAAAAACTCCACAATATGGGAGTAAAATTAACCGGAATTTTTATTTATTTTTCCGGAAAAACAATGAATTAAATTTGTAATTTACAGCGTATTTCAGAGTAATGTTTTGTTTACTATTAGATTTGTCAAAAAACAAGACATATGTATGATTGGTTCCATGGCATACTAAAATAAGCTTCAAATTACAAATTTTATTTGGCGTTTTTACCTTTTGTCACCTTTAGGTAAGGAAGGTATTGTTGTCTTTGGTCAAAAATTCGGTGGTGAGTTTTTAATGAAGAAACACGTTTTAGGGCCCCTATAATACGATTTTACTGGTTTTACGATTATGTCTGATTGTATATATATATATATATATATATATATATATATATGTGTGTGTGTGTGTGTGTGTGTGTGTGTCTGAGTATGTCACAAAAATTTCTCCGACGATAACTCCATACTACAATTCTAAAAATCTGTTGTGGCCAGCACAAGACCTCTCGCCATTACCATTTTATGTTATATAAGTAATAAAGTAATGTAATGCACTTCGCTATCGAACCGTCGTTTTGTAACAAAAAAATTACAGAACTTTACCGAAATATTGTTTTTTATTGTATTTAAGATCTCTTCTGCACACATACAATTCTAATTATATCTATTTTTCATTGTATGAGGAAGTTCCTAAATATCAGAGATTCTTCCAATTCATTAACAAGACTGGCGGTATTTCTAATGGATATATGAAGGTTACCTATAAATATTTAATTAATAAAACCATAAGAAAGATTAAATGTACTTCCCAGAAAAAAGCTTTCAGACTGTAACTAAAACTTTTGATTTTTGACACTGATATCTGTCATTTACAAATTATGTTATAAACATTTGAATTTGTCAACTTGTTTCCTTAGTGTAGTTTCGCCTACTCGACTTATTATATCCCGGTATTCTATATATTATACCGTCTTTATCTCTAAATTTATAGAAGATATAATAAAAAATTTAAATGTATCAGATAGGTATAGAATTTTGTTCTTCAAAATTAGTAATATCAAAAAATTTCAAAAAATAATATTTAGAAGATTTTTTTTTTAAACTACTACTTCTGGTTGTTCAATTGTTACCAAAACCTTTTCAGCTCTTCCCTGGAATGTCAAATTGAGGAATTCATAGTTAAACAGGTCTTAAGACTTATAGTTTTTGAGGAATAGTCCCTCCAACATCCAGCCATACACACACACATACACACACATCCACACATACCGACATCATTGTAAAAATGTCAAAATCGAATTCTAGTGATTTTGAAACTTGCTTATTCATTAAAATCTGGATATGTGATTTTTAGCATGATTCCAATACCTCTCTTAGCGAGAGGTAAAAATGATAATTCTTTCGTATTCCTCTTCTTTACATCCATATGATTTTGGTTAAAATTGATCAAGCTGAAGTTCCCTTATTTGAAGTTCTCAACAGTATTTCTTGAAATAAACAAGTTATTTAAATACTATTTTTTGACATTTTGTGTTATTGAAAATGTGAAAGAATAATGTATTGTCTATACAGTTTGATTACACATTTTCCTTCATAATCAACAGATATAGAGTTAAAGAATTGTAGAGAGATTAACTTTCATAAATCAGCCAGCTATGCTATAACCATGGAAAAAACTGATATATTCAAATAATTCTAATTGACCCATGTTAGTATCAAGTGTAATTTACCCAGTATATGTTCATGGTATAATTTTTGTTGTTGTGACAAAATCTCATGTATTTTAAATGGATGAATTGAAAAACTAGTGAGCCTTGACTATGCTTATTCTGTAACAGTTTTCAGTTATAGAATGTGTGATTATCATGTTAGTATTGGAGAAAATAAATTCCATCAAGTACAGTTGAACCTCGCTAATCCGAACACTCCAGTGTTTTTTAAAAATATATTATCATATTCAAGATTACTGAGATTTTTATTTGAATGGAAAATAAGATGATGAAAATAAATGCCTTGTAAAAATTGTCAATGTATTTTCGTATTACCTACTAAGGTAGCAGCGCACTGTTGGTATTTAATTTGAGCTGATACAATATTTTTTATTCTTTTTAATTCAGAGCATACAATGCTTGCTGGAATTAATTAGATGATATATTGATTGCAACTACCACAGACAAACCAAGTTGCTTCTAGGGTTGAACAAAATGTTAATAAGAAATAATATTCGTTAAATTATTTATGTAAAGAAAATACGAGTAAAATTCAATTTATTATATTTAAAACTTTTGAATAAATATTTGATGACATGAAGGGAAGAAAATTACTGGATTTCAGTCAAATATTACATATATTTTACGCCTCTTCCGGTTTCGACACCTCATGTGTCTTCTTCAGGAGCTACAATAATATTACAGTAAAAAATACAAACATGTGTACTTTACGTGAAAATTTTGAAATTGTAAAACATGGATAAATACATAAAAATATTTTTTTCAAAAACTGTAATATTATTGTAGCTCCTGAAGAAGACACATGAGATGTCGAAACCGGTAGAGGCGGAAAATATATGTAATATTTGACTGAAATCCAGTAATTTTCATCCCTTAATCAGCTTTCTAGTCAAGAAGTTCTTGCAGTCATTTGATGACATATTTTGCATTAACTTTTATTTTTTTAACGTCGAAAGGTACCTCTACAACTGGGTTTTAGCACATAACAGGAAGCTAGCGCCTTTTATCCCTACGTACTATGACATTTCGGCATTAAAAAGAATAATCTAAACAGAACCAATAGTGCTACTGCAAGAATTTTTAAACGACTTCTAAGTACTATTGTTATTTACAAAACCTCAAATTAAATTTTGAAATTTATGTATGTACTCCGATGTCTCAGGAGGGGAGGGTAGATTTACGTGGTTATTTCTGGCGCCAATCTTTTTATTTAATTATTTACGAAAGTAGCAATAAATTGCATAAAAGATCTACGGCACAAAACGTGACGAACTGAAGAGAGACAGTTAAAGACAGGAAGAAATGGCAAGAAGTTAAGAAGAAAATGAAGCCCAGGACCTCGAAGATCTGTAATGCTAACATATATATAATTTATTTTATTCAATTTTGACATTTTAAATTGTCATTATTAACTCCATAGCAACAATTATAAGTAACATTTTATTCACAAATGAATTAAAATTTTTTAAATCACTCTTTCAATTTTTTTTAACTCACTCTGCAACAAATAATGCATTTAAAATAATATCAGGCACGAATATAATACTCACTACCATATTTATTAGATATTATCAGCCATTTTCAAAATTTTTCACGACACAAATGACAGACAATAAAACTTTTTAAATCGATTACTTGACGTCTATCATCGGCTATTGTCATGCACAGCCTACTAACTGATTAGTTTTTTAATTTGTCAAAATTAACAGTGGGATTCTGAAACCAGCGTTAAATAACGTTCGGCGTTAAGTAACGATAATAACGTTCACGTTTCAGCGTTAAACCGGTATTCTGAAACTCTGACGTGAACGTGTAGCGTTAATTCACTTCGCATACATTCATGTGATTTTTCCCTTTTTGAATTTTCAACCAATAAAAAATTACTAAACATAACAAAAACTGCAACTTACCTGTCATTTTCAAAAGTATATATCAAACATCAAATAAACATATGTGTATTTTATGCTAAAAACATTTGTTGTATTAATAAAATACAATTATTATATTCAAGATTTGGAGACTTGCGGAATTGTTTACATTTTCACACAGTACTGTTTTTAATATTATAAATAATATTAGCCAATGTGCAGTCAGTACATTTATAAAATAAGTTATTTTTGCACTTAAAATTGGAAACTACTTAATGACTTTACGGATATGATTTCCAATAACTACTGAAGAAAAGACAGTTTAAAATATTTGTTCTAGTTATAAACACTTACTAAATTTAGTATAAGTACCAGGAAACAATTACTTTTCTAATAAATGAATAATTTTCTGGATTTATCCCAATGGTGTATTGTTGTAATCAGTCACCCATATACTTTGTTGTAATCAAACACAATTTTGTTTATACAAATTTCTTCTTTGAATTCATAATCAAAAATAACTTTCTCGAAAGTATTTATTGTTGTAATAAAACATAAATGATAATTACAATCAAACGATTTTACATTTTTTGCAAGTAACATAAAATTGCTTTTCTTCACTTGACTTTTCGTCATAGGTACATCCTCGGGTTCGGCAGTCATTTTCTATTTTTATGTTGCATTATTGTACCGATAGTTCTAAATTTGATACTATTTTTCATAATTTGAATACTGTAATAATACATTTTGCAAGTATTTAAGCAGTACACATAAAATATATAGGTTACTCATAGCATAAAACACATATGCAAGGCACCGTTTCGACTGTTAACTCTTCAATATTCCTAGCGTGAATTAACGCCGGCTAGCAGCGTTAACGTTAAGTAACGTTGAGTTTCAGAATATCACAAGTATCAAAATTACCGTTAATTCACGTTAACGCAGAACGTTAATTAACGGCGGGTTTCAGAATCCTTGTGTAAATATTATAATGGTTTTTATTATTATTTCGTCAAACTTTCTTGTGAATTCTGATGAATAAAAATTATCTTAGCTCACTTGGTATATAAATTATATGGGTGTATATTTTTCCACCCCTGTGTAGATATATATGGCATCATACTACCTGTAGACAATACCCGCGGTTGGCAGCCCTGCATCGGGGACTTACCTTCCGTGGTACTATTGTTGCACTTCCTTTTGCTTTTACTTTGTTTATTCCTGCCTTCCATTGTAAGTCTACTACTTCAGCTCTTGATACCGCTCGCTAGCTCTCTCATGCACTTGAACAGATTATTTTATACATTACACATACACCTACACACCGTCTGTTTATAATGATGTACCGCCAACACGTGCATATTAAATGAATTTTATTTATTACTTGCATACGAGCGGGAAATAAAAATGCTTACCATCAAAATGAAAGTTTTTACACTTGCCGGGAAAGGTTTGACAAAGTGGAGAAAGAGAATAGGTTTCTTTTTTTAATAAAATATAATACAATTTGTTGTAATTTAATTACAGGATTGTACAGAAATGCAGACACAGATTTCATTAAGTTTGAATGCAAAGTTTTAAAGAGATGTATTTATAAGGAAATTTAATAGGATAACCCAATCACACACTGTTCTCTCGTCAATATTGTCGCAACATTTTTTAATGAATTTAGTACAGCCCATAAAGCAAATTCTTGTCGCCTGTATCGCGGAAAAGTTTCGTTGATTTGTAAAATAACTTAATAATTATAAGTATGTCCCTTTTGGCACAAATTTGAACAATTTACCTCTAACTTTTTATCTCAGGCTAAGAGAGGTATTGGATTCATGCTAAAATTCGCATATACAGATTTTATTGAATAAGCACGATTTAAGGTCCCTAGAATCCGATTATAATATGATGTCTGTGTGTGTGTGCGTGTGTATGGATGTGTGTGTGTATATATATATCTATGGATGTTGGAGGGCCGATTCCTCAAAAACTATAAGACTTAAAAAATATTTAACTGCAGTTTCCTCAATCTGACATTCCTGGGAAGAGCTGAAAAGATTTTGGTACAATTGAACAACCAGAAGTAGTAGTTTCTTAGAAAAATTCTTCTAAATATAATTTTTTGGGAGTTTTTTTTTTATTAAATATTGAAGAACATAAAATTCTCCATATAATACACTTAAAATTTTTATTATATCCTATATAGATTTAGAGATAAAGACACTATAATTTATAGAGTAATCTAATCGCAGAGGCTAAGGCACTAAGGAAACCAGTTGACAAATTCTAATGTTTATAACATAGTTTGTAAATGACACATATCAGTGTCAAAAATCAACAGTTTTAATGACATTCTGATAGCTTTTTCTGGGAAGTATATTTAATTTTTCTTATTGTTTTATTAATTAAATATTTGAAATTATAGGTAAAATTGTGGTAAAATGTATATATCCATGAGAAATACCGCCAATCTGGTTAATGAAATGGAAGAATCTCTGACATTTAAAAACTTCCTCATACAAAGAAAAATAGATATAATTAGAATTATATGTGTGCAGAAGACATGTTAAATTCAATAAAAAACAATGTTTGGATAAAGTTCTGTAATATTTTGTTATAAAACGACGGTTCGAAAGCGAAGTGCAGTACAATACTTATATAGCCTAATATGGAAATGGCGAGAGGTCTTGTGCCGGCCACAACATATTTTTTTTACAATGATGTCTGTCTGTGTGTGTATGTGTATATACATGTGTGTGTATGTGTATATGCATGTGTGTGTATGTGTGTGTGTGTGTGTGTTTGGATGTTGGAAGCACGATTTCTCAAATGACTAAAGACCAATATTCCTTCATCTAACCTGACATTAATGGGAAGAGCTGAAAAGGTTTTGATAACAATTGGACAACCGGAACAAGTGGTTTCTTAAAAAAAATATTCTAGATATTATTTTTGGAAATTTATTTTAACCAGTTGAAAAATTAAAATGTTTGCAATTGACAGAAAAAATCTAAACATGTTACTGAAGGCTTTTTCATTTAATATTTCTTATTTTATTATTAGTTTAAAATATTTAAAATTATTGACACATATATTCCATATACCCATCAGAAATACCACCAGTTTCCTCAATGAATTTAAAAAATCTCGAACATTTAGAAGAGTAGAAGGAAACTTATTTATAGAATGAAAAAAAAAATGTCATTAGAATTCTTTGTGTGTACCAGAAATGTAAATATAATATGTACTTATATACCCTAATATGGAAATAGCGAAAGGTCTTGTGCTGGCCACAACAGTTTTTTTTTTTTTTGTAATAAAAATACATTTATCTAAAGTTTTGTAATGCTTAATAATTAAGCGTGTCACAAGCAACAAAACTATGAACTTAAATTGTTGAAATTTGTGCCAAAACTTATAGGACATACGTTATTTATATGTCACAAGTTTTGAAAACAAATCGCATAGTATACTTTGTCTACGACTTTCGACTAGTTTCAAATATGGTCGCTATTCAAGTTGCCAATAGCTCCTGAACCATACCTTTCCAGAAAAATTCTCCAGTTTTACCAGGCCCGTGTTTATTACAATTCTTCGTCACAAAAAAAAATAAAAAAAAAAAACATTGTTATTCTGTTTGCTTATCGGCATTGCTGCCTCTGATTATCATAATGCCGAGTTTATGTGATCGTTAATGCAGCAATGTTTTTTTCTTCTCTTGTTTATCAGTATCACGCCGCCTTGATTCTGATTTCTTTTTTGTGGCGGATCTTGCTAGGGAGATGAGATGATTTGGGGACGTGCATACTCACTTAAAGTTCGGAATTATTTAAATGTGCGTCTCTCTAACGCGCGGCTTTTTATGGCTGATGAATGAAGTCTTTAATAAAGAACCGAGGGGATATAAAAAGATATCGTTGCAGAAATGATGGGAGAATAATTTATTTACGGCATATTTTATTTAATAAAAGTCGTGGACTGAAACACATTAATGAAAAAATGGTTGCACGAATCATAATATAATCATAAAGAAGTTTGTAATCTCGAAGTTAATACATATTTAATATTGTGTTTTTAGATAAATTTGTTTGAAAATTTTATTTTTTTACCAAACCTCCGAAGAAAACTTCTTGACAAACAATACCAAGCTTCTAAATTCTAGAAAATTATTAGCATAGCGATGTAATGACAATATAATGAGCGGCTGATAGAATTGATGAGGGTGGCTCAATGGTTAGAGTAAGGACTCTTAGTCATGAATGTGCTCGGGGTTCTGGATTCGATTCCCACTAAGGCATGGATGTTTGTGTATGTGAACCTACTCAGTAATTAGGATTTAATCCTGTTGAAAGGTTTTTTAAAATAAAGGAACCTAAAGGAATGCAGTCAGTATAGATTGTATTTTTAATATTTGAAGAACATCGTCATTTAGTAGCCTAGTGTTACTTCTTCAGGATGGCTATATATAAATACATTTTTCCGTTGACCGTGTATTAATAGGTTATATTAATGTATAGGGAATCATTCATTAGTGACCCCTATTAATGCATAATTTGATCTAACATTCATGGGAAGAGCTGAAAAGGAGTTGGTAACAATTGGACAACCGGTAGTAGTAGTTTCTTTAAAAAAGTCTTCTAAATATTTTTTGAAAATTTGTCTTATTATTAATAATGAAGTACATAAAATTCTACATCTGACAAATTTTTATTATATCTTCTACAGTTTTAGAGATAAAGGCACTGTAATATATAGAATAATCGTATGTAATAAATCTCACAGGCTAGACTACACTAAGGAAACCAGTTGATAAATACAAATGCTTATAATGACAGATAAATGTCAGTATTAAAGACAGTAATCAAAAATTAGCAGTCTTAGTGACATTCTGAAAACTTTTTCTGGGAAGTACATTTAATCTTTCTTATTGTTTTATTAATTAAATATTTAAAATTATGGCTTAAATGCATATATCCATACGAAATACCGCCAATCTTGCTAATGAATTGGAAGAATATCTGATAATCTCATACAATGGAGAAATAGATATACATAATTAGAATTTTATGTGCCCACAAGATATGTCAAATACGACAAAATAAAACAATATTTGGGTAAAGCTCTGCAAAATTTTTATTATAGCCACAACATATTTTTTACAGTAAATATAAGTAAATCCAGTCGCTCTTTTTTTGGCGCACCTGACATCCGTATTCAAATACTTAACTACTTGTAAAATTTAGTAGGTACGGTACTTATCTAAGGTTTTATGAATATGTCACTTTTACACTATATTAAAAGTTTGAAAACAAATATTTAAAATATGGAAGAGTATTTTTTATTGGTTCCTACAGAGTCTCTCTATTTATGTCCAATACTGTATGTTAAAAAGAGCGATTAATAATCATGCGTTAATTATTGCGATTTATATTTGCGTTAATTACAATATATTCGGTTAATCGTATCTTATTATATAGAAGAAAATTTTATTTCATGAGACTTTTTTAGGTTATATTTGAAACTGTTTTGTTTTTGAACTAAATTATGTTATAAATAATTTATTTTTAATTACAGACTGATATTTTCACCCGGTTTATTTTAGCGGTTACTCTAAGGCCTGTTCTACAACTGAGTCGTTTGTCGGTTGTCGCTTGTCGTAAGTCGTTTGACGTTAGCAACACCCGACATTGCTTTCTACAATAGTCGGAAGCTGTCGTAGCGAACTGTCACTTTTAAGTGAGGTTATGGATACTATATCTCTTCGAATTTATTTTAATTTAATTGTAATATAGCTTCAAATAATAAAACTACGACCGCTGCAAAAGAAAAGAAAAAAAAATACATGAAGATGGTGGGTAAAACCTCATATTACCGTTTACGTTAGGCAAAATTTTGGTGCTCACAGAAAATTATTTTCATATTTCAAGTCAAGTGATCACGAAGACTTTTTTAAATTTACGAGAATGTCTGTACAACAATTTGATCAGTTGCATGATATTCTGAAATCATGATTACAGAAAACCTTTGCCAACTGATATTAAACTTGCTGCTAAGGTTAGGTAGTTAATTTGAAACAAATTATGATTATTAATTGTCCCCAAATATTTTTTTTCTTTTTAAATCGTTGTATAATTTATTTATTTTGCCCTACAGACTACTGTTTTCTTGTACATAATATATTATTATTACATCCAACGTCATATCATTCATTTTCAAATTTGCGTTCCGACTTCGACAGCCGACAGCCGACAACGCCTACCGCCAAATTTCTGCGTAGTGCGCACACGTACGACATCTGACACCGACTAACGACTTATTGTAGAACAGGCCTAACCAATTTTAAAATCGGCTAAATAAAGAGTAATCAAGTTTTTGAACAAAACAATTTTAAAAATTATGTTCTCAATTTTAGTTAACCTTTAGTCGTTATTTTTTCGGTTTAATTTTCTGTTTTAATGTTTTAAACTAATTTAAATGTCCACTAGTAAACATACTGTATGTAATGCCTGTAATAACATTCAGAATCCCATTTTTACCACAGGCATATTCTCCAGTAAAGACTTCTCATCACAAATTTCAATTTTCATGAATTTTCATAAAATCGTTTCAGGAATATAGTACCTAAATTCAAATTAAACACTTGTTATATTTGAATAATGATATCCTCCACATCCTGGTGGCACATATTAGCACACTCATCAATTGCCATCACACCCTACTTAATATAATCTCCACATATCCTTTCCTAACCTAGATCCCGCACCGCCGCCGCTCCGTCCCGGATAATTCCCTCTCTCTGTCAGCCCGACTTCGCCGGTGCCGGTTTAAAAGAAGATAAATGTAAGGTTTTATCTACATAAATTTATGTGAAAACGTAGCATAATTGTGAGACTGTTTATTCGCTTGGTTGAAGACGGTACATCAGCTTGGTTCTCAGTCCTCAGTTAAGCGTAATGTATTCTGCAGTGTCATTAAAAATGTCGAGCGTAGAAGGATCAGGATAAGAGAGGAATGGGTTCGGGGTGCTGCATTGTAAGGGAATGTGGCAAGCAAGTGTTTTTGGGGATTCGATCCGAGAGAGGGAATTAAGGTTTTTGCAACAAGGCTCAGCGAAAGAAGATTGATTCAAGTAGGGAATTTTCCAATGAAATGTATCTTTAATGATGTTTTGTTAAAAATGGTTGAATTTTGCAAATTAAAACTCTGAATTATAGACTGATCCAGAATGATTGAAAGTGAATATGAACAAAATTGCATTGCACGAGAAAAAAAATCTGTTGTGGCCAGCACAAAACCTCTCGCCATTTCCATATTAGTTAATATAGGTACATATTGTATGTAACTTTTCTGGTACATGTACAAAAATTCTATTTATACCTATTATTAATATATTTTTATATTTTTTAACTTGTCGGCTCTGGTGGCTCAATGGTTCGAATCCCACTAAACTGCGTACACTTACGTAACATTCACTTTACAATCAAATAATATTACTACCAAGTTTATATCTCTACCCATTTTTGAAGTATTGCCCCAAAAGTCAATATACCCCACATTTAGATAAAAACATCTAAATTTTCAAAAATCTAATTTTGTATGTATCTAGATACTTCTCAATGCGCTGATTCCAAATTTTGAAACCGCAGGTCGATATCTCGTTTCGTACTCCTGATATTTAGATTTAAAATTTTGAAATGGGCCGAGATATGAATTTGGCGACATCACCATTCGATTCTACGGACAAAAATACGTAAGTATAGCAATTTTCATAATTTTTGTCGAACCGATTCATTTTTTATGAATAAAAGTTTGAAAATGGACAAATTCTGAAAAAATCGTAAGGGGTAAACCTTAGATTTCTGCCATTTTTGACCATTTTCAGTTATCTTGCTTTAGAGATTGTATGCGGTGTTCAAAAATTCTGAAAATTGGTGTACTTATGTAATTTTGCCCGTAGAATCGAATGATGTTGTCACTAAGTTCATATCTCGGCCCATTTTTGAGTTATTACCCAAAAATGGGCAGTTTTGAGCAAATCTTTAAATCTAAATATCTCGAGAAGGAAACAAGATATCGACCAGCGGTTTCAAAATTGGAAATCAGCGCATTGAGAATTATTTAGATACTTAAAAATTAGATGTTTGAAAATTTTGAAGTTTTTGTCTAAATGTGGGGTATATTGACTTTTGGGGCAATAATTCAAAAAGGGGTAGAGATATAAACTTGGTAGTAATATTATTTGATTGTAAAGAGAATGTTACGTAAGTGTACGCATTTTTAGAGTATTTGAACAACTGTGTGAATTTTTAGAAAAGTATTGACATAAAAATGGATAAATGCTACAAAAAATTTCCTTGCAAAGATTCTATAAATGCAATAAAATACACTAACATACACTATGTAAATTGCACTTGACATTTCCTCCTTTTTCCTTCAGCTTTCTCCAATTTTTTGACCAAAGACAATACCTTCCTTATCTAAAGGTGACGGAAGGTAAAAAGAACTTTATGGCCTCCTATATTTATTTTAAATTAAAATATTTTTGTTTCGATAAATAAATTCATAGAGTTTGAAGTACTGGTATAGTAAAAATTTTTAGGCAGAGTAGTCACGTCATCAAAGTTTGTAACTAGATAATGACGTCACGAAATTAGTAGGTTTACATGGTACACTAATTTAATTTTAGAAAATAATTGTATTTACCTGCGATGCTAATTTATGTTTTCAAGTTAATTTATTTAATAATTGAATATTATTGTAAAATGTAATATATTTCCAATTTATGGTATTGAAAATTCGGTGTAAGGCACACCGAGTCGGGTTTCAGAAGGAATACGGGGATTGAATGAAGCACTTGATGAAAAATAAGAAAATTAATGTTAAATGAAATTGAATATATTTTAAAAAAAATTGATTTGATTTTATTTAGATTTACAATTCTGTAGTGTTATAGAAAAGTAAAGAGGAGCACTATAAATTCGATTTATTGAAATTATAATTAAAATAACATTTAAAAAATATATTATATTTGATTGAAAATACTTCAGTAAAACAATTTACAATTATTGAAATTAACACAAACTAAAAACAGAAAAGCTCAAGATCAATCTCAAAATAACGAACTAATGACAGCAGACGCTTGACAATTCAGAGAGAAACATGTCATGTAAACGTTTAAATATTGAAATCCAATAGTACCAACATGTGGTGAAAAAATGAACTATAATTATTTTAAATAAATTAAAACTCATTAAAAACATTATGTTCGACTTTAAAATAATTGTAAATTTAATTAAAATGTACTTTACTTATAGCATGCAAAAAATAGTATTTATTTTCTTCGTTTTCCTAAACATATACAATACTACAGTGTTTTTTCATTTTGTAATGAAATGATGACGTGACTACTCTGCCTAAAAATTTTTACTATAGCGACAGTATCAGATCTCCAAATTAATCGTTGAAATTAACGTAAATTCATATGTGAAAATATGCCACATTTTTCCAAGCCAGCAAACAATAAATTACAGAGTACATTCCCCAAGCTCCAAATTAAAACTCACATCAAAATTCCAGAAGCGACAAACGACATCCTATCATTCCCTCTGACGTCACAAAGTCCAACTCAGCAGATTCCCGCCATAAATCAACAGTAACAACAGAACTAAATAAATAAATGAATAAATAAATAAAATTAATTCCCTAAAATACAATGGAATGTCACGGGCATAGGCGACGCGATGCACAAGTATAAATTTCGCTCTTGTTTATGTGACGTCATCATCTATCACGCGGGGTTCTACGAGTATAAATCAAGACGCGGCTGAAAAGAAAATAAAATCGTAAATTTGAGCTGTTTAGTGCTGTTCTCTCATTAAGTGACAGATATTACTTACGGGATCGCATATCTGCGAAAACTTTCGCAAAACGACAAACCGAATTCGACCATTTCGGAAAGAGATAAATTTTCAAAGGTAAAAGTATAATCTGCAATTAATTTGAAAACCTGAAAAATAAGTTCCAATATTATAAACTTATTCCTTAGTTTTCCGATTGGAAGTAGAGAAATCATTCTACCTTTTTACCTTCCGTCACCCTTAGGTAAGGAAGGTATTGTCTTTGGTCAAAAAATTCGGTGGTAAATTCTTAATTAATAAGTACGTTTTAGGATCCGTAGAATACGATTTTACTAGTTTTATGATGATGTCTGTATGTTTGTGTCTGTGCCTGTGTGTGTGTGTGTGTGTGTGTGTGTAGGTGTGTGTCTGTGTGACAATTTTTTCTCCGACGATAACTCCAACACTACAATTCTAAAAATTATAATTCTTTCGTATTCCCCTTCCTTGCATCCATATGAAGAGCTGATTAGATTTTGGTTATAATTGGTCAACCGGAAATTCCCTTATTTGAAGTGCTTAAGTTTTTTTTTTTTTTTTTTTTTGAAAAAACGCAGTTAAATATCATTTTTTGACATTTTACGTGATTATCAATATGAAAGAATATCTTATTGTCTATACTGTTTGGGTTATATATTTTCCTTCATATTCAATAATTATAGAGATAAAGAATTATAAAGAGAACTTTGAAAAAACATCATGCTTTTCTATAATTATTGAAACAGCTAATATATTCGAATAATTCTAATTGACAGATGTCAGTGTCAAGTGCAAGTTACATAGTGGATGTTCATGTTATAATTTTGTTGGATTTATAGAAGCTTTTCCAAGGAACTTTCGGTATTGTCCAGAGTAATCAAAAAGAAATAACGCATTTGGCAATACAATTTTGGAGATCTTTTTATTCCACTGTTTACAGAACATCAAGTGTATGCGGAAATGCTGTTTGATATGTCATTTTGACAATAAATACAAATAGGTTATATCAGATGTGGAGCCTGACAGCTAATAGGATTTTGAGTGATTGAAATATTCAGTGGCGTAAATAGGGTCCGCAAAACCCCGCAATGCGGGGGGCCCCGCAGATATGGGGGCCCCAAATTGCCACGAAACTACCATTAATTAATTTATATTTTAGTAATGTAAACGCCAGTTTAAAAAATTCAAAATTTGTGCGCTAAATTAGTCAGGAAGAGGGTTGTAAGATGGAAGTACTGGTTTAAATGAAGTTAGTTGACCATGCTTTAAATAAAAATAACTTGTAAATTTTAAATTTGACAATGATAGCAACCACACTATAGGTGGCAGCGCAAGAGATAGCTAAAGAACCGACGTACGATGAGTAGTAAAAGCAAGAACGTTATAGTAGACGGAATTATTTTAATTAAATATAATGTTTCTGTTTCTTTTTATAATATGATTATAAAGAATTCAAAGGTAAGATTATAAATTGAACATGTATATCGTAGGGTAAATCTAATATTATTATTGTAGAATTATGGATAAACGAAAACACGAGAGTGGGACGCAAAAACGAAAAAAAAAAGAAAAGCAGAGTGAAGAAGAGCTCACTAAAAATACTAAAATTAAAAAGTATTGTATTTATAATTCATCAAAATATACATTGTATTTTCTTGTACCTAATCATATAATTTGAAGGGGGGCTACATTTTTTGCGGGGGGGCCTCTAAATCCTAGTTACGCCACTGGAAATATTTTAGATTATTGCTTATGGATAATATAGAGAAATAAAAGTATGTGGGTAAGGGAAACAACAACCATTTTAATAGAATACTGTAAATATGCCCGAAATATTAATAACAGGAAATAAATTTTTATTTTTGTATCAGTGTATCACTCTATATGTCGTGTTACAATTTTACTGGATATATAGAATCTTTTCTACGGAACTTTCGGTATGGGATTTGTACAAAATACATAGTATTGATGGAAGGTAATGTGCTGGCCACATCAGATTTTTTGTAATAAAAATGAAAACCTTTCTACTTTCTAATTTAAAACAATTCTTTGAGCATACGTTCGTTTCATCTTAATCCTTTCAGCTCAACTCATTACCATCGCCACTATCTGTGGCCACAAAAACAAAC
This sequence comes from Ophonus ardosiacus, assembly GCA_943142095.1. Lineage (NCBI taxonomy): Eukaryota > Metazoa > Arthropoda > Insecta > Coleoptera > Carabidae > Ophonus > Ophonus ardosiacus. Next base: position 46,419,886 of record OW964827.1, on the reverse strand, counting down.
CAACCGTTTAGATAAGATCGGTAGCGTAGAAAACAGAGGATTTTATTTCCGCTTGACTGCAGTGCTGTGCGGAGAAACCAGGAATTAAAAATATCGCGGGTTGGGTGGCTAAATGCGACTTACTTCCACGTCTCTGCACGAAGAACGACCAGAGTGTTCATTTGTTCATTAGCTTACGAACATGGAAGATTCAGAAGAGAAAGATGCTTTTAAAATAGTGGACCAGTGCATGAACATTTTAACCTCCCGCTACCCTAGTTAAGGGAGGTATAGGGATCGTGCTAAAAATAGCATATAGAGATTTTATATAATAAGCACGTTTTGATGTCCCCAGAATCCGATTTTAACATTTTTACAATGATGTCTGTAGGTATGTATGTGTGTGTCTCTGTGTGTGTGTGTGTGTGTGTGTGTGTGTGTGTGTGTGTGTGTGTGTCTGTGTGTGTGTGGATCTTGTGGACACGATTACTCAAATACTATAAATCAGAAAAATTTGAAATTTTGTATACCCATTCTATACTAATATGGGAAGTGCTCATTAGTTTTTAGTGTATATCGGATAACCGGAAGTAACATTTATACAAGCTTTTAACAGTTTTTCTTGTAAAAAATTCATTGAATATAATTTTTTAGCAACTTTTACTAATTAAAATGGAATATAATTGTTTAATCTTCAATTCTACGATAATAACATATAGTAAATAACTCTAAATAACTTTAAATATGAATATATAATATAATTTATTTCCATGTATCACCTAGCCTATGCGTCAAACAAAATCATAATTTTAATGACAGGTTTGACATATTTAAACAAATGTCACTGACAGGCAGCAATTATATTAAAATTAATAATGAAACCGTGTTAATAAGAATATAACAGTAAAATATTTTATTAAGGTTTGTAAAAATAATATATTTACCATCATACATAAATGTTAGATGTACAGGATGATCTGATTTAAATTTGCTAATTGCTATTTTTGCAGCACTATAAATTAATATTAATTTACAACTACACATTTACGAAATGGATAATGTACGGCGAAGAATTGACAAAGATTACGTTTTAGAGCACCTAGAAGATGATACTGATTTTTATAAGAATGTACGTGTGTGACGATTTTTCCAAAACTTTTCAAATTTGGTGTTTAAAACTCATATATAATTTGAAACAACATATTAGATTTTAACCATATATGATAAATCGGATGTAGTACTTAATTTGGAGCTCTAACAAATTTTTGAGGAAGAACAATAAAACAATCCAAAATTTCGTATTATAGACTTTTCTATTTATTGGACAACAAATTAGATTTTATTTACAAACGATTAACCGGAAATGATACTTTATTTAAAGCTCACTGCTATTTTAAACATGGAATTGGCGGGAGGTCATGTGTTGGCCACATCAGATTTTTTTAATGTATTTCTGTGTAAGTTCACTCTATATCACTGAGTGGATCCCCACGTCATCAATTTTTGATGCAAGAATTGCTAAACTTTTATCTAGCATCTTTGTACGTACGACACGATTTAAAATATATTTTAAATCGTGTCGTACACACATGGCATATACAATACTTGTATTCGCTATCTCATTCGTATCTGTTTCAGAGAAGTATATACCATCTCCGTCCAACAAAAGGTGAAAAATGAAATAGAAACTGTACTGTAACTGCGGTAACGAAAGTCATTTTCAAATATTCGAATTATTTGAATATTCATGTCATTCTTTCATTCATGTAGTGAAAGGTGATTTTGGCATATTTGTATTTCATTGTGTTTTGGATATTTCGTTAGTTCTTGGTATTTCAATAATTGTCAGCAATCTTAGATAGGTCATCTTTCATCTTTGCATTTTCAGGCAATAAAAAGATGTATGGGCCATCCAGCGAATCAAGCGGTTTACGTCATAAATACAATATCACTAGAAACAATGACGTCATATGTTAAAATGTTTACATGAGCAGGTAAAACGGATTAAAATATGATCTGTGGGTTGTCTTCCTAAATCCAAATCTTTCTTAAAAAGGTAACACGTCTGGTATAATTTTTTTCCAGTGAAATCCAATTTTATTTAAAATATTCTGAACGATACTCCTGACGCCGTTATAAATACTTCATTCTTGTAGAATATGCAACAAACTATCTAGTATTATGTGAGATCCTTAAAAAAATACAGAATACTGCATACCATACAATTTCTCACTGTTTCTGTACATTGCGTATATCATTTGCCACACGCTGTACATATAGATTTAATTTTCAAATTATTACTGACAAATAGAACGAAATATTACCTCAATATTACAATTCAGTGAACGTAGGAGCCCACCAATCTATTTTTCATTTTCAAAATAAGTCAATAAATTAACTACAAACTCTTAAATTTGACATGACAGAGCATTTGACATTTTGTCAATGAACAACGAAACCAAAAACAAAATGAAATCACAATACAGGTTGAAAAGTATAATATAGACATATAATATTTAGTAATATACGTGTTCAGAATTACCAATATTAAAAAAATATAATCAAACGTCATTTTGCAAAAAATTACAAAATTTTACTTAATAATAATATATCCAAATATAATTATTTCTATTAAAGGTGTCAAATACATAATAATAATAAAAAAAACAATAAAATACCGTTAATAAAATATATGTAAAAAAAAAATAAAGAAAATTTCAAAAATCCCTAATCGATGACGTAAACCGCTTGATTCGCCGGATAGCCCATATGTTGCATCCATTATAATATTTATTCAATTGGTTTATTATTGCTAAATAACTATTTACACGTCGAATTTTGATAAATATCAAAATTGACACAATTTGAGTTATACTGTCAGTTGTCACTTATTGTGTAAATACTTCGGTAATTACACGATTTTACTCGACAACATGACGTCATCAATTCGATCTCTCCCCTGACGATTTGAACCATATATCAAGTTGTGGAAACAGTCCTTATATGAATTTATCTTTATGAAACTGTTAGGGCCGGTTTTTCAATCTATGGTTAAAAAATCTTAACTTCTAGTTAAGTAAACAATATTGCATTGTTTTGTTGCCAGAAATGATGAATCTGTCATCAGGGATGGGCATTTACGCGTAAAAAAATATTTTTTACGTTTACTTGTAAAAAATGCGTAAAAAATGTTGAATAAGTAAAAAACGTAGATAATGTATAATTTTAGTTCTTCATAACGACACAAGATGACTTGTTGTTTACAAATGTCACATTACAGTAATTTTCCTTAATCCTATCATAAATATATTCGTAAATATAACGACTGAAACAATGATAAGTTTATAAGAAAGATACTGAAATTATTGTAAAATATTAAAAATACATTCTGAAACTATAGATAAATTAACATAAAATGCTTAAAATTTGTATAAAATTCATTTTCAATAAGTTTGGAGCTAATGATTTAAATCTATTTCAATTTATTTGAACTTATATGTTATTAATAGTCAATAAATATAAAATGAAATTTTAGTTTTAAAAATTTTTTTATTCGCCGTCTATTTTTTCAAATTTTACTTCTTTACAAAACTGCCTATAATTTACATAAAACATTTTAAAAATATAATAAAATATAATATGCTTCAAATTTACGTATTTAGTCTAATTTTGACGTAAAATGTGTTTAAAGTTTGACGTTTGAGATTATGTCTCAGGAATATATTTCCCTACTAATCTGATTGTTGATAGTTTGAAGGTACCTAATTGTTTTTCTGAATCAAAGAAACATGTTGATGTCACGTGGACTGCTTGTTCTGGAATATTCGGTACAGTATGCAAGAAAATATCTTTATAAAAACAATATACTCATGGTAATAATATTTTACATTATCTACGTAAAAAAATTTCAAATATTGTCAATGTAAAAAATAATATTTTACTCGTAAAAAATAACGTATAATACATGACGTATTTTACGTGCCCATCCCTGTATGTCATTTGACAGTTCATTTCGTTTCAATTTTGTTTATTTAACTCGGTTAAAATTTTAATAAGATATTGAAAAACCGGCCCTAAGATTTCCTAATGAAGGTATAAGTGCTCTTATACAGAAACATCGTTCTTGAAAGAATAAATGTGGTATGACTGAAATTTCGAGTAAATGTTAACACCTAATACATCAACGGTCGAAAAATTTATTCAAATTTTTGTCATGAATAGCGACCATCTACAAATGAATTAAAATCACCCCCCTGGTGTGGATGTTTTATAACTGACGTAATTCAGAATGCATGAATGAAAATATGCCAGTGCTATAATATTTTCTATTCTATTCTTTCCAAGTGTAATTTTCAGTTTTGAATGGTGGTTGCACCGTCGACATGATTGGTGAGATATGGTGTCCGCATCATCCATTCTCATATTCCGTTTCCGGAACCACCGTACCGGTTGCGGCTGTTTCTTTTCTCCGCGTTTCCGTTTCTGCAAACCTTGGCGCCAGGTTTGACTTATTCATATGTGTAGTTGAAAAATTCTCAGGTTCTGCTCTTAGTATGTACCTGAAACAAATATCTACTATTTTTGTGACACACTTAAATCCATGATGATATTGTTTTAGTATTTATGACCGTTGAGCAGTCGACTCTAATAATATACAGGGTGTCTCTGAAATAGGAGGACATGGATGAACCACAGATTCCTGAGGCTAAAATAAGACGATTTAACTAAACTTATCTTTATCGGAAGGTGTACCATTTAGCCAGTATTCTGCTTCAAAGTTCTTCGAAAAAAATTAATTTTGCTTATAATAAAAGAACGCTTTATTCGATTTTGATGAAATTTGGTATGACAGTTCATATGGTTATAAGTCATCTTCAAAGATGATGACTGTCATTATTAGTGAACTACTAGTGTATGAAACTTGGTCGTCCCGACATTGATTAAATTTTTTAATGGCCACGTTGATAACGTAAAATTATAATTTTTTTTAGAAAAATATATTCAGTAGTAAACTTTTCTCTCTCTGTGTGTAATTTGTGATTTCTGTTACGGTTCACACAGGAAAAATAACACCTGAGTGACTGCACCGTGAATTTTTTAAAATAAATTTAATCTAGCAGTCTATCCAAATGTCAAACAACTATTTTTTTAGTGACAGTAACAATTGTTTATCTGTTGGTCAAGAATTTCCTTCGCATTATTCTAAAACTAGTAACATCCTTTTACTACCATTATTATAAATGAGCCGATTAAATATGCTAGCTTACTCCTAAACAAATTGAGAAGATTGGCAACTTGTTACTGTTATTAAAAATTAGTTGTTTGGCATGTGGACAGACTGCTAGATAATATTTATTTTTAAAATTTCACGGTGCAGTCAGTCTGGTTTTATTTTTACCTCCCGCTACCCTTGGTAAGGGAGGTATAGGGATCGTGCTAAAAATCACATATCGAGATTTTAGTAAATGACCACGTTTTAAGGTCCCTAGAATCCAATTTTAACATTTTCACGATGATGTCTGTATGTGTGTATGTGTGTATGTGTGTGTGTATGTATGTATGTGTGTGTATGTGTAGGGATTTTGTCTTTGCCCTAACTCAAATACTATCATTCAGAAAATTCTGAAACCTTGTATTTGTATCCTATTCTAATAAGAAAAGAAGCCATTAAATTTTGGTGTAAATCGGATAACCGGAAATGGCACTTTACCTGAAGCTCATAATGGTTTTTCTTCAAAAAATACCATTAAATTCTATATATTTTACAGATAAATTTAAAATATTTTTTTTTATTAGTCGCGAAGCCTAAGATAAACACAATTCCTTTGTTCACAGTTCATGAGTGGGATCACGTAAAAGTGAAAACGATATTGCGAATATCGAGAAGTGAAAACGATATTCGTTTCCTTAGCGATCACGTAAAATTAGTCACTCACTGCGTTTTCAACTTCGGTTATTTCCGTAAAGTGACTACGTTTTGTGAAAACGATATCGTTTATAGACTAATGTTTTTGTATTACATAGTAGTTTTGACAGATAATTTAAATGAATGTCACTAAAATTTTTAATCTAATGACAAAACTTATTATTCTCGCCTTTCGTTTTTATTTCATTCATAATAGCAATACTACAAAAATTGAAGAAGTATACAAGTAAATTATCAATTTTACAAATGCCATGTACCAGCTAATTTTGTTCCTTTTGATATTCCAGAAGAAAAATTTATGAAGTACACTAAAATATTTCTAAATATAAAATTAAAACTTTAAGAAACATTTAAATTTGCAAGTAGGTATACAAGATTGTTATTATGAATTAATCTAGTTTTCATTAAGTTTTGTATTTCAAGTAAATAAAGTATGAGCCCCATTTCAATAACGGCGCACAACCTTCGACGGGCTGCGGAAAATGATAAATTTTAATTTTGAGTAAAAACTACAAAATCTTAATCACGAAACACAAGCTAGAATCGTTATCTTTGATGCTTCGCAGAATACAATATTATTAAAATTTCCTTTCTTGGATTTATTCTTGTAATCAATCAAAATATGCTTTGTTGTAATCAACACTTTTACAGTTATTGGAATATCAACAATGCCAGAAAATATTTCTTTTAGGTAGTTCTTTCACTAAATCAAGTACTAAATTTTAATAGTAAACCAGGGAAATGTCAGTACAGTAGAAATAAGAAAATATCTAATCTTCGCAACATGCTTTTCCTTAGATTCATTCTTGTAATCAATATTCATTTTATAATTATTATATTTTATTACAATCATTACATGACATTTCTTTCATTCTTTCCAAAACGTCAAATTTAACTCACTGTTCACTACATTCTTGTACCTAAAAGCAAGTAAATAAGAAAAGGATATACCTATACCCAAATGTGTGAAATAAAAAGAGACGTAAGAAACGACTATCGTTTTCACATGCTTTGAGAGTGTCGACTAGAATTCACATTTTTTTCAGTCTAAAACGATATCGTTTTCGGTTTTCACTATTTACGTGATCACATTTTCACTTGTCGACAGTCGCAATATCGTTTTCACAGTTACGTGATCCCACTCCATATTTCAAATGAATGTAACTGACAGTAAATGTCACTGTCAAAAAAACTAATCACTTCAAATTAATAATAGTGACATTTCAAAAAGAAAATTGTAAATAAAGCAATAGTTTTCTGCAATGGAACAGTTTGCAGCGTTAGAAAATACGTTACTATGTATTTAAATTATAACTAAAAAAAAAAAAACCTTAATAATAAATTTAAAAACTAAATACGTATTTCGAGAACTAAGTTCTCATCATCAAAAACAGAGAAGTTAAGATTACTCAGCATGTAAACCATGCCAGAGGTCAAAACAGCTCTGAGGAATAAGGGAGAGAACACGGGTTATATAGAGACAGGAGTCATAGGTGAATGGATACCTAATTGGGTAACTAAGATTAAACAGAGTGACTGTCTTATATTAACTCATATAATTTAGAATTTGGGATGGGACCTAGGTCCGCGTTCATCAATTTATCTTTAAATTTATGTATTATCAAACTCTCATGTGCGTCTAAATATCTATTATTATCAACTTGTTTCAATAATTTTATATTAGAATTGTCAATTTTATGATTATTAATAAACATATGTTGTGCTACGCTAGATTTATCAGGATTACCGCTTTTTAAATGATAGAAATGTTCTTTAAACCGAGTATCAATTTGTCTTTTAGTTTGCCCGATATAAACTTTATTACAATCTTTACAGTCAATTTTATAAACACCGGATTTTTTATTATTATCTATTTTATCTTTAGGGTTACCTAATAATGATTTAATGGTGTTATTTGATTTATAAGTTACCGTTAAATTTTGATTTTTAAAAATTTTGTTTAAACCTTTGGTGGCATTATCAAATGGTAATGTTATATACTTATTATTTTTATTATTAGTTGGCGTTAAAGTTGTGATATCTAATACGGATTGACGATTTTTAAATTTATGGACTAGTTTATCTATAATTTTAACCGGGAATCCATTATATTTAGCTATTTCTTTAATATATTTCAATTTATTTTCAAAACGTGTTTTGTTTAACGGAAATTTGGTCAGTCTATTAATTAAAAAGTTAAACGCTGCTAATTTATGTTGCCAAAAATGATTCGAGTCAGCTGTTATAAATCGATTAGTATTCGTAGGTTTCCTATATATGTCAAATTCTAATTTGGTTTTGTTTCTAATAACCAGTGTGTCCAAAAATAATAATTGTTTATTGGTTTCTTTTTCAATCGTAAAATTAATTGATGGAAAAACTTAATTTAATTTGGCTAAAAAGTTATCTAAATCGCAAGTTTCGGTATTAATAATAGCAAAAATATCATCAACATATCGAATCCAAACTCTAGGAAAATCTTTATTATTTTTTTTCTTAAATTCAATTTCAAAGTGACTCATGAATAAGTTAGCCAACAATGGTGATAAACTATTGCCCATAACTGTACCTTCTTTTTGATGATAAAATTTATTGTTTATTTGAAAATAATTTTGGTTCATACAAAGTTCAGTTAGTTTTAAATACTCGTTTATTTTTTCTGAATTTAAATCGTTGTTTTCTAAAAAGATTTTTAAATATTCTAAAGTTTGTGGAATAGGTACACTTGGAAATAAGGAGCTGACATCAAAAGAAACCAATAATTCGTTTTTATCTAAAGTAATATCTTTAATTTTGTCAATAAATTGTAACGAATTTTCAACAGAAAAAGTTTGCGGTTGATTTGGAAGATTACTAAATTTAAGGTTTTTTCTTGAGTTATAACTTTACCTTAAGACTCCATTTTAGTTTTATAATGTATTTAAATTGATAAAAATTCAATAGCGGGAGGTTTTGTGTTGGCCACATCAGATTTTTTTCTTTGTGAACCATAACAGATATCACTAATTGCACAGAGAGAGAAAATTTACTATTGAATTTATCTTTCTGAAAAAAAAATAATTTAATATTATCGGCCATTAAAAAGTTACGGTCTAAACAATGTTGGGACACCTAAGTTTCATACACTAGTGGTTCACTAATAATAACAAGTATCATATTAAAAGATTACTTATAATCAAATTAACTTCTATACCAAATTTCATCCAAATCGAATAAAGCGTTCTGTTATTACAAGCATTTTTTTATAAACTTTGAAGCATAATACTGGCTAAATGGTACACTTTCCTGTAATGGTACATATAATCTGTAACCCTTTTAGTACCTTTCGGTGTAAGGGTGCCGGGCGCACCGAGCCGCAGTGTGATAAATTTTTGTTGTTGAGCGTTCACCCATCCAACATATCGCTACTGTGTAGCCTGCTTGGACTTGCCGATCACAAAGCTGATACTGTAACCACACTGCCGTACTGCCGGCTCCTGTAATGGTAAGTTTAATCGTCTCAGGAATCTGTGGTTAAGCCATGACCCTCTCTTTTAGAGACACCTATATAATTTACAAAACAAAAATACTAAAATTTCTTCAGTTCCTCCCAAACTGATCTATTTCGTACACACAAAATTTTAAATATGTATAACAGACGTCGTAGGATGTAATAAATTTAAAAGGCTGAGTCCCAAGACAGTAGGCTGTGAAAGGACTTTCTTGCAGCATTCTTGCCGAATTATCCTTAAAAAATTACAGCTCTGGGCCAGGGACACAGTGGGTGCCCTCCTCGCACGACCCGTTCATTACAGCGTCGTTCGCTTCGCAGGGGGCAATAAATTCCGGAAAATAGAAAGACTTCGCGGACACATGCCTGCGTGTCATGTTTATGTAATCGCGATGAAATTGAGTTCACAAGCAAAGCATTACATTTTATTCGGTAATACCATAAAGTATAAGGTTGGGCAGAAAGAACGGGCGTTTTTTAAACGTCACAAAATTCGTACTTTTTGCTTAAGAAAAAAATCTGATCTGGCACAAGACCTCTCGCCATTACCATTAGGCTATACAGAGAATTTATTTTAAAGTGCAACATTACGGTTCATCACTTCCATGGTTAATCACTATTGTCAAAAAATGACAGCAATGTAATATTTGTCCTTTTTAAAATGCAACATTATAAATAGTACAGCAGCACAAGAGATACCTCCAGAACACATCACAAATGCTGTCAATTCTTATTACGACCGACTCAGTGTGAATGGGGGTATTTTTTAACATTTATTACATGAAAGTTATGAATTTTTGTTAATATGTGCAACATTCATGTTTTTATATTTTGTTAATCGTATGTAGGCTAATTTATTGGAAATTAGTTTTGATAAAACAAAACTACAAATTTTGTATGTTGCATTTTAAAATGGACAAATATTACATTACTGTCATTTTTTGACAATAGTGAGTAACCATGGAAGTGATTGACCATATGTTGCATGTTAAAATAAATTCTCTGTATAAGTATTGTATTGCACTTCGCTATGGAACCGTCGTTTTATAATAAAAAATTACAGAACTTTACCCAAATATTGTTTTCTATTGTATTTAACATGTCTTCTGCACACATGTAATTCTAATTATATCTATTTTTCATTGTATGAGGAAGTTCCTAAATATCAGAGATTCTTCCAATTCATTAACCAGATTGGCGGTATAGCTGATGGATATATGCATTTTACCTATAATTTCAAATATTTAATTAATAAAACAATAAGAAAGATTAAATTTATTTCTTAGAAAAAGCTATCAGATTGTCACTAAAACTGTTGATTTTTGACACTGACATCTCTCGTTTACAAATTATGTTATAAATATTTGAATTTGTCAACTGGTTTCCTTAGTGTAGTTTCGCCTACTCGACTTATAATATCCTGATATTCTATATATTATAGCGTCTTTATCTCTAAATTTGTAGAAGATCTAATAAAAAATTTAAATGTATCAGATGTAGAATTTTGTTCTTCAAAATTAGTAATATCAAAAATTTTCAAAAAATAATATTTAGAAGAATTTATTTTAAAAACTACTACTTCCGGTTGTTCAATTGTTACCAAAACCTTTCCAGCTCTTCCCAGGAATGACAGATTGAGGAATTCATAGTTAAACAGGTTTTATGTCTTATAGTTTTTGAGGAATCGTTCCTCCAACATCTAGCCATACACACACACACACATCCACACACACAGACACAGACTTGCAAAAATGTTAAAATCGGATTCTAGTGACCTTGAAACGTGCTTATTCATTAAAATCGGGATATGTGATTTTTAGCATGATTCCAATACCTCTCTTAGCGAGAGGTAAAAATCTGTCACTATTTGAATTCGTAATGACATAGTCACTGTATTTCTGGAGGGCTACCACGATTTCTACGAAACTAGCTTCTTTCAGTTCTTTCAATGTGCGGGGTTTATGTTCGTATGTACATATCTTGAGGGGACCCCACAAGAAAAAATCGCATGTGGACAAATCAGGGGACCGAGGAGGTCAATGATTGTCACCAAACCTGGAAATGAGGCGATCGGGAAAGAAAGGGCGAATAACGTCCTTTGATGGTTTGGGTATGTGATCTTGTCGCACCATCTTGCTGGAACCACGCACATCGGATAGGAACACGGTTTCTTCGAAATTCAGGCAAAAGGAAGTTGTGTATCATGTCGATATAGAGCTCAGAGTTCACGGTAACAAACGGCCCTCCACAAATGCATTAATGATAACACAAGATGTTATTTTCCATTCTACACTTGATTTTCTCAAATTTGTCTATTTTCTTAATCAAAAAGTATCAGCCCTGTATTATATTTTTTGGTACAAGAAAAATTCTGAAAATTTCTACAACAATTATATGAAATTTTGTTCGCAAAATTAAATGATAACAATATTAAGTTGATATCTCTACACGTATAATTGTTTACTTGTGCCTATATTATATTCTAATTTTTATATTTTTAAATATTCTCCAAAGCGTTAAATTTAAATGTGGAATCGCTGATCGATATCATTTTTCAAACGGAAAGAGATATCTATTTGCGGTTACAAAATTTGGAATCAGCACATTAAGAAGTACCTACTTTAAAAATTGAATTTATATATCCAGTAATTTTTAACTCCAAAATTATGTTTCTCGTCGTTACTTGAAGAATACTAAAGTTTCTTGCCCAGAAAATTCAGTTTTGTACGCAATAATAATAAAATTTCGCTTACTAGAGGATAAAGACTTTCTGCGTGCTTTATTAATAATCATACTACATTGACATGTCAACAACAAGTTTTAATTGGTTTTATTCTGAGAAAATAATTTGCTGCAAAAAAGGGCTCGTAGTTTTAAGAAAGTTTTAATAAAAATGGCCCTTGTTCTAAATAGTTATTTTAAAATATTTTACATGCATTGAGAAGATTCTATGCATCTCAAACTATGATTTTCGATTCAGAGAAATTAACATATCACTTTTTCCATAGAACCATAGACATATTTCAACAATACATTAACAATTATTCAGAATGGACAATAATCTGAAAGCAACCTTTATTTCAACTTCATATTCTTCAACTCAATCCAACATCATTAGCTAACCCTTGAAACTTTAAACACTTGAAATAAATATCAGCACAATGCAAAATGAATACCGAGAATGAAAAGTAAAACATTGGAGTCGCCCGGACGGGAACAGCTTTCCAATTATCTCCCAATTACCCGCACGCAAATAGAAGATCTAACAATCTGTTAACAAATCATTATCTCACAGATTCACTTCTCGGTCTGCTGCTGTGGTAGCACTGCAGTCGTTTTCAAGAGCTTTCAGCAGAGGGGGGTTAACAGTTTACATAACCTTATATCAAGCAAAATATGTACATTTAATTAATAAGAATAGAACAGAAATGATAATGCGCAATAAATTTTATGTAATTATATTTTAGGCTTAAATTTTAAGCGACCCTTAAATTAAATGCAAATTGAAAACTTGACAGCAAAGCGTAATTATACATTTGACATTTCAAGGAGCGCTTAAAATTTAAGTTACATTGGTGCAGCTTGCCATTATGCAATTAATATTAACATTATTTGGTTTAGTTTTATTGGTACGCGCCAACTTGACGACAATCAACTAGATTATTAAGACTGTATCCGATGTTGCACTTTTATCACCCTAATATCTAAATCCTAAATTTACATACCCTAAATATAGAGATTATTTAGGATTTTAGGAATTAGATTTTAGGGTTTGGCAGGAGCACACTATGCCTTGAAGTTGACGCGCACTAATTAAATAAATCTTGTTCGTTGCTATAATTTATACAAAACGTCAAATATACTGTCAAAGAATAGCTTCGTAGCTTCTATTTTATAAAATATAATATTAACATTTACTTTCAAGCATCAAATTGAATCGAATTGTATAATTCATTTTTGTTGTTTTAAAGTGTTGCCATACAAACTAATGGATATCACTAGTGTGCCATTCGGAGTTGTATTTATGTGAAGAAGATTTAAATCGTAAATACTATAAAATTTTTCACGCTTAGCAGGAAAAATAGTATATTTGTTACTCACTTATAAACTTCATTTATTGATACCGCCTAAAAAGATACTTTTGAAAAATTATTCTTTACTATAATGGCCGTCAAATGAGTATGGACTGATGCTTTTTCCCTTCTCCGCACCCTGACCCTTAACAAGCGGTGTTGCCGCTAAATAACTTTTCAACATAGCCACTCAATTGGCAACAATGTAGAAATCTACAGTCTATATTTATTTGACGGCAACTATAGTTACTTACATGGAAAATTGACAACTAACTTGTTAAAATTCTGCAAGTTAGTAACGTTGTTGACATAAGATAATTGTGTTTTATTACTGTCATACATCCTGAAAATAAGTGTAAATTGCATTCGTCTATGGGTGTAAACTTCTTTCAGCCTTATTTTTTAAATACATGCAAAGCTTCTTGCTATATAAAAATATTACGTGGCTAGGTTAACCTTATTTTGAAATACGTCTAAAATTCATGTAATTAAATACAGGTTAGTATCATTACCGGGCGTTTTGGCTTTTTTACAGCCCGGCGAGCGGTAAAACTGGCAAAAAGCCCGGCAGGCGAGAAGTTCAATTTTCCGCCCTAGTAGCTAAGATGTAAACAATAGTTATTTGTATCACTAGGCCAGAAACAGAACATTTGCGAGAGCGAGTTTATTTTGGCAAATTACGAAATCTCGCAAAACAGTTTCTAGGTGTGTGATACACAAGATTTTTCGTGCCGACTTCTCCATAAATTCTTTGTACATTTCTCTGCACTATTTTTCATAACCTAAAAAAATGAACATATATTTTTATCGGTTTTGCATTGCAAGTTTAATTATAATTACTCATATTTGAGCTTAAAATGCATAATTATTTTATATTTATTGAAAATATATCATAAAAACATTAGTTGTATATATTTTACATACTTTCGCATATTTTCAATGACGGATGGCGGAAACTCACGTGAAGTTAGTTGTAGTTTGTAGTTACAAAACAAATTAGTCCTAAATTTGGAACTTATAATTAATTTATACGAGATGACAGCATATTATAATTTTTATGACAAAATTTATTTATGTGTTACAATAATTAAAGATTTAGCCCTAAAATTTGTAAACTTTTGCTAATTATTGTGTTGAAAATAATATTAAATTGACATATCACCAGAACAGTAATGCCAACTCCTTTTGCTGGCCTAAGTCAGCAACAGCGCATTTCTGGATGATTTTGAGTTCTGTAATACTAGTCAAATTGGACAGAGGTACGAAAACAATTTTGATGCATTTGTGCGTAAAATGCTATAAAAGTGGCGGTCTGATTTTTTTTAACAAACTTTAACATATCCTAGCCGCCCTAGTGTTAACTTTCTTACACTAACATGTTTTATGAGAAACGGGCAGCTTCTGGCAGGCTGTTCGATGACAAAAATTTTCAGAACTGGTACTCACGTTTCTGACCTGACTCGCGAGGTGGTGTAGAAAGTGCAGAGTAGGAGTGGGGGTAACTAAATGTTGTTCGGTAGACATTTTAATTCTATCCTATCTACACATCTGTTTATTAACCTAAAATTTTACACATTGAGAAAATAAAATAATGGATTCAGATATAGTATATTCTCTTTGTTTTGTTATATAAAGAATTAATT